>JARGCV010000175.1:600000-1077500 GCA_034064705.1 Bothrops alternatus | reverse complement strand
TAAAAGAGGGGATGAATTGACGATGAACGTTGGCAAAACCCAGAAAGCTCTGGAGCTGTTTGCGAGTCTTTGGGGGCTGCCATTCGATTATAGCTTTCACCTTGGCTGGATCCATTTCAATGCCCTCATTGGAAATTCTGTAGCCAAGATAATCTAATCCGGTCTGGTGAAATTCACATTTCGACAATTTGGCATAAAGCTTGGCATTCAATAGTTTCTTTAACACTTCTCTCACCAGCTTTATGTGATCAGTCATATTCGTGCTGTATATCAGAATATCATCAAGATACACCAAAACCCCTTTGTGCAAGTGATCATGTAGGACCTCATTAATCAACTGCATAAATATGGCTGAGGCCCCCTGTAGTCCAAATGGCATGACTTTGAACTGATAGCTCCCCATAGGACAGTTGAAGGCAGTTTTCCACTCGTCTCCCTCTTTTATTCTCACCTGGTAATATGCCTCTCTCAGGTCTAATTTAGTGAAGACACTCCCCTTAGCCAGATGGGTTAATAAGTCCTTTAGGAGGGGGAGGGGATATTTATTTTCCACGCTTACAGTGTTGAGACCCTTATAGTCTACGCAGAGATGAAGAGACCCATCTTTTTTCTCTTTGAACAACACAGGGGCTCCCACGGTAGATTTGGCCCACTCGATGAACCCCCTTGCTAGGTTTTTATTCATGTATCGCTGCATCTCCTCCATTTCGAGGGGGGACATAGCATACATTCTCAGGCGTGGGAGTTTGGCTCCTGGCACCAGTTCGATGGAGCAGTCATTGGGTCTGTGAGGGGGCAGGGCATTGCATTCTTTTTCACTAAATGCCTCCACCAGGTCCTGGTATTCATTGGGGATGAGTGGTTCACTCGGCGGCGGTGAGACAGCCATGTGCGCTCACTCATTGGGTGGCCTAAGGTGTCCTGCAACATCAGTTGAATCAGCGGGAGGTTTAGGCCCTATAGGTAGTCTCACAGTTCTCATTTCTCCCACCAGATAAACGGCTTCCATTTGTCCAACCAGGCTAGCCCTAGGATCACAGTCTCAGCCACTAGGAAGCGAATAAACTCCAAGTGTGCACCTATTTCTAGGCGTAAGGGCTCAGTTACTTGTGTGACAAGAGTCCCTCCCATCAGGGAGCCATTGGCTTGCTCAAACGTCACATGTTTGGGAAGCTGTTTTGCCCGTATGCCCATTTTCATGGCAAATGGCAGACTAATAATGCAGCGGGTGCATCCATAATCAATTAGCACGTTTAAGTCCATTTGTGCCCCAGACTTAGGGATTATAAATTTGGTGGCCAGTGAAAAAGGCAGGATTTGTCGACTCACTATCGGGTTGTTCTCTCCTTCATCGTCACTGTCAAAGAAGGGTAGAGCAGGGGCGGATCCACCTGGAGTCCCGGCGTCCTCCTGTGTGGGGGGTGTAATCTGGGCAACAGGTTCTTTCGTGACCCGGTTGTATTTTTCTCTCGTTAGCCACTGAGCAGGTTTCCTTCTCGTCACTCGTTCCGGTCTGCTCTGCAGTCGGAGGTAGGGGACTTGACAGGTTGCCGCTCGATGTTCCTCTTGTCCACACCAAAAACACTTATTTGACGGGCCTGCAGGTGGTCTGGGTCTCTCAGCCATCGCAGTAATTGGAGGTTTTCATGTGGGTGATTGCTGTCCGGTTTGCTCTGGCAGCTGCTCGGATTCAGGTGAGGGAGGCTTCTTATAGCGGGCGAGCTGAACATCTAGCTTCACTGCTGCCTGGTACCATTCTTGCAGCTGATCAGGTATAGCTCGATAGATGCAGGCCTGAGAGAGGTGATTGTCTAATCCCTCAATGAAGTGATGGATTAGGGATTGTTCAAACCACCCCTCTATTCGACCTGCTATCTTGCAAAATTCCCGCACGTACTCCAGGGCAGGCCTGCCGGCTTGTTTTATTTTGTGGATCTGTTCTCTTGTTTTAAGACCAATAGATGGGTCTTCAAATCTTTCCCTCAGCCCTAGGGGGAAGAGGTGGGGGTCCTCCAATTCGGGGGCTTGCTCATTATATAAATTGTTCAGCCATTTGGATGCTTCTCCCTCTAGGCTGGATGCAATCACATTGACCATGGCCCCCGGGTCTGGGTAGAGATAGGCCCAGCAATTCAAATGAGAACGCACTTGGTTGAGGAAAAAAATCAGCTTCTCTGGGTCCCCATCAAAGGTTGCTCTGAAAAGTGGTGCAATTATAGGCTGTTGGGGCCCCCACTGTGGCTGTTGCTGCTGGCCCCATCCTGGCTGCAGATTTATGCCCAGGGGTTGCACATTTGGGGGCTGTGGCCAATCTCCCTGCTGTGGTCAGTCTCCCACCATCTGCTGATCTCCTGGCTTCTGCACCACCCCAAGCTGTTGCAAGGCCTCTATTAGCTTGGGCAAGCTCAGAAACTGCTGACCATCTATCTGCTGGGGAACCCAATCTACCCATTGCTGCAGATGCCTCAGACTGGATTTCCTCTCTCTTCAGGGTTGGGGTCCCTGGCAGGGGAAGACAAGATCTGACAGGCTTTCTGATGTGCAATGGGAGGGGTATAGGCTACTCTCTCCAGGAATTGATTTCTGCTTTTCACCTCTGGGTTTTGAAATCTTTCCAGTGACTCACCCAAAACTTTGTTATCTCTCCATTCTACTTTTGAAATCTTTGCTCCCAGCTGGGAGATCTGCCAGAGTTCTTTCTCCCCCAGCTGGCTGGCTGCCACTCCACTCCTGGGGGAAGCTGCTGCTGCTGAGGTGCTGGCCTCAAGCCATCTTTCTCCTTCCATAATGAGATCTTCCCCGAATCTTTGTCAGTCTATCCCCTTTAGATTAGGAATAGTGACCGAGGTCCAGGACCTCTTAATTGGTTTAAAAAATTTGTGGATCTTGGCATGATGGCACACTTCAAAGAACTTTCAGGCATAGTTTAACCTAAAAAGCCTTTATTAATGTTAAGGCGTGTCAGCACGGCATGGAGAATGCCAAGATCTGAATTTCCCTTCCTTTGCAAATAACATTCCAGGCATTTCCCCTCCCCTATTTTGGGGTCATGATTCACATCTTCCAATTAACCTGGAGGGCAAAGATTCACTTCCGTCCCCTTCCGCTGGCTTTTCTCTCCTCTCTCATTCTCATCTGAATTAACTCTAAAAGTACCAGAGAGTTCTGCCTATTTTGTCAAAGCAAGAATATTCAATATTAGCAGCGTTTTTTAGTCATCAAGTTTTTGACACCTTCCTAAGCACTGGTGGTGCTCAAATATTGTCATGTCCTAAAAGTGGTACAATCTGTGAAAAGGTTGAAAAAGCCCTGTTCTAGATAACTTATCTGGTGTTAAATACCAGCGATACATCATTTTGTAAAAAAAAATTATAAAGATTTTATTAATTTTCTTTTACATACATATGTTAATTTTTCAGCCAACGAGCAGTCTGGGCTCAGCTATGCTAATACATATTCAATTCCTAATCCTTCATTCTCTCCTCTAGCCAACAATAAAATAAGTCCCAAATTTGGTAGTAATCTGTATCTTCTTTATCTTTCCATCTCATGGTTAATCTGTCCATCTCTGCGCATTCCAATATTTTTCTGATTATTTCTTCCTCTGATGGTAGTCCTTCGTTCTTCCAACATTGAGCAAAGATTATTCTTGCTGCTGTGGTGACGTGTAAAGTCAAATATACACTTTGCTTATTAATCTTTTCAGGCATTATACTTAGTAAGAAAAGTTCAGGTTTAAAATCAACATGTTCATCTAATATTTTTTCTAACCACGCATTTATCTTTTTCCAATAAGCCTTTGCTTTGCCACATTTCCACCAAATATGATAGTACATGCCTGAATTGTGCTTACATTTCCAACATCTATCTGACATATTTTTAAAAATTTTTGCTAATCTTGCTGGTGGCAAGTGTCATCTATAAAACATTTTATATAAGTTTTCTTTATATGAAGTTGACATTGTTAATTTGTAATTTCTCTCCCATAGCTTTTGCCACTTTTCTAGTTCTATATTGCAGCCAAAGTTTTTCGCCCATCTTATCATTGTTTCTTTAACTTGTTCACTTTCCATTTCCAAAATTAACAAAAAATTATACATTTTCTTAATCAATTTCTCATCTGAGGTTAACAAAATCTTATCAAATACAGTTTGATCTTTATAGAATCCATACATTTTCACGTCTTTTTCATATCTATTTTGCATCTGTAAATATGCCCATGTTATGTGCTCCTGGCTACTTTCCTTCGTGACCAGAGGCAAGTTCGCCTGACCAATAACCAGCCAAGACACAGTGAAGGCCTTTTGTTTCGTTTATTGCAATAAGCGGGGAGAGAAGCTATCAAAGCTTGGTTCTCTCCAAAGTTTTAACCCAAAATATTTCCTTCTTTATACATCCCTTGTCCCGGCTGCCACATCCCTCCTCTTTCCCCATTGGCTGAGGTACTATGAGGTTACACTCTTTCCGACCGCCTCCTACATATTTCCTGCTACATACTAAATCATACATCACATGTACATTAAAATTAGGAGATAATTTATGCAAGGTGTGTCAGTTAATATTAATCAATTAATTGTGAATGCTCAGTTGCCTGAGTTCTGGCCCCCTTTTTTATGACTTCTTAGAAAAATAGGTTCTTTCCTGTTTTGCTAGTTATCTTCTATTACAGATGTTTTCTTCTTCCTTTTTCCACTCTTAAGGCCCAGCTATTTTTGCCTACATATTTCCTTTACATCCTTTCTTTATGTTAACCTTTCCTCTTTCCCACCATAGCTTCTCTACTCAGAAAATTTCCACTGCAGCAAATTCACTTTTAAATTTCTCTTTCAATATTAAATTTTGAAGACCTTTCTTTTACTTCTAACACCCACGACAAGTTGATCCCCTGATTTTCCAGTTCTTGCTTAGATTTTAAATTTCCATCAATATTTACAATATCTCTATATGCCCATATTTTTTAAAAATCTACCAAGTTCGGATGTATAAATGCCTCCATCATTGATAGCCACCCTGTATATTTTAGCTTTGATTTTTTCCCATACTGTTAACAAGGCATTTCTTATATAATGGTTTTGGAAATACTTATGAGCTCTATTTTTTCCATACCATAAGAAAGCGTGCGGACCCAATTGTAAATCATGCCTCTCTAAATATAACAACTTTTTATTTCTAAGCATTATCCATTCTTTCACCCATGTTAAGACAGATGCTTGATAATACAACGCCCATTCCGACAACCCAAATCCTCCATTTTCCTTAGCGTCTTGTAATGTTTTCATCTTAATTCTAGCTTTCTTCCCCTGCCAAACAAAGTTCAAAATTAATGAGTTTAAATTTTGGAAGAATTTTTTCTCAGGTTTTATCAGAATTGTTTGAAATAAAAATAAAATCTTTGGGAATACGTTCATTTTTACTGTAGCAATTCTTCCTAATATTGACAATTGCAGATTCTTCCATCTTTCCAAGTCCAGCTTTATTTGTTTCAATAATTTTATATAGTTATCTTCTTTTATTGACGAACATTTGGCCAAAAGATATATACCTAAATATTTGACTTTTTTCACTATCTGTACCTCTGTTTTTTCTAGCATTTGCTTTTTCTGTTTATTTGTGAGATTCTTTTTTTTTTACAAATATTTTATTAAGTTTTATAAGGGTAAAAGGGGAATAAGGTCAACAAAGGTATAACAAAGGGAAACATACAAAAAGGTTAGACCAAAGGAAAAGGGTAAACACAATAGTGGGATTATTCCCACAAAATAACATCGCTTCAGCAAGTAGACCCGTCCGGGTGTATATATTAAATCTTAATCATTAGTTTAATATTAAACAGTTTACAATAATTAATTTGATCTATAATCATGTAAATAACAAGTTGGTCAATATATCTCATTCATTTTGCTAAATAACAATGCTTAATATAATATTACCAATATATTACTAATCAGTTGTAATAACTTTAAAATATTGGTATATTACTTATTAGCTATAATTTACTTATTATTAAAATCACAAATAGGAAAAAGAAAAAAAAGATCATCAAAATAAACATGAAATATAAGTACAAATTATCAATTATCCCTTTAAGTTTCAAAACCTTTTCTCATTCTATCGTGTTGCTAACCATTGGTAAAATTTGTCCCATGTTTTAAAGTAAATTGTGTCTTCTTTCTCTTTCATTTCTAAAGTGAATCTATCCATTTCTGCACATTCAAGTATTTTTGTTATTATAATCTGGTCAGATGGTAAATTTTAATTTTTCCAGAACTGAGCAAATACTATTCTCGCAGCTGTTAACACATGTAATGTTAGGTACTCATTCTCTTTTCCATAATTCAAACCTAATATTCCTAACAAACACAGTTCCGGTTTAAATTCTATCTGTATTTTAGTCATCTTTTCTAGCCACATATGAATCTTAAACCAAAATTTCTTAGCGTTAGGGCAAATCCACCAGAGGTGGTAATAAGTGCCTGGTTGTTGTTTACATTTCCAACACATATTTGAAACATTTTTAAACATTTTCTCTAATCTAACTGGTGTCATATGCCATCTATAAAACATTTTATATAAGTTTTCCTTATATGCAGCTGCTTTAGTAAATTTAATATTTTGGTCCCATAGTTTTTGTCATTCTTCTAAGTCTATAGAGTGACCAAAGTTCTTTGCCCACACTAACGTTGTTTCTTTCACTTGTTCTTCTTCCATCTTCCAATTTAACAAAAATTTATAAAGTTTCTTAATTAAATTTTCATCTGTTTTCAAAAGTATGTTATCTAATGGTGTCTGTTCTTTGTAGAATCCCATTAATTTTGCATCTTTTTCATATCTTGTTTGAATTTGCAGATATGACCACCATATTAAATCGATACCATGTTGTTGAAGCTCTTGCCTATCTTTAAGTTTTCCTTCTTTATCTAAAATGTCTTTGTATGCCACAAGTTTATCATAGTTAATTAAGTTTGGATACACAAATGCTTCCATTGTTGAAAGCCACTCAGGTATTTTCATATAAATTTTATTTTTAATTCTCTCCCACTCTGACAGTAATACATTCCTTATAGCATGAGTTTGAAAGTATTTATGTACTTTATTTTTCTCGTACCATAAGAAAGCATGCCAACCCAGTTGCAAATCATGTCCCTCTAGATAAAGAAGTCATTTGTTTCTCAGTGTAATCCATTCTTTAAGCCAAAGCAAAATAGCAGCTTGATAGTAAAGTCTCCAGTCCGGGAGCCCAAAGCCACCTCTATCTTTTGATTCTTGTAATAGTTTAATTTTAATTATTGCTTTTTTTCCCTTGCCATATAAATCTTGTTATTGTTGCATTTAAATCATCAAAAAATTTCTGCCTTAATTTGACAGGAACCGTCTGAAATAAAAATAGTAGTTTGGGTAAAATATTCATCTTAACAGTCGCTATCCTTCCTAACAGTGATAATTGGAAATTTTTCCACTTTTCCAAATCTATTTTTATTTGTTTCAGTAGTCTATCATAATTGTCTTCTTTTACTGTTGTGTATTTTGATGTTAAATAAATACCTAAATATTTGACTTTTTTAGCTATCTGAAGATTTGTTTTTTTAACAAATTGAACTTTCTGTTTTTCTGTTAGATTTCTTGTAAGTACTTTAGTCTTTTCCCTATTTATTTTCAGCCTAGCCACTTCTCCAAATTCCTCTATTTTCTGCAACAATTTAGTGGCTGTTTCCAAAGGCTCCTCCAAAATAAAGACCAAGTCATCTGCAAAGGCCTGTAATTTATATTTCTGATCTTTTATCTCCAGCCCTTTAATTGCCTGGCCCGGGGAGACATATGGCTGGCTCGGTGGCCCGGGGACAGCCCAGGAAGAGATGCCCCTGCCGCCGCCATCTCAGCCATGACTGTTACCCAGCCCGGCCTGCGGAGACGCGTGGCCAGCTCAGCCTGCAGAGACGTGTGGCCGGCTCAGCTGCCCAGGGAATGGCCCGGGGACGGCCCAGGAAGCAATACCCCCAGCCCGGCCCGGGGAGATGCATGGACAGCTCGGTGACCCGGGGACAGCACAGGGATGGCCCAGGAAGTGATGTCCCCGCTGCCACTGCCCCAGCTGGGACTACCGCCCGGACTGGCCCACGAAGATGCGTGGCCAGCTCGGCTGCCCAGGGAGCGGCCCGGGGATGGCCTAGGAAGCGATGCCCCCACCGCTGCCACCGCCCCAGCCAGGACTGCCGCCTGGGGGGGCAGCAGGAGGAAGAAGGGGAGGAGGAGGAGGAGGAGGAGGAGGAGCTGCAGGAGATGGCTCAAAGAGCCGCATGTGGCTCCAGAGCTGTGGGTTGCCGACCCATGTTCAAGAATAAATACTAGATTGTCAGCAAATGCTTGTAACTTGTATGTTTCGTCTTTTATCTTCAGTCCTTTACTTTCTGTATCTTGTCTAATCGTTCTATTTAAAACTTCCAAAGTGAAAATAAATAATAGTGGGGATAATGGACACTCTTAAATTATTTTAAATTTGTCTCTTTGGTAAAACGCCGTTTTGATCTGAATGTATAAATTCAACTAAGTATTTTTTCAGTCTCTCTGCCATTATTGAAGCAAAAATCTTGTAATCCACGTTAAGTAATGAAATTGGTCTATAATTCTTAATATACATCAAATCTGTGTCTTCTTTTGGTATTAAAGTAATATTTGCTTCTATCCATGTATTTGGGAGCTTAGCCTTTAACAAGAGTCCATTAAAACATCTTTCAGTGGTTCGCTTAATAGGTCTTGTAAATTTTTATAGAGCTCTGCCGGAAGTCCATCTGGCCCAGGTGTTTTCCCATTTTTTTGTCATTTTATAGCCTCTGATATCTCCATCATTGTAATCCTTTCTTCTAACATAGTTTTAAATGCCTCTGGAATTTTTGGAACTTTACTTTCTTCTAAATATTGAGCCGTTCTCTCTCTTGAAATCTCTTCTTTATCATATAATTCCTTATAGTATTCCTTAATTATCTTTTTTATTTCTTCATTTTTGAATTGTAGACAACCTTTTCTATCTACTAAGTTGTGTATTATTTTCTTCTCTTTCTGTTTTTTGAGTTGATAAGCTAACCATCTTCCTGGTTTATTAGCATTTTCAAAAAAGTTTTGTTTTGCTCTCTTTATCTGTTCTTCCAGTTTTTCTGAGTCCAACAGAATTAGTTTGTGTTTTATTATTTCCATTTCTCTTTTCAAGGTCTTTTTCTGTGGGGTTTTTTGTAGTTCTGCTTCTAACTTTCCAAATTTTGCTTTTAGTAGTAGATATTGCTGTCTTCAATGTTTATTTTTCTTTGCCGTATACGTTATAGCTATGCCTCTGAAGTACGCTTTGGCTGTATCCCATGGGTTTTTTTAATGATGTATCTTCTTTTTTGTTTTCTTTAAAGAAGAATTCCATTTCTTTTTTTGCTAACACTATAAATTCTTTTTCTTTTAGTATTGATTGGTTTAAAATCCATCTTGGGGTTTTTTTGTATTCCTTTCCATGTCACTTTTAAGGGATTATGGTCCGCCCATGTACCTATTTCTATCTCAATTTCCCGTATATCCATCCTCAATTCAGATGTCATCCAAATCATATCAATTCTTGACCAGGATTTGTGGCTCTTTGAATAGAAAGTATATTGTAGGTTTTGTGGATTAATTTCTCTCCAGGCATCTTGTATTCCAATTTCCTCTGCCATATAAAAAAATGTCTTAGGTAATCTTCTTCTTGCGGATTTTCCTGTTTTATTGCTTTTGTAATCCATTATTCCGTCTACTATCACATTGAAGTCCCCTATTAAACAAATATTTTGGCATTCCATTTCTATTAATTTCCTATGTAGGCTTTGATAAAATTCTTCTTGATTGTTATTTGGAGTGTAGATTGCCACTAACAATATTTGTTTTTGATGTAGATATATTTCAACCATCACAATTCTTCCTTCTTCATCTGAATACACTAATTTAGAATCTATTGTCTCTTTAACATATACAGCAACTCCTCTTTTTTTCTGTTGTGCTGATGTATAATACAGCTGCCCAATTTTTGAGTATTCCAATAATTTATGATGTTGTTTTTTTATGTGAGTCTCTTGCAAACAGATTATATCTATATTCAATTTCTGAAGTTTCCTAAAGATTTTATTTCTTTTTGATGGAGAGTTTAGTCCATTTACATTTAACGGAAAAAATTCCATTTTCTTTCTCCCTTTCCATTTCCATTATTTATATTTAGGTCTAGTTGATCTTGTAATCCTTTGTTCTCTGGCAATTCCTTCACCTTCACCCTCTTGTTCATCTTTCTCCTTCTGCTGTTCTGCTTGTACAGTCGCTTCTTGGGCAGTCTCTCCAGTTTGCTTCTCCCCTTGTTGGTGGTGCAGTCCTTCATCCAGAGTTGCTCTGTTCCTGACTTTGAAGTCCTCTGCTTTCCAAATTGAATCCAGTCGATATCTTGTGTTGTTCCAGTTTATTAAAATGCATTCCAGCATTAGCCATCTGAAACTTATGCCTTCGGCAATCAGCTTTGTGGTTAAGAAGTGGTAATGTCTCTGAGTATCTCTTACTCTCTTGGGTATCTGCTTTAGGACAACAATTTCTTTATTTTTATATTGTAATGGTTCTTCTCTCATTTCATCTCTTGTGGTTTTCTTTATGAACCTTACATGTACTTCTCTTGGTAATCTATTTTTTCTTGCATAGCTCGCATTCATGTGAAATATTTCATCTATCTCATTTTGCATTTCTGCTCTATCTGCGTTTAGAGCAGTGGTTCTCAACCTTTCTGAGGTTGAGACCCCACTTGCCCCGCCCATGTGCGCCGTGACCCCGACTCGGGGGCGCGTGCACGTGTGCGCGCGTGCGCAAAAAAAATTTTTTTTAAATTTAAAAAAAAAAAAATGGCGGCCACGACGGGCGGACCTGCGCATGCGTGGATCAGCCCGTCGCACGCGCCATGCATGTGCACATCCGCCCGTCGCAGTCCGCCATTTTGTTTTTATTTTATTTTATTTTATTTAATTTTTTTAATTTTTTTAATTTTTTTTACATTTTTTTCCAGTGCGACGGGCGGATCTGAGCGTGCGTGGCGCGTGCGCGCCCAAAAAAAAAGTTAAAATTTTTTTTAAAAAATTAAAAAAAAATTAAAAAAAATAAAAATAAAAAAAACAAAATGGCGACCCCCGCGAAATGGTCTCGCGACCCCAAATGGGGTCACGACCCCAAGGTTGAGAACCACTGGTTTAGAGCCTCCACCAATAGCTCAATGATCACAATCGCTATATTTTCTTCTCTATCCTCAGGGATATTTTGGAATCTCAAATAGTGTTCCACTTTTCTCATTTCTACCATTGCCATTGCATGTTCTAGCTCTTGATTTGCTTGTTCTAATTCTTCATTTTTTTTGCAATAACATTTCCACCTTTTTGTCAATGTCCTCAGTTTTGTTTTCCATTTCCTGGATTTTCTGTTCATTTTTGATGATCTTTTGGTTTTGGATTTCAAATTGCGCCTTTATATCCAGAATTTCTTCACTTACTTTCTCCAGTTTTCTTTGTGTCTCTTCATGATTTTTCTGTTACTTCCTGACTTTTTTGCATCATCTCTTGAATTAGTTTTAATGAGGCCTGCAGTTCATCTTGAGCAGTGCTTGCTTTCTCACGTTGCAACATTGTCCAAACAGATCCCTGAGTGGTTGGACTAGATTGTCCCACAGAGGGCGCAGAAGAAGTTTTCTTTGCAAGTCTGGTAATATTTGATGTACTCATTTTGCAGCTCACAGTCTTAGACCAATATCCAAAATATAAACAGGAACCAGCTGTTGTAAGGCAAGTCCACCTCCTCCAGTCGCATCTTGAATTTAGAACATTCTCTTTCTCCAAATAGTTTCATTTTAGTCTTAGCCAGCGTCAACAAATGTAACTGTAAACAGTCTTTTCGCTTACAATCTCAGACCAGGACACTGTATTGTTCACAAGTATCTGTCAAGGTCATTTGCATTAAGAACACTTTTTTCTCCCCCCCCCCCCTTTTCCTGGTACTGTCGTTTCTTTTTTCGCCACTAGATGTCCTCCTCGGCTTATTCTTAAACTGCTTCCCCCTTATGATTACTCGTCACTTTTAAGTTAGTCTTTTGGGGGGTCTTTACTCTTTTAGCTTCTCCCCATCAGGGCCTCAACGTTTTTAATCCTCAAGGAGAAGGAAAAGACTTCAGCTCACCCAGACTCGGCTCATTGTTGAAGATCAGCTGTTTTGCAGAGCTTCCCTTCCAGCTGGAGACGACTTGGGCTGCCTCTCTCCCAGAAGCCTTTCTTCCGCCCCTTTAGAGGGGTTTTCCAGTTTGCTCAGATCGGTCGCCACCAGATCCAAGCTCCTGAAATGTCCCTCTTTCTTCATTGCCCCTCTGGGGCAACTTTCCACCCCTTTAAGGGACACTGGGCAAAGCGAAACCAGACTGAGAAGCTGAAGCTTCCATCCGTCCTGTCCCCAAAACCAAACTGCCCTCAAAACCAAACCGCAAAATTTTCTTTTAGGTTATAATTTAATGTGACTTTTAAGCCTTTTATCCACATATTCTCCCATTGTTCAAACATCACATTATACCCAAAATTCCTTGCCCACTGGATCATAAAGTGTTTTACATGTTCATTTTCCAAATTCAATTTTAATAATGTTTTATAGACCTTGGCAATTATATGATCATCGCTACCACATAGTAGGATTTCCAATTAATTTTTAGCAAACTCAAAACCATGGCCTTTTTTGACTAGTTTAAATCTTTCCTTCATTTGTTGATATGTAAATTAGTGACAAGCATGACCTTCTAATTCTAATTCTTCCCTAGACTTGAGGATGGGGTCTCCAGAATTGAAAGATACTATTTTACCATACGTCCACCAGTCTGGCATCACCACCATTTCTTTTCTTTAAAAAAGCTTCTTGGGGGGGACACCCGTAAGGGCAATTTCATTAAAAAACCTTGTTTTATATTTATTCCAAACTCTAAATATGGTGCATCTAATAAAATGATTATTAAAATCAACATTTACTTTAACTTTATTGTACCATAAATACCCATGCCATCCAAGCCTTAATTCATGGCCTTCCAAATCGAGCAGCCTCTTATTCTGGAGGTTCACCCACTCTTTTAACCAAACCAAACAGCATGCATCAAAATACAATTTCAAATCTGGTAAACCCAGACCCCATCTTTCCTTGGCATCTTGCAATAACTTATATCTGATTCTTGGTTTCTTTCCTTGCCATATAAATTTAGAGATATCCCTCTGACACTGTTTAAATGGAATATCTGTTGCAAGTATTGGTATTGTCTGGAACAGAAAGAGCATCTTTGGTAAAACATTCATTTTAATTACTGAAATTCTGCCCAGTAATGATAAATGTAGTTTGTCCCATCTTTGTAGATCCTTTTTTATATCATTCCAACGAGGTACTTAATTATTTTGAAACAATTTTGTTTTTGAGTTTGTCAACATAACCCCCAAATGTCTCACCTTTCTCTCAACCTTGAAACCAGACCTTTTACTCAATATATCACCCTCCTGGGAAGACATATTCTTGATAAACATTGTTGTTTTCTGTTTATTTATTTTAAAACATGCTAGAACCCCAAACTCATTTAATTTCCTCAACATATATTCTATCTTGTTTTTTTGGTCCTGTAGGAATATAACCAAGTCGTCAGCAATTTCCCTCAATTTGTAAACTTCTTTCTTGATATTTATACCCATTATTCTCATCATTTGGCCTATATAGGCCTACTACTATTGATTTTATTCCATTGAGCTCAGTTTCCACTACTACAAATTTACCATAGTCATCTACTAAAAGTAGCTTAGGTTTAAGTTGGGGTTTTATATATAGAACAACTCCATTAGTCTTCTTTAAGCCAGCAGATATAAACTCCTCCCCTAGTCATTTATTTATTAAATATATCTTATCCTGTTTCTTAACATGTGCTTCTTGAAGGCAAATTATATCAACATTAAGTTTCCTCAAATAATGAAATATTTTTTTACATTTGGATGGGGCATTCGCCCTGTTAATATTCCAGGTGATAGCCTTAATCTCCATCTTTGCACAAAGTAGCAGATTCCTGTACCACTATCTCAATACTACCCTCTTGTCATTGTTCTGCCACAGATTTCTTGTCTCCATCCAGTTCCTCAGCTGACTCTAAAATTAGTTTACGTCTAATCAGAACATCCTTGGCTTTTTCTATAGAGTTCAATCTGAATCTTTACTCCTGATAAGTAAATATCACTCCTTCGAGTTTATCCCAACGAAAGGGGATCTTTTTCTTCTTTAAGATATTGGTAAGAAAAGCATAGGTTTTCCTTTTTCTCAAAATTTTCAATGGGATTTCCTTCAGCACAATAATATCCACATTTTCCATTCTCAGTTTCGATTTAAAATGGCAATCCAAAACAAGATCTCTTGTTGTTCTTCTTACAAAGTGAACTAACACATCCCTTGGTAATCTTCTCATAGTAGCAAATCTGGAGTTTACTCTAAAGACATTATCTAACTCTAGGTTCATATTTTTTCTTCCCAATTGGTTAGCTGAGTCAAGGCTTTAACCATCCCTAATATAATGTCTTCTCCTGGCTGTTCAGGAATAGCTGGAAATCTTAATTTGAACTGTTTTATCTGACATTCCAAATTTGCATTTTGGTCCAAATCAGCTTCCAGCAAATTATTTACTTTCTCCATCTCATGTTCCAAAAGGTCAGTTCTCACTTCCACCTTCTTAATCTCTCCAGTCAAGTGTTGTATTTCACCACGCAGGTCTTTTGCCAAAGCATCAAATTTAGCCTTGATACTTCTTCCCACGTTCTGAATTAACTCATGTGTTTTGGCTGTATACTCATCCAAAAAGACTTCCAATGGAAAAAAGGGCTCCCTGCCAGCAGAATCTCATTAGAGCTCCTGCAGATTCTCCACAGTTTTAGGCTTAGAGTGGTTTCTAAGCCAGAAGAACCTTCCCTGGGAAAGGGGAAGTTTTGGAAATCAAACGTTTTGCTCCCCTGAATAGCTGGAGGCTCTCAGACTGCTTCTTGATGAAGAAGAAGTAATTGGGTGAGTCTTGGCTGGGGCGGGGCAACCATGCAAATTCACTGTGGAAGAACCAGCCATTTATTCAGACATTAAGGGACGACGCCAGTTCTTAGACACTTATTTCTCAATATATTTACTTTTCTTATCAAGAGAGACTTCCTCTAGTTGCAGCTTGTTGTTTCCTTTTTGTGGAACTATCGTCATTTCTGAAGCTCCGTAATTTTAAAAATGGCGTGGAGGGAGGAGTCGTTTTTTCCTAGCCAAACTAAAGAAGCTGGAAATCATTGTGGAAACTATTTTTAAAACTTAAGGACATAAATCTTTGAAGGACTCTATATGGCTGATTGATTTTGTGGATCTCTCTGTTTTGTTTTGTTTTGTTTTGTTTTTGCCCTTTAAAACAAAGGATTGTTTAAACAAGGCTTTGAGTTTGCTGTGAGGGGAGAGTGAAACAACACCGAGTTTAACGGCTTTTGATTGGTCCAGACTGTGCCTTTTTTCCCCTCTTCTTAAGGCTTTTCCTCGGTCAGTAATGTTGGTTGACCACAAGAGGGAGCCAAAAGACTGTGGTATGGTTAACCATTACTTTTTTTTACTAGTTTTGCAAATAATTGGACTCAAATTTTAATCTTTATTTACACATTAAAAATGGCAACCAGGAAGAGAATGGAGAAGACTGAAAGATTATCAGGAGATTTAGAACTCTTAAAACCATGCTTGTTCCAACCACTGTTTCAGTAGAGGTTGGCAGCAACTTGCTCTTGGTAAAAAAAAAATCAATAGCCTCTGAGACAGTGGTCTCCTCTCTAGGGTTTTTTGGTAACACTTTTGGGTATGGGCCATGAAAAGCTTGAAGGGGGGTCATTGCAATCAATGTGTAGAGAGAATTATTATTTGAGAATTCTGCTGGGGGCAACCAGGATGGCCAGTTATCCTGGCTGTAGGTGCAGTAACATCTTAAGTATTGCTGGAGCAGCTGGTAAGTCTTCTCTGCCTCACCATTCATGGCTGGGTGGTGGGCTGAAGATAAGTTTACTTGAACATTCAAAAGTTGGAACAATGCCCTCTAAAACCTGGACTGGAACTGATTGACCCTGTTGGAAATCAGTTTGGACACCATGCCATGATAGTGAAATACATGGTCTAGAAAACGTTGAGCTCTTTCTTTGGCAGTGGGCAATCCTTTGCAAGGGATAAAGTGAGACATCTTGGTGAAAAGATTCACCACAACTAGGATGGAGGTGTAATAATTGACTGGGGGTAAATTGTAATAAAGTCCAGAGAGACTGTATGCCATGGATAGTGGGGTTGCAGGGATGGGTTGTAACAGCTCTGCCAGCTTCTGATGGTGGGACTTGGTCCTTCTGCAAGTGTGGCAAAATGCCACATAGTCCTTGATTTCTGCTGCCATCTTAGGCCACTAGAAGTCTCTTAACATTTTATGCAGTATTTTGAACACTCCCCATGCCCTGCTCTCTGGTTGTTGTGGTAAATTTGCAAAAACCTCTTCCCTCAAAGGTGGGGGAACTATAATCCTGCCCTTGTGCTTCAAGGTCCCTTCCTCCATTGCAAATGGGGATATGGTACCAGCTGGGGCTTCATTGAGGTCATCCATCCCAGCTCACTGAAGTTGGTCTAGAGCAGTGGTTCTCAACCTTTCTAATGCCGCGACCCCTTAATACAGTTCCTCATGTTGTGGTGACCCCCAACCATAAAATTATTTTCGTTGCTATTTCGTAACTGTAATTTTGCTACTGTTATGAATCGTAATGTAAATATCTGATATGCAGGGTGTATTTTCATTGTTACGAATTGAACATAATTAAACCATAGTGATTAATCACACAAAAAAATATAGCAATGCTCGATGGAGAAGCTTACTCTTCCTTGCTCAAAAATGTTGGGAGGGAGGGAAGGGGAAGGAAG
Source organism: Bothrops alternatus (assembly GCA_034064705.1). Taxonomy (NCBI): domain Eukaryota; kingdom Metazoa; phylum Chordata; class Lepidosauria; order Squamata; family Viperidae; genus Bothrops; species Bothrops alternatus. The sequence goes on along the minus strand of JARGCV010000175.1, from coordinate 1,060,511 downwards.
GAAGGAAGGAAGATTGAAGGGGAAAGGAAGGAGATGGAGAAGGAAGGAGATTGAAAGGGGAAGGAAAGAAGGAAGGAAGGAAGGAAGGAGAGAGAGATTGAAGGGGAAGGGATGGAGATGGAAGGAAGGAAGGAAGGAAATTGAAGGGGAAAGGAAGGAGATGAAGAAGGAAGGAGATTGAAGGGGGAAGGAAGGAAGGAAGGAAGGAAGGAAGGAAGGAAGGAAGGAAGGAGAGAGATTGAAGGGGAAGGGATGGAGATGGAAGGAAGGAAGGAAGATTGAAGGGGAAAGGAAGGAGATGGAGAAGGAAGGAGATTGAAGTGGGGAGGCGCTGCCAAGGATGCACAAGCAGCTCCGCACAATTGCCCGGGGAGGGGGGAGGCTCTGGCAGAGAGCCTGGTGGAGAGCCAAGTGGCGGAACTTCTGGTGCCTCGGAAGTCGCACGTGGAGCCGCTGGCTGCCCTCTCACACCCACCAACCTGGAGCCCCCATCCTCATCCCGGCACCTCTTGCCCTCTCCCAGCCACCCCCCCTGGGACCTGCCCGCCCCTCCAGCCATCGCAGTGGCAGGGTCGCGGGAGCCCCTTTCCATGCTGCACAGCCCATCGCACACGAGAGGGGTGCGGCCGGAGTGCCAGCTTCCACTCGGAAGGTGCTGCTTCTCCACTCCCGGCCCAGCCAGCTGGCCTCCGACGCACATGCGGGCATCGCTGCCACCTCGCCCTCTTCCCCGCCCCCTGGTCGCTTCTGAGGCCCAGAGCCCAGCAAGCCAGGAAGGAGCCACTCCTGCCCGGCGGCCCCACAGCCGCGACGGGCGCCAGAGGGCCAAAGCGGCCTTCGATGGCGAGGGAGGCGGGCTGGGTGGCGCGGGGGAGACTCCTGCGCAGTGTGGAGGGTGGCCGGGGTGGACCGCGGCCGGGCAACCTGGAGGCATGCAGACAGGCTCGGCGCCGCAGCTCAGCTCAGCCGGCAGCGGTTTTCGCACCCTTCTCCTCTCCTTCCTCCTGCTGCTCCCAAAGCGGCTCGGGCAGGAGCCAGGAGGAAGAGGGGTGGCTGGGGGGAGCAGCCGGGCTGGCGGAGGGGCTGGCGGGCCACACAGCACCAGCCCCCACCACGGCTCCATTGATGGACAGAGGACCAGGCCGGGCAGCGTGGGGGTGGCAGGGACGGCGGCAGCGGCAGCCACCGCTGCATCATCAGGGGTCCCCACCACCCCCGCACTGCCCAGCCTGGTCCTCTGTCCATCAATGGAGCCATGGTGGGGGCTGGTGCTGTGCGGCCTGCCAGCCTGGCTGCTCCCCCCCAAGGCACCCCTCTTCCGGCGCCCGCCTGAGCTGCCTTGGGGGCAGCAGGAGGAAGAAGGAGAGAAGGGTGAGAAAACTGCTGCCGCTGCCCCCGCCCCCCCCCCCCGCTGCCTGGCCTCGCCCTCCGCCCATTTGATAGAGCCACGGTGGGGGCCGGTGCCGTGTGGCCCGCCAGCCCCTCATCCAGCCTAGCTGCTCCCCCCCAGGCACCCCTCTTGCCCCGGCACCCACCCGAGCTGCCTTGGGAGCAGTAGGAGGAAGATGGCAAGGAAGCTGCCGCCAGTGCTGGGCCCCAGGAGGCAGCTCTCCTCTCCTACCTTTGCTGAATCTCCTTCTTCCTTCCCGGCAGCCTGGACTCCGGCACGCCTTCCTGGCCAGCAGGGCCAATGGTCGGGATGGCTGGGGATCACAGAGGCTGGTCTCCCTTGGGCTGCAGCTTGCAGGAGGGCTGGCCTGCTCAGCGGAGCCTCCAGCGGGCTGCTCCCAGCAGGGATTCCGGGGCTTCCCCGGGCGGCTCTAAGGCCACGAGGCCCTGGCCGCACTTCTCCCAGGGGGTAGGGCACCTGGGCACAGGGCCAATCAGGAGCCCTGCAGGAGGAAAGTTCGCCTGAGAGAGAGAGAGAATGGAAGCGAAAGTGCCTCTCTCTCTCTCTCTCTCTCTCTGCAAATGGCAGAGGCCATGTAGAGACGGATGTGGAGCAGTGTCTCGGTTCCTAAGACCATCAGAAATATGTGTTTTCCGATGGTCTTAGGCAACCCCTGTGAAACGGTCGTTCGGCCCCAAAAGGGGTCGCGACCCACAGGTTGAGAACCGCTGGTCTAGAGGTTGCTGTGCCTTGATTCTGGTGATTAGGTCCTGGTTTAGTTGAGTTGCCACCAACATCTCTGAGGAATGGAGATCTGGTGCTTGCTGGAAATGGGAAGATTTTAAGATGGTTGCTGCTACCAGGGCATGGTGAACTTGAGAGTATTCTAGTTTGCGGGACAGAGCATCTGGCATCAGGTTCTTCAAACCAGGGACATAATGAATGTAAAAATCAAAGCAGGAGAAAAACTGGCTCCTTCTGGGTGAAAGCAGCTTGGTTTGCTGCAGCATTTGTAGCTTTTTATGCTCTGTGTTTATTTCTATGGGCAAATCTCCTCCTTCCAAAAAGTTTGTCCATTGTTCAAAGGCTGATTTGACCACCAATAGATAAGGTTCAACATAATTCAAGGGGTGCTGGACTTGGATCTCTTTTGGCAATGCAAGGACTCTAAATTGATGTCCCCCGCCCCCCCCCCCCCGTATCTGCCTGCTCTTCTCCTACAGCAGGGCTTTTCAACTGGTGGTATGTGTACCACCAGTGGTACTTTGGCACGTGGTACGCGACCCTCCTAGACAAGTGTAACAGGGAAGGGGAATGAGCTGAAGTGACCCAAGCCTGAGGGAAAGGCAGCTGCAGGACTGTTGGGGTTCTACAGAAGCCCCAGGAGCCCCAGCAGGGCTCCAGCTGATTGGCTCCAGCTGATTGGCGCTTCCGGAAGCAGCGTAGCTGGAGGTGGACTGAAGAAAGGGGGGAGGAGAGAAGAGGATATAAAGGAGGTGGTTTTGGTGGGAAAGGGGAAAAAAGACAACAGGGAAAGAGAAGGGGGTTGAGAAGAAGCTGTGGAAGGAGAGCTCAGCAGGCAGGGAGGAAAAGAGACAGGGAAGAAGCAGCAGCTGTTGCTGAAAGAAAAGGTCCCCTGGTTCGTTTTCTCCAGCCAGGAGAATGCAATCAGCACTGATGAAATGAAAAGCTGAGAGACAAGCATGTCAGAAAGGAGGTTGGTTTATTTCGGAAGCCAGTGGGTTCCTGGTCAGCTGGCAGCTTGAATGGATTACCATAAGGATTTTTATACAGTTTTTACAGCGTTTTGCAATTCAGAGGCTCAGTTTGTGTGCTTTGGTTATTGGAATATTTTAGTCTGTTTCACAAAGGCTAGCAATGGGTCCAAAGCGTTGGCTTCTGTAGGTTTAATCCCTTTAAACAAATGTAATTAGTTTTACCCCCTTATCTTGAGTCTGTATATGGCTTTTAGCAAGTTTTCTTTGTAGGTAAACAGGCTTAATTTAAGGTTATCGCTTTTTGCAATTGCCGGAGCCTCTGGTTGCTACATTGTTTAAACTGAGACACGCCTGAGACAGTCTGAAGAAAAAAAAAACAGAGTTTAGTGTTTTTTTATTCTGGGAGGCTTTTGTGAGCTTTTCTTGCTTTGCACTTGATTCTTATGTCTTTAAGGGTACAGTGAAGGGACTGGGGGGTGCATTCTTACTACACTGTGGAAGGAGAGCTCACAAGGCAGGGGGGAAGAAGAGGAGAGGGAGAGAGGAAGAACGGCCGACCAGCCAGCTGGTAGTGGTGCATATTAATAAACATGGATAAATTCATCATACATTTGTCAGTGCAAAGGGACAGTGATTCAGCAAAGGAACTGCCACCGAAGAAATTAAAACTGGTACTTTTTCCCTTTTTTTCTACAGTTTGTAACATTTTATTAGATTATAGAATAAAATACAAAAATACAAAAGCAAACAGCAGGACACAGTGGGGAGGAAAAAGGGGAAAAAAGTGAGGGGGAGAAGGGAAAAAGAAAAGGCATTGACTTCCGGCTTCCTCTGTTGCAGTAGAAGGAAGCATTAACATTGAACCTCAACTTTTTACTTTTCCATAATATTATAAATTAGTCATTTCTATAGCAACAAATGAATCTAATCAGTAAAACCCAAAATCCCCCCCCTTTTTTTTTAGTCATCAAGTTTTTGACACCTTGCTAAGCACTGGTGGTACTCAAATACTGTCATGTCCTAAAAGTGGTACAATCTGTGAAAAGGTTGAAAAGACCTGCTCTAAACAATTATACTGTATGAAATAACCCCTCATAACAGCCTTACTTGCAGCCCACACAGTTGTTAAAGCTGATTCTCTACCTAAATTAATATCAAAATACTCTTTTAATTTCTTTTTACACTCTTTCACAATCACCTCCTTTTGCAAAATAACTTCATTTAATGTCCATCTATAATTCAACCTCTTTCCTCTAAGTACCAAAAGCACTGTGTTATTATCAGAGAAGGATTTAGGTAAAATATCAACTTTTAAAATTTTCAGAAATCCAAATTATCATATCAATCCTTGAAAAGGATTTATGACTTTCTGAAAAAAAAGTATATTCTCTAGCATAGGGGTGGCAACCTTAAACACTCAAAGAGCCACTTGGACCCGTTTCCCAGAGAAAAGAAAACACTGGGAGCCGCAAAATTTGCGCACGCGAGGGGTGGGAGCTTGATTGAAGAGTTTAATTAAAAATAAATAGAGGCTGCTGTGCGTGAATTCTCTCTCCCTCCCTCCCACCCTCCCTCCTTTTGTCTCCCTCCCTCCTTTTGTCTCCCTCCCTCTCTCCGATCTTCTTCTCACCTGGCCAGCTGGCCTCACACTGTTCTCTGACAAGCTGACACACATTCTTTTTTTTTAAATTTTTTATTAAATTTTTTATTTTTCACCCTACACCATACACCAAAACAAACTAAACATACATTAACCCAAAAAAACTTTTCTCTTAACAGAACTGTGCAATACATTCTAACTATTCATTACATCTTATTTACATTTTATTTACATTTAATCATTATGTCTTTTTCTTTCTCTGTTCTAGCCAAATATAACATTTATTCCAAATTTCATAAAATTCTGTCATCTCTTTGTCTTTTAATTCTAGCGTGAGTTTATTCATTTCTGCGCATTCCAAAATTTTATAAATAACCATTTCATCTGTGGGTATATTTTCATTCTTCCAACATTGGGCATATGCTATGCGAGCTGCGGTCAATATATATATAATGATGTGTTGGAGTTGTTTTTGAATCTTTAAATTTATTGTGCCCAATAGAAATAATTCCGGTTTAAAATCCATTTTTATCTCCGTTATCTCCTGTATCCAATCTCTTATTCGTTCGCAATACTTTTTTGCTTTGGGGCACAGCCACCACATGTGGTAGAATGTTCCTTCTCTAATTCTACATTTCCAACACTTCGGATCTATATTTTTATGCATTTTGGCCAATCTCGCTGGTGTTAAATGCCATCTATAAATCATTTTGTATTGATTCTCTCTATATGCAGTTGATAGCGTCAATTTACAATTTACGTTCCATAATCTTTCCCATTCCTCTAAATTTATATTTCTTCCCACATTTCGTGCCCACGCTAACATGGACCCCTTCACTATTTCTTCCTCTAATTCTATTTATAATAAATATTTGTACATTTTTGATAACAATTTTCCTTTCTTGCTTATTAAAATTTTACCAAGTAAATGTAGAGTCTGATTTATTCCATATTCTTGTCTGTCTCTATTATATCTAGATTTGATTTGTAGATACAACCACCAATCTATGGGTATTCTTTGTTCCTCCAACTCTTCTCTTGACTTAAGGTTGCCTTGGTTATCCAGTAATTCTTTATATCTCATCATCTTTTTTTTTCTAGAGTATTAGGGTGAATTACTGCCTCCATCGGCGAAAACCAATTTGGGATTTTCCCATAATGTATTTTTTTATTTTTTCCCATATCCCAATCAATGCTCCTCTTATCTGATGTTGTTGAAAGTATGTATGTATTTTCTTCTGTTTCCCCCACAGAAATGCATGCCAGCCCACCTGTAGATCATGTCCTTCAATCGTTAATATCCTATCATTATCCAAATTTATCCAGTCTTTAATCCATAATAACCCTGCTGCATAATAATAAATTTCCCATTTAGGGAGTCCAAGTCCACCTCTACTCTTACTGTCTTGTAACATTTTCATATTTATCCTAGCTTTTTTACCCGCCCAAATAAATTTGTTTATTATTTTGTCCAATTCTTTAAAAAAAGTTTTCTCTAATTTTATTGGAATTGTTTGAAATACGGTAAATACAATAGTCTTGGTAATATGTTCATTTTAGTCACTGCAATCCTACCTAATAATGATAATCGAAAATTTCCCCAGGTTTCAAGATCTTGTTTCATTTTTAGTATCAATTTTGTATAATTGTCTTCTTTTATTGAGGAACACCTTGAAGTTATCGAAATTCCTAAATATTTAATCTTTTTGCTACTTGTAAATCCAAATTCTCTTCCAATTTCCTTTTTTATTTATCCGTTAAATTTTTTTACTAACATTTTAGTTTTCTCTCTGTTAATTTTTAAACCCACCACTATTCCAAATTTTTCTATTTCACCCATAAGAATATTTCCTCTCTCTATAGGTTCCTCAATAAAGAAAACCAGATCATCAGCAAATGCCTGTAACTTATATTCCTCTGCTTTGACCTGTACCCCTTTTATTTCTTCATTCCGTCTAATTTGAACTAGTAATACTTCAAGAGACAAAATAAAGAGTACAGGTGAAATTGGGCATCCCTGTCTTACCCCTTTGTTTATTTCAAAACTTTTTGTGTTCTCTCCATTAATCATCACACCAGCTCTCTGTGTTCTGTATATTGCCTTTATTATATTACTAAATTTGTCCCCAAATTTCATATCCTCGATCTGTTGGAACATAAATTGCCAACTGAGGCTATCAAATGCTTTCTGCGCGTCTACAAGGATCAACGCTGCCTGTTTTCCTGGATGTATTTCATAGTATTCGAGGACATTTAACACCGTTCTAATATTGTTTCTAATTTGTCTTTGGGGCAAAAAGCCATTTTGGTCTGGATGTATTATATCTTGCAAAATTAACTTTAATCTTTCCGCCATTATATTAGTAAAAATTTTGTAATCAGTATTTAGGAGCGAGATTGGCCTATAGTTTTTAATCTGTTTAGGGTCTGTGCCTTCTTTTGGAATAAGAGATATAATAGCCTCTATCCAGGAGTCTGGTAGATTTGATTTCTCCAACACATCATTATATACCTCTAATAATATCTTTTCAAGCTCTTCATAAAAGGTTTTGTACAGCTCCCCTGGAAGACCATCCGGTCCCGGAGTCTTATTATTTTTTTGTTTTTGGACCGCCCTTTTTAATTCCGTAGCTGTTATTTTCCCATCCAGTATGTCTCTTTGTGCTTCTTTTAATTTTGGGAGACCATTAACTTTTAGATATTGTTTAATCTTTTCCCCATCTATTTCATCTTTTTTGTATAATGACTCAAAAAAGGTTTGGATTATTTCTTTCTTTTTATCCATCTTATATTGTAGTTCTCCATTTCTATCATAAAGTTCCTGAATGATTTTTTTCTCTCTCTTTTTTTTAATTTATAAGAAAGCCATCTCCCAGGTTTATTTGCATGTTCAAAAAAGTTTTGTTTTATCATTTTCAATTCTTTAACTCTTTCCTCTTGTTCCATCACATTTAATTTATGTTTGGCTAGTACTAGTCTCGCTTTAATCAATTCATCCTGAGGCTTTTCTTGTAATTTGAATTCAACTTTTTTCATCTCTTCCTGTAGTATGTTTTGCCTTTGTCTTTTCTCCCTATTTTTCTGTGCAGTATAAGCTATTGCTAGTCCCCTTAAATACGCCTTTGCTGTATCCCATATGATTTGTATTGATGTTTGTTGTTTTGTATTTTCTTTAAAGAAATAATCCATTTCCTTTCTAGTCTGTGTAATAAATTCTTTTTCCTTTAAGATATAAGAGTTCATTACCCATCTTTTTCTAGGTTTTTTTCGCCCCTTCCAGACTATTTCTATCGGGTTATGATCTGCCCATACATTTGGTTTTATTTCTATAGTCTCTATATCCTGTCCCAATTCTTCATTTGTCCATATCATATCTATTCGAGACCATGATTTGTGTGGACTTGAAAAGAATGTATATCCTTTTTCTTTTTGATTTCTCTTTCTCCATTGGTCTAATAGATTAAGTTCATGTGCTAGCTCGAAGAAGGTCTTTGGTAAAATTTTCCCTTTTCTTTTTATTTTTCTTATCAGTGATATAATCTTTTTTTGCATCCACCACCGCATTATAATCACCCACAATACAAATATTTGAATGACCCAGTTCTATCAATTTCTCGTGTAACTTCTGATAAAAATTATATTGGTTCTCGTTCGGTGCATATATTACTACTAAAAGCCAGGTCTTCTGTTCATTTTGTATTTCTATTATTAATACCCTTCCATCCAAATCTTGAAATTTTAAATTTGCATTTATCTCTTTTTTGATGTAAACTGCTATTCCTCTTTGCTTTTGATTAGCTAATGCTGTAAATAATGATCCTAGTTTGGGAAACTCTAAATGGTGCCTATGTTGCTCTTTAATATGTACTTCTTGCAAGCAGACAATATCTATGTGTTGTTTGGCTAGTTTTGTTAATATTTGCTTTCTCTTTGCTGGTGCGTTTAATCCATTAATGTTGATAGATAATAACCTAATCTCCTTTTCTATTTTCTACTTGTGTGTTTTACTTGTGAGCTTGTCTTGTTCTTGGGCCTGTTCCTTCTCCTTCCTCTGTCCGTTTTCCCCCTTACTTTTTCTCCCTTGTTCTCTTTCCTTAATTTCTGGCTGTTGGTCTTCCTGACTTTTGGATTCCACTTCTTCCTTACTACTGTTCTCTTCCTCTGTTCCTTCCAATTGGTCATAAAATTCTCGGGCATTCTCTATCCTGGTGCTATTGGACCTCTCAGCGGCTTTTGATACCATCGACCATGGTATCATGCTGCGCCGGCTGGCGGGGCTGGGTATAGGGGGCACCGTGTTTCGGTGGTTCTCTTCCTTCCTCTCTGGCCGGACGCAGTTTGTGTTGACAGGGGGTCAGAGGTCGACCCCGAGGCCCCTTGATTGTGGGGTACCTCAGGGGTCCGTCCTCTCGCCCTTGTCGTTCAACATTTATGTGAAGCCGCTGGGTGAGATCATCCGAGGTTTTGGGGTGGAATTCCATCAGTACGCTGATGATACTCAGTTGTACATTTCCACCCCGAACCACCCAAATGAAGCTCTTGACGTGCTGACCCAGTGCCTGGAGGCCGTGCGGATCTGGATGGGGAAGAACGGTCTCAAGCTCAACCCCTCCAAGACCGAGCGGCTGTGGTTACCATCGTCCCGGTACAACCAGCTGACTCCATCGCTGTCTATCGGGGGCGAGTCAGTGGCCCCCACGGGAAGGGCTCGCAACTTGGGAGTCCTCCTAGATTCACGGCTGTCCCTTGAGGACCATCTGACGGCCGTGGCCGGGAGGATGTTTTACCAGATTCGTCTGGTACGCCAGTTGCGACCCTTCCTAGATAGGGACGCGCTACGCACGGTCACCCATGCCTTCGTCACTTCCAGACTGGACTATTGTAATGCTCTCTACATGGGGCTCCCCTTGAAGTGCACGCGGAGGCTTCAACTGGCGCAGAATGCGGCCGCGCGGGTGGTAGTGGGGGCACCCTGGCGGGCATGAATGGCCCCCATCCTGCGCGAGCTGCACTGGTTGCCGGTGGCTTTCCGGGTGCGCTTCAAGGTACTGGTTACCACTTTTAAAGCGCTCCATGGCATAGGACCCAGTTATTTACAAGACCGCCTTCTGCCAGTAAATACCTCCCATCGACCAGTTCGCTCCCACAGAGAGGGCCTCCTCAGGGTGCCATCGGCTAAGCAGTGTTGGCTGGTGGCGCCCAGGGGGAGAGCCTTTTCTGTGGGGGCACCGACGATGTGGAACGAGCTCCCCCCTGAACTCCGGATGTGTCATAATCTCCGCACCTTCAGAAGAGAGTTGAAGACTCATCTCTTCAATCAAGCCGGCCTGGCCTAGATCTCCTCGGGTTTTAAATTTTTAAACAAGGCTGTTCGGGTTTTAGAATTGGGTTTTTTAACAGGTTTTTAGTAACAGCCTTGTATTTATTTAATTTAATTTAATTTTAAATATTTATTGTTTTATATGTTTTTATTGGGTTGTAAACCGCCCCGAGTCCTACGGGAGAGGGGCGGTATAGAAATTGAATAAATATAATATATATAATATATTGTCTATTTTAATCTTCCTCTCTCTCCAGGATATCAACATCCCTTCCAGAATTAACCATCTAAAAGGTATAGTTTTTTTTATTAAATAGGAGCTCAAGAATCTATAGTCCCTTCTTTGATCTCTTATCCTTTTTGGTATCTGTTTTAAAGTTAATGTTTCTACACCTTTATAGATTATCGGCTCATCTCTTGTTATTTTATAAATTATATCTCTCACCCTTTTTCTGGTAAACCTAATATGTACCTCCCTTGGGAGTTTGTTCCGTCTAGCATAATTTGTCTGTATTCTGAATGCCTCATCTGTCTCCATTAAAATTTCTTGTTTTTCCTCTTTGCAATGCCTCAGAAATCAAATTTGCCATGATAGCCCTCAAATCTTCTTCCTTCTCCTCTATCACATTTTGGAAGCGTAAATAGAATGCTGCCTTATCCATTTCTAAATAAATAATTTCTTCCTCCATTTTTTGTTAGCTGCTATCAATTCTGTATCTAATATGTCAACTTTTTTCACTACTTTGTCTAAGCCCGCCTCTACAAATTGTATTCTTGCTTCATTATTCTCCATTGTTTGTTGCAACATCTCCACTCTATTATCCAATTTGTTTATATCCCCTCTCATTTCCACATGATTTTTTGATATTGTCTCTTGCATATTCAACATGGTTTCTTGGATCACAAGAAGTGTTGATTGCATAGTTTGCATATTAATTAATACATTTTGTTTTTCTGTGCCCAACATCCCTTCTATTAATCTTTGACCAGGTGGTGATGAAGGTGTCAGTGTTAAACTAGATACCATTTTTTCCCTGTCCTCAAAGTTGCCATAATTATCTCCTACTTCTCTAAAATTCTGAATGTTCCTTTAATTGACCAGTAGCTTCTGAACTTCTAATTTTCCTAAATTCTCTGAACTTTCCTCCACTACCATTTATTTATTTTTTATTATTATTTTATTTAATTAGATTTCTATGCCGCTCTATTCCAAGAACTCAGGGCGGCTCACAACATGAATACTAACATGAAGAAATCTAGAATTAAAATACGTTGTAAAACCCATTAATAAAAACCAATCATCCTAAAGCAGACATACAAACATACATACACTGGCTGGGGCAAGATGTTAACTGCCCCAGGCCTGCCGGCAAAGATGAGTCTTCAATAATTTGCAAAAGGCAGAGAGGGTGGGGGCAATACGGATCTCCGGGGGAGTTGATTCCAGAGGGCCGGGGCCGCAACAGAGAAGGCTCTTCCCCTAGGCCCCACCAGGCGACACTGTCTGGCAGACGGGACCTGGAGAAGGCCGACTCTGTGGGCCCTAACCGGTTGCTGCGTTTCATGGGGCAGCAGACGGTCCCGTAAGTAACCTGGTCCGATGCCATGTAGGGCTTTATAGGTCATAACCAACACTTTGAATTGCGTTCGGAGACCAATTGGCAGCCAATGCAGCTCGTGGAGTGATGTTGAAATATGGGCATTTCTAGGTAGGCCCAATACTGCTCGCGCGGCTGCATTCTGCATTACCTGAAGTCTCCGAACGTTTTTCAAAGGTAGCCCCATGTATAGAGCATTGCAGTAGTCGAGCCTCGAGGTGATAAGGGCATGAGTAACTGTGAGAAGAGACTCCCGGTCCAAATATGGCCGCAGCTGGTGCACCAGGCGAACCTGGGCAAATGTCCTCCTCGCCACAGCCGAAAGATGATGTTCCAGATTTAGCTGTGGATCGAGGAGGACACCCAAGTTGCGGACCCTCTCTGAGGGGGTCAAAAACTCCCCCCCCCAGGGTGATGGACGGACAGATTGAATTGTCTTTGGGAGGCAAGACCCACAGCCACTCCGTCTTGTTGATTGCTTCAACCTCTCTCTAAGCTTTCTTCACTTTCTTTACACTTTCTTGCTTATTTCACAGATATATACTTTCAATCACTAGTCCATTTTTTTCTCTTCCCAAACTTTGTCCACTCTCCTGCCACTCCCAGCGTCGTATCTCGTTGTCTCCTTCTCTTCCGTTCGCCCATCTCAATAAGAAACACTGTCTCTGTCAAATTCCAAACTTCGTTCTCAGCTTATCTCTCCCACCATCAATCAGTCCTTTTCAGCTCCATTTCCTGTCACTTTTCCCCCAAACGTCTCTCCGTTCCTTCGCACTCGGCTTCTCTCAAACTCCAGGTTTTCCTTCCAACCTCAGTCCGTTCTCCTCACTTACTTCGGTGTCTCCTTCTCCCTTCGGCTCTTCACTGCAGATCACACTCTCCCGCAGCCAGCCACACTCCGATAGGCTTTTCAGATCTTCACTACCCTCAGGTCTGTTTCAGAGTTTTTCCTCTAGTCACTTCTTCCAAAGTCCAATTACACCTTCGTTCTTTCTAAACCGCCATTTTCTCTCTCCTCTCTCACTCCACTTTACAGGCTTTATCAGCTCCAACTTTATCTCGATCTTCCAGCTCTTTATATATTTGCGCTCAAACGTTCAATCAACAATTTTTCTTTGTGTTTTCCTTCTTTTACTTAAAGTTTTGGTTCTTCAAATCTGTTAGTCACAGCTCTACCCGCCAGATCGCCGCTTGCCTCTCTCTCCGTTTGAGCTTCCTTTCAACGCCTGTCTTAGTAAATACTTGAATCAGATTAGACTTTCATCTTATTCTTTTTCTATTTAGAAGTATTATAGGCTACTACAGTTGCTACTTAGCATAGCCTGTTAAGATTCTTTTGCTTCCGCCTCATCTGTGATTTTATCAGGGCCTCAGATCCGCCATCAACTGACGGCAGAAGTTTCTACGTTGGATTTAGGAGGTTTCCTTCATCCTAACGGGCGATCGCCTTTCGCCTTGTTATTCCTCCGGCATCCCCCTCTCTCACGCGTGGTCCTCCAGACTTCCCCGCGCCCCCAAAGGGTCTCCAAACGTAAAAAAATCGGAGTTAGGTGACAGAGATTGTCTCCTTACCTCCGCTCCACCCTGATGACACCACCAGAAGTCCTGACACACATTCTTATTGGGTTGGCTCTCTCCTGCCGTTGGTCTGCCAGTCCTCTTCCCCCACTCAGTGTGTGTGTGTGTGTGTGTGTGTGTGTGTGTGTGTGTGTGTGTGTGTGTGTGTGTGTGAGAGAGAGAGAGAGAGAGAGAGAGAGAGAGAGAGAGAGGGAGGGAGGGAGCTGATTCTCTACCTAAATTAATATCAAAATACTCTTTTAATTTCTTTTTACACAGAAGTGCATGTGAGGTTCATGAAGAAATCAACAAGAGATGAAGTACTGAGAAAAGTGAGAGAGGAGCCCTTACAATATAAAAATAAAGAAATTGTGGTCCTAAAATAGATACCCAGGAGAGTAAGGGATACCCAGAGACACTACCATTTTCTAACTACAAAATTGATTGCCAAAGGCATAAATTTCAGATGGCTAATGCCAGAAGGCATTTTAATAAACTGGAATAATACAAGATATCGACTGGACTCAATTTGGAAAGCAGAGGACTTTGAAGTAAGAAATAGAGTAATTTTGGATGAAGGATTGCAGCAACAAAAAGAGGATAAGCAGACGGGAGAGACGGCACAAGGAGCAACGGCACAAGCAGAACAGCAGCAGGAGAAAAGTGATCAAACAGGTGGAGGAGAAGGAACTGCCAGAGAACAAAGGACTACAAGATCGACTAGACCAAAATACAAGTAATGGAAGAGGAAATGTAGAAATAAAATAATTTTTTTTCAGTAAACATAAATGGACTAAATTCCCCAATAAAAAGAAATAAAATTTTTAGGAAACTTCAGAAATTAAATATAGATGTAATCTGTTTACAAGAGACACACATAAAAAACCAACATTATAAATTCTTGGAATACTCGAAAATGGGGAAGCTTTATTATACATCAGCACAACAAAAGAAACGAGGGGTGGCGATATATATTAAAGAGACAATAGATTCTAAATTAATATATTCAGATGAAGAAGGAAGAATTGTAATGGTTGAAATATATTTACATCAAAAACAAATATTGTTAGCGGCAATTTATGCCCCAAATGATAGTCAAGAACAATTTTATCAAAGATTACACAGGAAATTAATAGAAATGGAATATCAAAATATTTGTTTAATAGGAGACTTTAATGCGATAGCAGATGGAACAATGGATTACAAAAGTAGCAAAACAGGAAAACCCGCAAGAAGAAGATTACCCAAGACATTCTTTGATATGGCAGAAGAAATTGGAATTCAAGATGTCTGGAGAGAAATCAATCCTCAAAATCAACAATATACCTTTTACTCAAATAGCCATAAATCTTGGTCAAGAATTGACATGATTTGGATAACTTCTGAATTAAAGATGGATATACAGGAAATTGAGATAGAAATAGGCACATGGGCAGATCATAACCCTTTAAAAGCGACATGGAAAGGAACACCAAAAAAACAAGATGGATTTTAAATCAATCTATACTAAAAGATAAAGAATTCATAGACTTGGAAAAAAGAGAAATGGAATTCTTCTTTAAAGAAAATAAAGAAGAAGACACATCACTATAAAACGTATGGGATACAGCTAAAGTATATTTAGAGGTATAGCTATAACGTATATGGCAAAGAAAAATAAACAGAGAAGACAGCAATATTTATTATTAAAAGAAAAATTTAGAAAGTTAGAGACAGAATTACAACAAAATCCACAGAAAAAGACTTTGAAAAGAGAAATGGAAATAATAAAACATAAGCTGAATTTGTTGGACTCAGAAAAATTGGCGGAACAAATAAAGAGAGCAAAACAAAATTTCTTCGAAAATGCCAACAAGCCAGGAAGATGGCTAGCTTATAAGCTCAAAAAACAGAAAGAGAAGAAAATAATACATAACTTAGTAGATGGGAAAGGTTGTTTACAATTTAAAAAGGAAGAAATAAAAAAGTTAATTAAGAAATATTATAAGGAATTGTATGGTAAAGAGGAGGCTGCAAAAGAGACAATTGCTCAATATTTAGAAGAAAGTAAATTGCCAAAGATTCCAGAGACATTCAAAACTATGTTAGAAGAAAGAATAACAATGATGGAGATATTAGAGGCTATAAAACGACAAAAGAGTGGGAAAACACCAGGCCCAGATGGGCTACCGGCGGAACTTTATAAAAATCTACAAAATACATTAAGCGAACCACTGAAAGATGTTTGTAATGGATTATTGCTAGAGGCCAAACTTCCAAATACATGGATAGAAGCAAATATTACTTTGATACCAAAAGAAGATTCAGACTTGATGTATATTAAGAACTATAGACCGATTTCGTTACTCAATGTGGATTACAAAATTTTTACTTCAATAATGGCAGAGAGGCTGAAAAATCCTTAGTTGAGTTTATACATCCAGATCAAAACAGATTTTTACCGAAGAGACAAATTAAAAACAATTTAAGGGTGATAATGGACGTATTAGAATATTATGAATTACATCCAGGGAAACAATTAGCATTAGTGTTTTTAGACGCCCAAAAAGCATTTGATAATGTTTCCTGGCAATTTATGGTTCAACAATTACAAATAATGGATTTTGGAAAGAATTTTACAAATATGATAAAAACAATATATAGCAACCAGACAGCAAAAGTGATAGTGAATGGAGATTATACTGAGAGCTTTGAGATAAGAAAAGGTACGAGACAAGGGTGTCCACTATCTCCATTATTATTTATCTTTACTTTGGAAGTACTAAATAGAAGATTAAGACAGGACACAGAAATTAAAGGATTGAAAATAAAAGATGAAACATATAAGTTACAAGCATTTACTGATGATTTAGTGTTTATCTTGGAAGAACCTTTAGAGATGATTCCTAAACTATGGGGAAAGATAGAAGAACATGGAGAAATGGCAGGACTAAAAATAAATAAAGAAAAAACCAAAGTAATAGTAAAGAACCTCACAGATAAACAAAAAAGGCAAATACTAGAGAAAACAGAGGTACAAATAGTGAAAAAAGTTAAATATTTAGGTATTCATCTTTCAGCTAAGTGTTCGTCAATAAAAGAAGACAATTATACAGAATTATTGAAGCAAATAAAGCTAGACTTGGAAAGATGGAAAAATCTGCAGCTGTCAATATTAGGAAGAATTGCTACAGTAAAAATGAATGTGTTGCCGAAGATTTTATTTCTATTTCAAACGATTCCAATAAAACTTGAGATAAAATTCTTTCAAGATTTAAATTCATTGGTTTTGAACTTTATTTGGCAGGGGAAAAAAGCTAGGTAGAATTAAGATGAAAACATTACAAGATGCTAAGGAAAATGGAGGTTTTGGGTTGCCGGAATGGACGTTGTATTGCCAAGCATCAGTGTTAACATGGGTGAAAGAGTGGATAACACTTAGAAATAAAAGGTTATTGTATTTAGAGGGACATGATTTACAATTGGGGTGGCATGCTTTCTTATGGTACGGGAAAAACAGAGTCCATAAGTACTTTCAAAATCATTTTATAAGAAATGCCTTGTCAACAGTATGGGAAAAAATTAAAGCTAAAATATATTTTAAAATTCCAGGGTGGTTATCAACAATGGAGGCATTTATACATCCGAACTTGGTAGACTTTGAAAAAAATATGGACATATAAAGATATTCTAGATATTGATGGAAAATTAAAATCAAAACAAGAATTGGAAAATCAGGGAATTAACCTGTCCTGGTGGACACATTTACAGATACAAAGTAGATATGAAAAAGATGTAAAAAATGTTTATATATTTTACAAGGATCAAACTGTGTTTGATAAGACTTTGTTAACCTCAGATGAGAAATTAATCAAGAAAATGTATAACTTTTTGTTAATTTTAGATATGGAAAGTGAACAAGTGAAAGAAACAATGACAAGATGGGCAAAACTTTTTGGCTATAATATAGAATTAGAAAAATGGCAAATGTTATGGGAGAGAAACTATAAATTAACAATGTCAACTTCATACAAAGAAAATCTGTATAAAATGTTTTATAGATGGCACCTACCGCCAGCAAGATTAGTAAAAATGTTTTAAAATATGTCAGATAGATGTTGGAAATGTAAACATAACATAGGCACGTACTAGGACATTTGGTGGACATGTGGCAAGGCAAAGGTCTATTGGAGAAAGATACATATGTGGTTAGAAAAAATATTGGGTGAACAAGTAGATTTTAAACCTGAATTTTTTCTACTAGGTATTATGCCTGAAAAGACTAATAAGCAGAAATTATATTTAATCTTACACATCACTACAGCAACGAGAATAATTTTTGCACAATACTGGAAGAACGAAGGATTGCCATCAGAAGAAGAAATAATCAGGAAAATATTGGAATGTGCAGAGATGGACAGATTAACTATGAGGTTGAAAGATAAAGAAGATACAGACTACTATCAAATTTGGAACTTATTTTATTCTTGGCTAGAGAAAAGAATGAAGGATTAGGAATTGAACATGTATTAGCATAGCAAACTCCAGACAACTTGTTGATTGGAAAAATTAACATATGTTGATAAAAAAACAATAAAATTTTTATTAAAAAAAAGTTTTTGACACCTTGCTAAGCACTGGTGGTACTCAAATATTGCCATGTCCTAAAAGTGGTACAATCTGTGAAAAGGTTGAAAAGCCCTGCTCTAAACAATTATACTGTATGAAATAACCCCTCATAACAGCCTTGCTACATTGTTTAAACTGAGAGCAGCTTGGTTTGCTGCAGCATTTGTAGGTTTTTATGATCTGTGTTGACTTCTATGGGCAAATCTGCTCCTTCCAAAAAGTTTCTCCATTGTTCAAAGGCTGGTTTGACCACCAATAGATAAGGTTCAACAGAATTCAAGGGGTGCTGGACTTGGATCTCTTGTGGCAATGCAAGGACTCTAAATTGATGTTGCGTTTAATTCCACACACACACCCCTGGGATCTGCCTGCTCTTCTCCTACAGGATCACTTTAACTATATGTTGCCTTGATGCATTGCCTTCTCATAATTAATTGGATGCACTCTCCGGATTTATTCAATGTGTTTTAACATGGGCCAATTCAAATGTACAAGGTAGTCCTCAGGTTACAATGGCAAGTGTAACCGGAATTGCCGTCACTAAGTAACATGGTTGTAAAGTGCAATGTCATGTGACTATACCAGGTAGTGACAGCAATTCTGGCAGTCCCAGCTGTCATCGTTAAGTCAGCACTGCACAGGTTGTTAAACAAGGACTTCACATGACAGTGACTTCTGACTTCCTGCCAGCTTCCCCATTGGCTTTGCTTGTGGAAAACCAGCAGGGAACATAGGGAATCATGATGATGTGACTGCAGCTCACTGCAGCATCACAATCACAAGGCAGGCACACAGATCACATATCACAGAGAAAATGGCCAGAACTCTGATGACCAATCCCCCTCATTCAGTGCCATTGTAACTTTGAACAGTCAGTGAACAAATGGACATAACCTGAGGATTACCTGCACTTATATATGATGGGTTGTTGCTATATTAGCACTATTAGCAGATTGCTTTGGCTCATGTGTCTTTTCTTTCTCTTATGCCTTTGTATGCCACCTTTCTCTAGTTTGTGATAAGTCTAATTTGCAATGTCTGTCCAGTTAACTGGGTTTACAACTAAATCGGAGCAGGGAACCATTGAGTAGCTTGGGGTGACACTTTTAAAAAATGGTTACAGCTTCTGGGAACCTAGGCCCATGATGGATGCGCTTTTTATATTTTGGGAGTCTTCAGTGTATATCTTTCATATGTTTAGTAAAATGTATATTCTACTGGAATTAAAAAACCTCTATTGTAATTCTTTTTTTTAAACATGAAAAATTGTGTTGAAATGTGATATCTTTTCTTCTAGGTTTATAACATCTCACAAAACCCTAAAGGCAGCAAACACTTTTTGTGCAATCAGAAGCTATCATTCTTTCAACTGAGCATGGTCTTGTTTTAGCTATTAAGCTAGATCGTAAATCAATTTCACAGTTCAGATTAGGTGGATTGGGTATTTAACTGTGCAAGGAATATAGAATGGAACGGAACGGAACGGAACAGAACGGAACGGAACGGAACGGAACGGAACGGAACGGAACGGAACGGAACGGAACAGAACAGAACAGAACAGAACAGAACAGAACAGAACAGAACAGAACAGAACAGAACAGAATAGAATAGAATAATAACTTTATTGTCACTTTGAATGTACACTAATTGGCATACATTAAAATGAAATTTCATTGCATTCAGCTCTCAAAGGGTCACCACCTCCAATATACACTACATAAATATGACAAAAATAAATAAATACAGAATTATGCATATACCCACATATATCATATGACACAGAGAAACAACAGTCTAGTTCGGGTTATATATACATGTGCATGGCGAGAAAAACGAATCTTGCGAGTTTACCAGACAGATGGCATAGGGAACAAAGCTATTACAGAATTGGGTAGTCCTCCTAGAAATACTTTGAAACCTCCTCCCAGAGGGGAGCAACAGAAACAGACCGTAACGTGGATGTGTGGGGTCTCTAACAATACTTTGAGCTCTAAGCACATAGCGCTTATAAGCAGCATCCTGAATACCAGGGAGCAAGCTTCCTATGATCTTCTTGGCTGTCCTTACCATTCTCTGTATGGACTTTCTATTTGAGGCACTGCTGCCACCAAACCAGACAGTGATGCAGTTTGTTAAAATGCTTTCAATTGTGCCTCTGTAAAAAGTGGCCAGGACAGAAGGAGAGAGACGTGCTCTCCTCATCCGACGCAGGAAATGCAGATGCTGGTTTGCACGCTTCACTAAGGATGACGTGTGGAGAGATCAATTCAGATTGTTAGTTATCTGCACCTCCAGATACTTAATACTGTTGACCACCTCTACAGCTGCATCATTGATACTGAGTGGAGTATGACTATGCCGGCTCTTTCTGAAATCTACAGTGATCTCCTTTGTTTTATCAACATTTAGAACCAGGTTACTTTTATTGCACCAGTCCACCAGAGCCTTCACCTCTTCCCTATAAGCATCCCTATAAGGAATACCAGATGTACCTGATAATGTGGCAATTTCTTTTTGACAGAGTGAGTTCTGCAGTGATAAACCCAAAACTGGGGCAAAGTATGGGTGCCCAGATTATGGGCTATCTTATCGGAAATGGGTGAGGTCACAGAGGAAATGATGGATACCAAGGTAATGTAAAATAAAGAGTTAAAATATTCAGGTTGCAATAATGCTCATTTCACATGAGAGCATCAAGAGTAAAAGTCTGCATATTGCTACACATTGGAATAGTATTGTTTACTTGCTTTAAAATGAGGGATTTTCTGTCTTGAACAATTTTGAAAAATTGGGCATTCGGTTTTGGAATCAAGCATATATATTACTGGTGGAATAGAATTGAAAAGTGGATGTTCTAAGTACTGTGATGTGGTACAACTGGCTAAGTCTGAAACAAAGGTCACCCCAAATCCTGCCCTTGGGTGAAGGTACTGAATAGTTCTGGGCAAATGAATACTCAGTCCATTTTGTCTCACTAGATTAGTGATTAATAATGGTTGTACACTTTACAGCATTTTCACAGATCCAAAGTCTGACTGGTTCAATGTCCTTCTGGTGGAAGCAAATCAAATGTTCCTGGAGAATATCCCTAGCATTACAGTATATGGTTTTTTACTTTCCAATTTATGATGGCAACCTGGTTGTTGTTGATGCTTTTTTTTTTTACTGTTGATGAATCATGCCTTGCCCTATCTCATCAGTAGAAGAAAGCTTTGACATTGCTTGTTTTGTCATGGAATTCATTGCAACTTAAAGCCAACATTTTGGTGGTTGAACCAATTCATGAATGATTTGTTTGTCAAAGATAATGAGAGCTAAATAGAATCTCCAAGTCCAGAGACAGTTGACTGCTGATATTATCACCACATACCATAGAGGGTTTGTTAGACCTTTGCCTGAATCCAGCAGGACTGCTCTTGTGAATATTATCAAATTACAGGTAGTCCTCAGTTTAAGAATCTTTCATTCAGTGACCGTTTGAAGTTAAGATGGTGCTGAATAAATGGTGGTTATAACTGGTCCTCGAAGTTCTGGCTGTCCTAGTACCCCTGTGGTCAAATGATCGCAATCTGGGTGCTTGACAATAGGCTTCCACTTATGACCAGTTGCAGTACCCTATGATCATTTGATCACCATTTGTGACCTTCCCTATCAGCTTCCCCAGAATGTCAGTGGTGAATCTGGCAGGCAAGGTCGCAAGATGCTGGGGTACTGTCAGTCTCCATCTGTGCAACCTCCCCCAGCCCCTCAGAATTTGTGTGGGCTGCCTAGTCACACACCCTTGCACACCCTCTGAACCTCACCGTGCCTCCCACATAACCTTTCTTGAGCCTCATCACACCTCCCTTGCATCCTGATGCACCCCCTTGCACTCTGTCCTACCCAGCAGCAGCCACTTACCTGCCTGCCGACCTTCTTGTGAGCTGCTTGGGACTTGTAACTTTGTACTGGCTTCTCCACTGACTTGGTTGTGGGAAGCTGGCAGGAAGTTGCCTCGACTAATGACTGTGGGATTTGGTTAATGACATCAACCAGGACTACAGGGGTTGCCATTGCTAAGTGATGCAATCATGCTTTATGACTGCATCACTTAGCAACTGAAATTCTGGTCCCAATTGCCTTTGTAAATCAAGGACTACCTGTATTTTGCATACACAGGGAAAGGGGGGAAATAGTTCCTAGCCTTTCCCAATGGTATATATATATCAACAAAAATACACTCTTCTCTTTAATATTCTAAATTTTTTTGTTTGGGTAGATGATCCATTTCCTCACACATTATGCTGATAGGATTGAGTCAATTCATTTTTCAGACCAGTTTTCCAGTCCAAAACCTATGCAAGAGTATGGCACAAAATATGCATTTGTATTTCCAAATGAATATTGCACTGAAATTTGCAGAATGGAAATTGGAGGAGAACCCTAGAAATAGAAATAGTTTAAGAACCATGGTATAACATTTATTGTATAGTATCTTTCTGGTTGCAATACTTGTGAGTTGGGAATTCTAATCTGGCTATCCCTTCAGCAGTGGAGCATGTTTTACAGTATGTTGAATAAAGTGTTAGAGATGTTTGAGCAAAGACATTCAGTACAAGAGCACAATGTGATAAAACTATCCCAGCTATTGATAGCTATTCTAGCTAGTAGAAGTGTGGGCATTTGCAATAGATTATCTCCCAATAAATGTCCAGATACCATCATATGGTAAATACTGCTGTATTAAATGTTTACAATATTTAACTACCACAAATGTTTACTACATTTAATTATGGCAAGGTGTAGGCAAGGATCTGTTACAGCTTCTTTCCTGCTCACTAGATAGAACAAATTGCTAACTTTATTGGTCTATAGACCATTTAAGACAAGTGACTGTCCAGTCTCTGAGAATGCAGGATAGGACAAGGCTTGGGCTATCACTGTGTTTCTTCATATTCTTATGATTTATGTTCTTATGCTACTCTTGCTTGTAATCTTAGAATCTCTTGCCTGATAGGTCCAAAGGAATGATGTGCATAGGAAGACATAGACCAGTAAAGTCAGAAAATCAAAGAAAACAAACTGGTACATCTCCTATGCACTGTAACTTTCCCAACACTACATGTGGAAGCAGGGCAAGAAAATTAAATGGCTGGAATGAGAACCAGGAAAAAAACCAGCCCCCCAAACATAGTGTTAGAAGTAAGTCTTCATCCTGGTTCATCCAAGCCGAAAATAAATAAGCAACATGGCGACTGCTTTGGGAAGAAGGTTACAGTTTATTGAAGAAGCAGAAAGATGGTTCTTGCAGGAAAGAGCAGAGGAGAGAAGCGCTGAGCACATGGGCAGTAGGTTTTTATACCCTCTCTAGCCTTTTGTTTGGAAGTTTCCTGTTCCTGTGGCATGAACTTTGAGGCTATTTCCTGTGTCACATATTCTGACCTGAGCCTAGGTGTGCCTCTCTGGTATACTTGATGGTAATGGGTTAGTCCTAGTATGTCCCAAAAGTCATATCCTGCTTCCCTGGGGCTGGGCTAATGACTCCTAGAGTTTGGGTGGGGTATGCAGATTTTAAGGCTCTTTGTCTTCTTGAGTTCTCTGGCTCCAACTTTCTGATGGTTTTACATTTGCATTTGTATAGGGCTGGCTACTGCTTGGGGGCAGAGAGATTTGGGGCCAGGTTTGGTTTCTGCTTTTAAAAATCCTTTCGAGGAAAAATATTTTTCTGCCTTTTTAATATTTCCTTCTCTGGGGCTCTGACTTCCCTCAATAGCAATCTCTACTCAGAAAGCAGCAAGAAAAAATGCTCCGTCTCACCAAATGGGGGGGACGCGTGTGAATCCATTCACCCCCTCCCTTCCCTGGCAGAGATAGCGGAGCAAAAACACTCCGTCTCACCAAATGGGGGGGGAATCCAGCCCCTCCCTTCCCTGCCAGAGATAGCAATCTCTGCTCAGGAAGCAGCAAGAAAAAAGGAGCATTTCTCTAAAGGGGGCAGGGGAAACCCACCCTTTTCCTTTCAAATTTTGCCGCTTCCTTGCTTCCTGTTTGCCAGCATGTCTCTGGGTGATTTTTGTTTTGGTAGGGTGCCGAGTTCACTCTACTTTCAGTTGCCCGCAGCGACTTGTTCTGCGCCTACCTGGCCATGCCCACCTGGTGCCCCCTAGCCAGCCACACCAACGTGGTTGCGTCCACTCGGCCACATCCACCCACCCGCCCCAAGTCATCTGCCCCAAGTGGCCTGCACCTAATCCTTTGCGTCGACCCGGCCTTGCCCACTCACCCACGCCCATCTGGCGGTACTCAGATGGTCACACCTGCCCGGTCATGCCCACCTGGCTGCAGTGAGTCATCATAGACCCTATCAGGAATGCCACAGGTAAATGCAGATTAGAATGATGAAGTGACTTTATTTTACTTATTTTTATTTTATTTTATTCAGAAAGTTAAAATACAAATTCTAAAAATATACAAAAAAACAAAAATAGACAAAACATTAGAAAATGTGCATTAAAAAGGACAAAAGACAAAAACACATATACATATATTATCCCCCCCGGTTGATTACTCATAAATATATTGCAACAATGTTAGTTTCTCCCCCTTGCAAAACAGGCCCACAATTTATAAACTTCTACATCTATTTACAACCAATTTGGCCTGTCCTCTGTCTACTATACTGTATGTAAAAACAAAGTAGAATAGAATAGAGCTGGAAGGGACCATGGAGGTCTTCTAGTCCAGCCCCCTGCTCAAGCAGGAGACCCCATATCATTTCAGACAAGTGACTGTCCAGTCTCTTTAAAAATCTCCAGTGATGGAGCACCCACTTCTGAAGGCAAGCTGTTCCACCAGTTACTTGTCCTCACTGTTAGGAAGTTTCTCCTTAATTCCAGGTTGCTTCTCTCTTTGATCAGTTTCCAACCATTGTTTCTTTTTTTTGTAAATATTTTATTAATTTCAAGTTTTACAATCATAAGTACTTAATAAACAACTCAGTGTCTGAGTTCCTTTATCATTCAGTGGTATATATTAACTTTCACTCAAAATATCCAATACTACACCATCCAGTATTTCCCTGGTCCTCTCTTCTTCCAATAATAATCATTTTTCCACACTATGCAAGTATAATTCTTACTGCTATTAATAACTATACAATTAAATATAAACAACTTAATCACATATTTCTAATGTTATACATAGTGTCAATAATATCAGTTTATAATATCTTCTTTAGCCAAAACATATCTCAAATGTATTTGCAATCAGAGTTCCCTTATTCAATCCATATCCTGATTTTTTCTTTTTTTTCAATTTTAATTTGCCATCAATATTCAAAATAACTTTATCAATTATCTTTTTTTCATAATTAATTACATTTGGGTAACTAAAAGCTTCCCTTATACCAACCCTCTTAGTATTTTCATATTTCCCATCTTATAAAAAATTATGTTATCCCAGTTACAAATCACATCCTTCTAATTTATAATGGTCCTTTTATTTCTAACAATTGTCTATTCTTTTAATCATATTCAAACATCCATTAGATGGTATAATACCTCATCTAATTAGTCAGGACCTCTATTTTCTTCAGCCTTACTCTAGCTTTCTTCCTTTGCCAAATAACTTTGCAAATCAGTGCATTTAGGTCACCAAGTATTTCTTCCTCTGTTTCTGTATATATTATTTGGAATAAAAAAAGACAATATAAATTAAAGTGTTTTTGTAAAAACGCTTAATACATTTATATTCGTTAAACAGCCTCCATTTTCTTTCTCCTTCAGTTTCTCTTTTAGTTTCTTGTTCCCCCATTTCCAGCATTTCTCCTAACAGCTCTGTCATCCATTCTATCAATTCTTCTTCCTTGTCCTCAAATACGTTCTGAAGTCTTGAAAAGTAAAATGTCTTTCCCATTTCCAGTGTTATATCTGGGTCTTCCAAATTTTTATTTATCTGTGGCTGTCTGTTGGTTTCTTCTTTCAAATCCTCTATCTTTATGTCAGTTTCCTCTATTTTTTCTTCTGGTTTCTGAGTTGCTAGTTCATTCTTTATGGTCATTTTCTGAATGTTTTTTGCTTGTAAGTTTAAGTTGGAGAGTTGCTCGTTTATGTTATTTATTTTTAGTCTCCTCATAATTTAAAACAATTGTCTCTTGAATTGATTTCAACATGGAAAGAATTTCTTTCTGAAGTCCATTTACATTTTCTTGTTGATTATCCATGTTTCTTCCAAAGAGAAATAGTCCAGAAGCAACTTTCCCACTGTTTCTTAATATTGCTTGATAATTCTTGGAACTAAAAGTCAGTTAATATTTGTAATCCAGGCCGGCGAATTTAGAATGGTTTATTGTCTTCTTCATACAGATAAAACAGCCCAAGGATTTTTTGCCAGCTGCAGTTTGCAAAAGTGAAAGTTTCCAGGAACAACAAAGAGCCTTATCTATGTTCGGGCTTCGTGCCAAATTTTCTTTAAGCATAATAAATTGTAATGCCAAGGTTCACCACTAGATGTCGTTAACATCCATCTTCCAGCTTTCCAAATATCTTTTCAAAAAGAAAGTCTTAAAAATACTTTTAGTCCCCAAATTTGTCAAAGCTATGTCTCTATATTAAATCCAAATTAATCTTGTAGTTTTCTCTAATTTCCCCCCAAACAAAGTTGTTCACTGCTTCTCTTTTCCTGAGAGAACAGGGCAGAAATTCCCTTTCTCTCTATCATCTGGGGGATTCTTTGCTTTGGGAATTCTTTTTTCCAGGAAGAGGTTTTAAAATTATAAAGAGAGGATCGTTCTCACCCAGTTCCATCCGTGTTGTTCAGAGGTTGCTAGTTAGTGCTTATCTTGGGTTGTGGGTGGCTTCTGGCTGGCCACATAAATGCGGCCAGTGTTTCTTCTGCTGGTTTGAAGGGCTTCCTCAGATCAAAAGGAAGGGCCGCCGCCCCTCCGCGATCAATGAGGGTCCCCTTCTTCTTCATCGCCTCTCTGGGGCAACTTTAGACCCTTTTTAGGGTCCCCAGCAGAGCGAAATCAGATGTGGAAAACGGAGCCCCGTTTTCCTGTGCCTGTTACACCACGACGTCTAACCCAGAAGTCTCCAACCATTGGTTCTTGTTCTGCCTTCTGGTTGGAGAATAATTTGACCCCCTCTTCTTTGTGGCAGCGCCTCAAATACTGGAATACTGCTAACATCTCTCCCTTATTTCTTTTCTTTAGACTACCCAAACCCAATTCTTGCAGCCGTTTTTCATATGTTTTAGTCTCCAGGCCTTTGATCATCTTAGTTGCTCTTCTCTGAATTTTTTCTAAAGTCTCAACATCTGTTTTGTAGTATGGTGACCAAAATTGGTTGCAGTATTCCAGGTGTGGTCTTACTAGGGTTATATAAAGTGGTACTAATACTTTGCGTGATCTTGATTCTATGCCCGTTTATACAACCAAGGATTGTAGTCCTCAGTTAACAATCTGTTATTGTATTTAACTTGTAGAAAGTCTACAACAGCTTATCTGCCACAAATCTCCACAATCATTATCTTTGATCCATCCAGGATCTAATATATTTGTTTGGTTCTTAATAAAACTTTCCCTTAAAATTTTTATTGGGAGTTTTCCCAACAATTTTATCTCATCTTCCAGTATCCTAAACCTCTGCTGTAAATACCTCCACTGCATCCATTGTTGAGACAGTCTCTCTGTAAACCAAAATACAAAATCTCTTATCAGTTGTCTGGTTAGATATAATAAGTCCATTTTCCAAAATAAATCCATCTTCCCAGTTTTGTCCTAGAAAACTGGTTCTGCCTGGTGTGCAATGCTCAATAAACCACACACCGAGGTGGAGATTTGCAAAAGCTTTATTCTGTGGAGAAGAAAGGACACAGGGGGGTCACTCCCACTAGGCCTGTGCAAAGGCCACTCCTTCAACAGTAAAATTTTTATAGGTACTTCTCCATAAGCCCAACTTAAGCCAACCCCTCTTAGGTCATCCTATGACCTTATCAATGTTTATTAATATTGCTTAGCTTGCATTTGCATTATCTAGCAACAATCAGCACATTTGCCCCTAATTTCCAGTAGCGAGTAGCACACTATGCCATAATTAGTACATTGCCCCCCCTCAAGTTCCTCCTTTCCCAAGTTTTTGCCTTTGACATGTCTGCAAAACTGATATATATGAGGGTGAAGGTTCGTTCTCTGCGCTTGTGGGTTGGTTTCTGAATGTTTCGTTACCAGGCTAGGTAACATCTTCAGCAGCATTTAGGGGATGTCTCTGTCAGTGCTCTTCTATTTATAAGGGCTTCAGGTGTGAGTGTGTCAAGTGAGGGTCCTGTGATGGGTCAGGTATGAGTCATCGGTTAGAGCAGGGGTGTCAAACTGCCGGCCTGCAGGCCGGATGCATCATGGCGAAACCGCGCCCACCCCATTGCCAGCAATGGGGGAAAAAGTCGCGATACGTCACACCATGCCACATGACATTGTGAGTTTGACACCTCTGGGTTAGAGGCTTGTGATGGTCTTGTGATGAAGAGGTTACATCAGGTCAGGGTCACTGGGAGGTGAACTGCTGGGGGGAGGGGGAGGGGGCTTGCGTGGGTTGGTTGAGGGTCGATGCTGTCTCTGGCTGGCTATGTGGTTGATTTGGATTCTGAGGGGTTCGTAGGCTGGTTGTAGGTTGATGTGTCTGTTGATGGAATTGCTTGTGGAGTGCCAGGCTTCGATGAACTCAAAAGCGTGGTGGGTGGTAGCATGGTCAATGATTTTAAGTGTTGCTTCAATCGAACTGGTGTTGTTTGATGTTGGTGTGGATAGAGATTAAGGATTTGGGATCGTGGCATTTGACTACAAGCTGGTGTTTGTGGATCCTGGTTTTTAATTCACGTGATGTTTGTCCCACGTAGAATTGGTTGCAACCATTACAGTTTATTTTGTAGCCACTATTGCAAATGTACATGGGTGTGCAGTGCTTAAACTTGTCCGCTGCTGGGAGACTTTTGCTGTGAGATTATCATTGACCCACGAATAGCTACACTTGCTCCATGAATGCCTCCACAAACAAACAACCCCCAAAAGCATATGCTACTGACCACCAATCAACCACCCACAAGCTTGGAAACTGGCCTTCCAAAATGGGCACAAAATGCTTCAAATCATGAACACTGATGCCCACAACCACCTGGAAATCTACCAATGCATCATTGATGAACAAAAAACCGCATGCCTCAACTCCATCGGACAAGACCTGACAGACACCTTAGAACACATGATCCACAGGAACACCAACAAAATAAAAACCAAAAAATGCAACTCACTACAAGAGAAACTAAGTACCATCACCCCAAGATCACAAGAGAACTCAAAACCATGGATCAGAAATCTATCCAACAGACCTTTATCTGACGACGAAAAGACCGTCCTCACAAATGGCCTCAGTTTCAACCACAAAGATGCTGACCCCATTGAATGCCTCACCAATCTTGAATCCATTCTAAAAACACACCACCTGGACCAAGAAACATAAGAAGACATCAAAGTATCATCCTCAACGTGCAACGTAACAGACAAAATGAAACACTCAGCCAAAAAGAGAAGACAGCACCAAAGACACTGAAACAAGATGAAAGCATTGTCATCCCACCGGCAGAAAAAGGCAGACTGAAGGTAGTAAAGAACAAAGCTGACTACATCCGCAAAGCTGAAAACCATCTCAGTGTGACACCAACACCTACCAAATAATCCACAATGATCCGGCAAAACAGCTAGAGAACAAAATAAAGGTTCCCTAAGAAAAATGGAAAAACAGCTAACACCACTAGAGAGAAAGCACATGCAACCACAAGATTTCTGTACATCCAGGTTCTACGGACTCCCAAAAATACACAAGAATGGGATCTCCTTACACCCAAGTGTGTCTCTACCTGGAACAACAACATGCAAACTAGCAAAAACCTTGCAGAGGAAACTCAGACACCTGGTCAACGACTCAGCCCACTCAATAAACCCAGAACAATTTCTCCAATGCATCAAACACACCAAGATCAACAAGGAAGAAACTATGGTCTCCTTCGACGTCACTGCCCTCTTCACCTTGATTGACATCGACCTGGCTAAACAAACCATTTACCACCTACTCACTAAACACTATACCCACAAGGATGATGCCACTACAGAACACTCCATGTCCACAGAAACCATCATGAAACTCCTGGATCTATGCCTCAACACATACTTCAAGTTCAACGGTAAAATGTACAAGCAAGTACAAGGTACCCCGATGGGATCACTCATATCAGGCCTAAAAGCAGAAGCAGTCATGCAATGAGTCAAATCCATAGCTCTACCCACCATCCAACCAAAATTCTGGACACGCTATGTCGATGACACCTTTGTCATCATCAAACGCTCCCAAATTGAAGAAACACACCACCTACTTAATAACATATTCCCTGGGATCAAGTTTACATGCGAAGAGGAAACAGACAACAGACTCCCATTCCTCGACATTGACATAAGGAGACTGGACAATGGAGAACTGGAAACCCGCATCTACCGCAGACCTATGCATATGGACCAGATCCTCAGCTTTGCAAGCAACCACCCCACCGCACACAAAAGGAACTATGACCAGACCCTCTTCAGAATGGTCAGGACACACTGCAACATCACAACACTAAGAAAAGCAGAAGAGAAACAGCTGCTTGGTGTCTTTCTCTGCAACATCTTCATATTCCGACACACAGCACCCAAACCACAACACACCACACAGCCAACCACCACGCAAAAACTAACCCTACCATACACAAAAGTGGTGTTGGAAATAACAGCCAGAATTCTCCAACCCCTAGGAATAGCAATAGCCAACAAACCCACAGCCACACTCCACCAGGAATTATCCAGAACCAAAGACAAGATATAGAAGGATGAAAGAAACAATGTAATCTACAAAATAAACTGTAATGGTTGCAACCAATTCTATGTGGGACAAACATCACATTAATTAAAAACCAGGATCCACGAACACCGGCTGGCAGTCAAACGCCACAATCCCAAATCCTTAATCTCTACCCACACCAACACCAAACAACACCAGTTTGATTGAAGCAACACTTAAAATCATCAACCATGCTACCACCTGCCATGCTTTTGAGTTCATCGAAGCCTGGCACTCCACAAGCAATTCCATCAACAGACACATCGACCTACGAACCCCTGAGAATCCAAATCAACCACACAGCCAGCCAGAGACAGCACCGACCTTCAACCAACCCACACAAGCCCCCCCCCCACCAGCAAAGGCTCCTAAAAAAGCTCTTCAGCCACGGAATTAGAGGACAGGTCTTGTCCTGGATTGGTAACTGGCTAAATTGTAGGAAGCAAAGGGTGGCAATAAATGGACAAGTCTCTGGATGGAGAGAAGTGAGAAGTGGTGTACCCCAAGGTTCAGTTTTGGGACCTTTACTTTTTAATTTATTCATCAATGATCTGGATGTAGAAGTAAATAGTGAGGTAGCAAAGTTTGCTGATGACACCAAATTGTTCCGGGTAGTGAAAAGTTGAAACTGATTGTCGGGAGCTCCAGAAGGATCTTTTGAAATTGTGTGAGTGGGCAACAAAGTGGCAAATGCATTTTAACCCAAACAAGTGCAAAGTTATGCACATCGGGGCAAAGAACCCCAATTATACTTACCAACTGATGGGGATCAAACTTTCTGAGACAAACCAAGAAAGGGATCTTGGGGTTTTGGTGGACAGCTCGATGAAGATGTCAACCCAATGCGCAGCAGCAGTAAAAAAAAAAGCAAATTCCATGCTTGGCATGATTAGGAAGGGAATCGAAAATAAGTCAGCAAGTGTTGTATTGCCTCTGTACAAATCGATGGTGAGACCACACTTGGAGTACTGTGTACAGTTCTGGTCACCGCACCTCAAGAAGGATATAATGGAACTGGAAAAGGTGCAAAAAAGGGCAACAAGAATGATCAAGGAAATGGAGCACCTCCCTTATGAAACCAGATTGCAACGCCTTGGTCTCTTCAGCCTTGAAAGACGGCGTTTAAGGGGTGACTTGATCGAAGTGTATAAAATCATGCATGGGATAGAAAAGTTGGATAGAGAAAAATTCTTTTCTCTATCACACAATACTAGGACAAGGGGGCACTCCCTAAAGCTCGTAGGTAAGAACGTGAGGACAAATAAAGGGAAATATTTCTTCACCCAGAGGGTCGTTGGTTTATGGAATTCACTTCCAGAAGAGGTCGTGACAGCTGTCAGCCTTGATAGCTTCAAGGCAGGGTCAGACAGATTCATGGATGCCAAGTGTATCGGTGGTTATTAAAACGGATGTCCATGTGCCGCCTCTATGTTGGTTGAGGCAGGCAGGATTCCCTTGAGTACCATTTGTTGGGGGTCAAGGGAAAGGGAGGGTTTTGCCTTCTCTTTCTGCTCAAGATCCCCATGTACAATTGATGGGCCACTGTGTGACACAGAATGCTGGACTCGATGGGCTTTGGCCTGATTCAGCATGGCTCTTCTTATGTTCTTATGTTCTAGCAGTTCACCTTCCAATGACCCTGACCTGACCTGATGTAACGTCTTCATCACAAGACCCATCACAAGCCTCTCACTGATGACTCATTCCTGACCCATAACAAGACCCTCACTTGACACACCCACACCTGAAGCACTTATAAGCAGAAGAGACCTGACAGGGACATCCCCTAAACGCTGCAGAAGATGTTACCTAGCCTGGTAACAAAACATTCAGAAACCAACCCACAAGCTCGGAGAATGAACCTTCGCCCTCATCCTACACCCGAGCTACAGATATTTGCCACTGTTGCAAACTTATATATATTTCAACATAATCATCTATTCCCTGTACTTGTGTCCCTTAGGTTCCCTATTCATGTAGTCGCCTTGTTCCATGACTACATTAAGAGCAAGCATGTTCTGAGGATTTTACTAGCTAAGCTGTTTCCATTACTTCTTATGCACTAGCAACTGATTGGAAAATGTCTGCAAATAATTCCCTACAGAGACTAGATTTTTAGGGGAGGGGGGTCTTTTGGCCTTTCCTTCACCAGGAAAATCCAGTATACCCCACACTCTCCTGTATCTGAGCTTACACAACCAAACAAAACATAGACAAAGAAGTTAAATGTACTTTAACAAAATGGCTGTAGAGAACATTGAAATTGTATTTCTTACAATGAAGATGTGAAGAAAAAAAAAAGTTCCATCAAAAATTAAAAAGAATCAAGACCAAAGCTTTTTAAGAGTTAAACCCTTTAGTGAAAGTCATGTAAATCTAATTGGTCAGTTTCACTACCCAGAAGGTTGCCCTCAGCTTCCATAGGGAAAAAAGCCAGAAAAAAAAATACTGTGAAGAAAAAGTTGAGGTTAAAATCCAGCAAGGTGTTAGAGTAAATCAGCCTTCAACCAGTCAAGTAACTTTTAAGTAACTTTTAAGAATAGGAAACAAATTAAGAGAAAAAAAACCTTTAAAACATGTAGCCAAAAATAGAGCCAAATATGGATTACATGACATAACAACAAACGAGGTGAGAAACTGCTGTGTCATTATTGCAACAAAAACTTGGTTAAAGCACTCTGTCCCATATAGTGCGTGGCAAATCTGGTGGAGGCGGTGTCTGTTTATATAGGGGATTTCTGATATAGCTATTTGGAGTTTCTTAACTCTCTTCAGTCAGAACTCACCCTTCCGGGATTCGAACCTGGGCAGTCTGCATGCTAAGCAGATGCTTTAACCTATTGAGCCACAAGTTCTCTCCCGCTTTGTCAGTAGTCAGGGAGTAAGGATATGTGTCAAGTGTTTATTTTTTTAGATTGCACCCTGTAAACCCAAATATGGGAGGAAGGAATCATTCTTTCCTTTTGCTTGTTTCAGCTCAACCCAGAGCCATCCTGCAAGCACAAATATATATATATATGTTGTTTAAAATTGTTGACAAAGAAATAAGGGATTTCTGATATAGCTATTTCGAGTTTCTTAACTCTCTTCAGTCAGAACTCACCCTTCCGGGATTCGAACCTGGGCAGTCTGCATGCTAAGCAGATGCTTTAACCTATTGAGCCACAAGTTCTCTCCCGCTTTGTCAGTAGTCTTGTGGCTCAATAGGTTAAAGCATCTGCTTAGCATGCAGACTGCCCAGGTTCGAATCCCGGAAGGGTGAGTTCTGACTGAAGAGAGTTAAGAAACTCAAAATAGCTATATCAGAAATCCCTTATTTCTTTGTCAACAATTTTAAACAACATATATATATTTGTGCTTGCAGGATGGCTCTGGGTTGAGCTGAAACAAGCAAAAGGAAAGAATGATTCCTTCCTCCCATATTTGGGTTTACAGGGTGCAATCTAAAAAAATAAACACTTGACACATATCCTTACTCCCTGACTACTGACAAAGCGGGAGAGAACTTGTGGCTCAATAGGTTAAAGCATCTGCTTAGCATGCAGACTGCCCAGGTTCGAATCCCGGAAGGGTGAGTTCTGACTGAAGAGAGTTAAGAAACTCAAAATAGCTATATCAGAAATCCCTTATTTCTTTGTCAACAATTTTAAACAACATATATATATTTGTGCTTGCATGATGGCTCTGGGTTGAGCTGAAACAAGCAAAAGGAAAGAATGATTCCTTCCTCCCATATTTGGGTTTACAGGGTGCAATCTAAAAAAATAAACACTTGACACATATCCTTACTCCCTGACTACTGACAAAGCAGGAGAGAACTTGTGGCTCAATAGGTTAAAGCATCTGCTTAGCATGCAGACTGCCCAGGTTCGAATCCCGGAAGGGTGAGTTCTGACTGAAGAGAGTTAAGAAACTCGAAATAGCTATATCAGAAATCCCTTATTTCTTTGTCAACAATTTTAAACAACATATATATATATTTGTGCTTGCAGGATGGCTCTGGGTTGAGCTGAAACAAGCAAAAGGAAAGAATGATTCCTTCCTCCCATATTTGGGTTTACAGGGTGCAATCTAAAAAAATAAACACTTGACACATATCCTTACTCCCTGACTACTGACAAAGCGGGAGAGAACTTGTGGCTCAATAGGTTAAAGCATCTGCTTAGCATGCAGACTGCCCAGGTTCGAATCCCGGAAGGGTGAGTTCTGACTGAAGAGAGTTAAGAAACTCGAAATAGCTATATCAGAAATCCCTTATTTCTTTGTCAACAATTTTAAACAACATATATATATTTGTGCTTGCAGGATGGCTCTGGGTTGAGCTGAAACAAGCAAAAGGAAAGAATAATTCCTTCCTCCCATATTTGGGTTTACAGGGTGCAATCTAAAAAAAAATAAACACTTGACACATATCCTTACTCCCTGACTACTGACAAAGCGGGAGAGAACTTGTGGCTCAATAGGTTAAAGCATCTGCTTAGCATGCAGACTGCCCAGGTTCGAATCCCGGAAGGGTGAGTTCTGACTGAAGAGAGTTAAGAAACTCGAAATAGCTATATCAGAAATCCCTTATTTCTTTGTCAACAATTTTAAACAACATATATATATTTGTGCTTGCAGGATGGCTCTGGGTTGAGCTGAAACAAGCAAAAGGAAAGAATGATTCCTTCCTCCCATATTTGGGTTTACAGGGTGCAATCTAAAAAAAAAATAAACACTTGACACATATCCTTACTCCCTGACTACTGACAAAGCGGGAGAGAACTTGTGGCTCAATAGGTTAAAGCATCTGCTTAGCATGCAGACTGCCCAGGTTCGAATCCCGGAAGGGTGAGTTCTGACTGAAGAGAGTTAAGAAACTCGAAATAGCTATATCAGAAATCCCTTATTTCTTTGTCAACAATTTTAAACAACATATATATATTTGTGCTTGCAGGATGGCTCTGGGTTGAGCTGAAACAAGCAAAAGGAAAGAATGATTCCTTCCTCCCATATTTGGGTTTACAGGGTGCAATCTAAAAAATAAACAACTATATATATATAGTTAATAATATCTGTGAAAATATGACTCCTGGGTATATTCATAATATAAAATAAATAACTTACGACCACCAGGAGAATCTAAGTAGAAAATTACTTTAATAAAACTGAGCTTTTGTTGGGAACTTCCAACATCGTCAGGGTTAAAAGCCAGTTAACGGGAATGCCTTAAGTAAGGTGAGCTAACGCTTGCACCCGGCTCCTAGACCGCGTCATCGGTCCTGGCCGGTTAATTTGTGTTCTAATTGTTTCTTTGGCGTTTGCACCCCGCCCTCCTCCATCACTCCTTTGATCATTCTTACCTACTCTCTCAATGTTGGTTCTTAGGTTTGTTACAATCCTTTCATCTTCCTCTCCTTTGATGGTATTTGCTCCCATGCCATCCTTCTCTTTACTGCGGGTCTTGAGGGGGCCTTTTGATTTCCCCCCCCCCCGATACTGTCATATGTCCCATTAGGGCCCCAGATATTTCCTCCCGCTCCCTTCAATTGTGGGTCGATGGTCTCTCCCTGCTCCCTGCTCCCTATTCCCCATCCTCCTCCCCTTTCCTGTGTGGGTAGTACTTGTCCAGATGTCATGTAGCCTAGCACTTCCACCTTCATCCCCCACCTTGGTGCTCTCTATACCAACTATCCCTTGCTGTCCTTTCTGTTGCTGACGAATACCACTCCTATCTGAAGTGGGTCTCCTATCTTCCACCGGAGACGCCTCCAGTAGTGGGTGTAAACATTCCCCTTCCGTGATCTTCCGCTCGCCTGTAAGGCGGGGGGGGGAGCCTCGCTCTCTTTTATGGTACGAGCGAGTCACCACACCACACCCTCTTCTTCTCCGTATAGAGCGCCCCTCTTCATAGCTGTAGGCAACGTTGGGCTCTAAGATTTCGCCGCCAGATTCTCACACCGACGCAGTCAGCATCGCTCCTCCACCCAAGGGGTGGGGGTCTGTTAAGGCGCTGTTGGATAGCACATAGGTCCCCCGCCCGGCGGGCTCTCCCTCCTCCGCCTTCCGAAGGGCACTCGGTTCTCAATAGGAGCCTGTCCGTCTTCGGTATCAGCGGGCTCCTCAGTTGTTCATCGGAATAAATCCGCTGTTGGCTGGGTGTCAAGGGGGTGTCCATGAGCCGCTGAGGATCGATGGAAGTCTCGTGTGCCTGTCTGTACCGGGGGTTAGATGTAATATTGCCTCCTCGGTCCTGCAAGCACCAATCAAGTCGTTTACGGCGAGTGGGGTGATGATTTGCGCTCCATTTCCTCAGCGCTTGCTGCGATGGGCAGAGATCTACCGGTATATGGCGGTTGATTGAGTCCTTGTCTGAAAACCAGGCTTCCTTTAGTAGTCGGCCCCGTTTCGTGGCATCACTGGATACAATCCGTGTGTTGTCAAAGTCAAACTGGTGGCCGTGTTCCGCCATATGCATCCAAACTTGAGAATGTTGCTCGCCCCTTTTTATGGCCAGTTTATTTTCATGTAAACGGGTTTTTAACCGTTTAGATGTTTAGCCCACGTAGTTACTCTGGCAATTTTTACAGTTAATTTTGTAAACCACCACAGATTTTTCCGCATACAGAACGATCGGGAAAGACCCCTCTGTGGCACTCAAAAACAAAGTTAATAAACTACTGGAAACACCTTACTTAAGGCATTCCCGTTAACTGGCTTTTAACCCTGATGATGTTGGAAGTTCCCAACGAAAGCTCGGTTTTATTAAAGTAATTTTCTACTTAGATTCTCCTGGTGGTCGTAAGTTATTTACTTTATATTATAAAATTATATATATATATATATAAAATTATATATATATATATATATAATTATATATATAATTTTATATAAATGACAGATGGTGTAATAATGCCAAGGTGGTCTCAAGTCTGTGCTCCCCTGATGTGGAGCTTTTGACTATCAAATGCAGACCCTTCTATCTGTCTAGGGAATTTGTGTATATTCAGCTGAGGCCCTGAATGTTCTCTGTCATACCATTAGTGACTTACAAACTAATTACTCAGAGGGTGCATTTATTGTAGTGGGTGATTTGAAAGCTACTCTTCCCAATTTCCTTCAACCAGACGGGAAAATACACTGGATCTTGCTTATTCTAACATCAAGAATGAATTCAAAGCTATCCCCCACCCTCAGCTGGGCTCTTCTGACCATCTCTCTGTGCTGCTTATCCCAGCATATAAGCCTTTATTATGGAACTTAGAGAGAAACCTACAGCAGATGAGGGTTTGGGCGGAGGGAGCTATAGAAGCATTACAGAAGTATTGAGTGCACAGATTGGGGCATGTTTAAAGAAGCAACAACACATAACCAATATATAAACAGAGGAGTATGCTACCACTGTGTCTGCATATATTCAGAAGTGCATTGTGGATGTCTTTGTCCTTAAAAACATTGTTGTGAGGGCTAATGAAAAGCCATGGTTGACATATGAGGTTCGCAAGATGTTGAAACCTTGGAATTTGGCTTTTAAATCTGGAGATATGCTGGCACTTAGAACAGCCAGAGCTAATTTGAAAAGCACCATAAAAAGACCAAAGTAAGCCCATTGTCAGAAAGTTCAGATCTTTTTTCAGGACCCAATGAACTCCAGGCGTATGTGGCAAGGAATCCATGCCATTACAGATTACAAGGTGGCTCCATCGAGATGCAAGGGTGACACAGACTTTTTAAACAAGCTGAACATTTTTTGGAAGATTCCAGACATCAAATAGCACCCCTGCAAGGAAAGCTGTGCCCTATCCTGACGAGCAAGTGCTTAGCTTTGATGTTACCTCAGTCCAGAAGACATTGCAGAAAGTTAACATTCGGAAAGCAGCAGGCCCAGATAATATCCCTGGGTGAGTTCTTAGGGAATGTGCAGATGAGTTGGTTTGTGTTCTTACAGAAATTTTCAATCTTTCATTGAAGCAGGCAGTGGACCCATTGTGTTTTAAGACTGCCATTATTTTGCCAGTGCCAAAAAAGTCTACGATTACGGGTCTTAATGATTATCGTCCTGTTGCACTTACATCCATCATTATGAAATGTTTCAAAAGGCTGATAAAGGACATTATTGTATCCAGCCTCCCTCCAGCATTTGACTCACTCCAGTTTGCTTATCGTCCAAATAGCTCTACAGAGGATGCTACTTCTTCTGTTCTCCATCTGAGCTTGGCGCACTTAGAGGAAAGAAATACTCATGTGCAAATGCTGTTTGTCGACTTTAGTTTGGCATTTAATATGACCATTCCTCAACATTTAGTAGACAAACTGGGCCTTTTAGGCTTTAACACTCCTTTGTGCAACTGGATTCTTGATTTTCTTATTGATAGGTCCCAGTATGTGCAAGTTGGGACTACTACTTCTAACACCATTTTCCTGAGCACAGGTTCTCCTCAGGGCTGTGTCCTAAGTCCGCTGTTGTTCACCCTGTTGACCCATGACTGTTGTGCAAGGTTTGCCACCAACCATATTGTGAAGTATGTGGATGATGCAACAGTAGTGGGCCTTATTTAGGATGACAACAAGGGTGCTTACCAGAAGGAGGTAGAGGGTTTGGTAAACTGGTGTAATAAAAAAGCCTAGTTTTAAACATTGGAAAAACTAAACAGATCATTGTTGATTTCAGAAAAGGCAGCCACAGCCACACTCCTCTGTGTATTAATGATTCAACTGTGGAGGTGGTTAGCAGCATCAACTTTCTGGGTGTGCAGCTAACGAGTAGACTCTCTTGGTCACTCAACAGTGAGACACTGGTGAAGCGGGCAAAGCAGCACCTGCATTTTCTGTGTCGCATGAGAAAACTACTTCTTCCATCCCCTGTCCTTACCACTTTCTATAGAGGGATAATCAAGAGCATCCTGTCATATTGCATTACAGTCTGGTTTGGAAGCATTACTGCTTCAGACAGGAAGGTGGTGCAGAGAGTGGTAAGGATGGCAGAAAAGATTATTGGCAGTTCACTCCCTTCTGTTCAGGACATAGCATATAAGTGTTGCTTGAGCAGGGTCCGCAGTATTGTCAGGGACACTACACAACCTCTCCATGACCAGTTTTCCTTGTTACCTTGTGGGAGGAGGCTTTGAGGTATCTGAAGCAGAACATCCAGATTCAGTCACAGTTTTGTTCCATACAGTATCAACCTTGTGAACTCTCAACCTTCCTCTTTCCTCTATGTATTCAAGATGGACAGTGATTAATATTTATATGTATTTATATGTAAGGGTGTAGGTATATACATATGTATGTATATAGCATGTCTATATGTGTGTTATGTAACAGAACAGAATTTCATTTTTAATGTGTGCCAGTGTACCTACAGTAAAAAATGACAATAAATGACAAAGTTAAAAGCCAAGGCATGCTTAAAAAAAGTTGCAGTGTCCTGGGGGCAAGTGATCAGCTTTAGTAACCTTCTGACGAGCTAAATGGGGAAGCCAGAGTCACTTAACAATCATGTTGCTAACTTAACAACTGCAATGATTCACTTAACAATTGTGGCAAGAAAGGTCATAAAATGGGGCAAAGCTCACTTAACAAATGTCTCACTTAGCAACAGAGATTTTGGGCTCAATTGTTGTAAATTGAGAACTACCTATATGATGCAATGAGTTTTTTCAACCAGCTTGTCACAGAGTCTGATGCTGATTTAGGGCTGAAAGGGAGTGAATGGCCCAAGGTGACTTCCATACCTAAAGAATGACTAGAACCTAGGTCTTCCCACTCCTAGTCCAGCACTGTAACTACTACACCATACTGGTTGTTTGTACACTTCTATCCATTTTAATTCACAAGACTGTCCTTTTTACTCCTTTTTATTTATCGTACCAGGGTCAGGCAACACTTCCCCCAAAGACATGGAAGGTCTGCTGCCTCTGATGAACATGGTTATTTCATTGACAAAGCAAAAAAGTTCCATCTGAATAGACAAGTTTTATGTTAACCCAAGTGTGTTATTATGTTAATTATATATGCATGACTCATATAATGAAAATGTTTAAAAATCCATGCAATTCTCTCACAGATACAATTATTTTTGTTCCCTTCTGCTCTACTACCATTTCCGTTTAGGTGGCATGAGTGTGTTCATGCTGGATCAGGCACACAGCCTTAATGATCCAGCATTTGATATCCAGTGGACATCTAGATGCATTCAGAAATGACACAAAAGTGGACAGGAAGTCAAGAGTCCTCTTGCCCAGTTGGTCTTTAGCAGTGGGCATTAAAAACATACCTCTTATATTTTAGGAGTAAACTAATATCTCTCATAAAGAGGAGTAACTGTTGATAACTCAATGTTCCATGAACTTTTCCAGTCTCAATCAGAAGGTCTTGGAGGTCTTTTAGTCCAACCCCCTGCTCAAGCAGAAGACCCTATATCAGGGGTGTCAAACTCAATTTCATTGAGGGCCCCATCAGCATTATGGTTGCCCTCAAAGGGCCAGATGCGTGTAAGAATGACAACTCACAGCAGCCAGGTGGGTGTGGCTGGGTGGGCATGGCTGGCTCGATGCCACTCACTGGGCACAGCTGACTCGAGACAGATTGGGACAGAACAAGTCACAATGGCTAACTCGACGTGGGGACAACTCAGTGCCCCACAAGCTCCTCACCTCCCCAAACTGCTGGCAGCCAAGCGCGTGTGCACACACACACACCACATTCCAAGTTGGGGAATTTTATCCACAGAGGAAAGAGAGGGTCTTCTCCCCAAGCCCAGGCATGATTGACAGTTTGCTACCTCAGATGTGGATAAAAGTCTCCAAGCTTGGAATGGTGAGTGTGTGTATGCACGCGCACAGCATGCCAAAGGACACATTCTTCTCCCAATCCCAGACACCATTGGCATTTCCCTGTCCAGTGCCCCCTCCTAGCAAAGGAGGTGGAGGATGACGCTGCATGTGGAAGTGCGGAGGAGAGAGTTTGCAGGAAGCAGTTTCCTCCAAGTTCAACTTCTGCCTTGACAGATCTTTGGAGAGCAAAAGGAGGCTGCAGGGGAGCAGCGCTCCTTGGTCCTGCATGACGGAGGCTGGCCCTTTTTGAAAGGGAATCCCTATTTCCAATCGTGCATGGTAAGGATGCTGGCTTGTTGGGGCAGCCTTCCCTCACGCAGCTCCCCCGCCACCCCCTCCTCCTCTCCAGAGATCTTTCAAGGCAGAAGGTGGACTTGGAGGAAACTGCTTCCTGCAAACTTTTGCCACATCAGCATTATGGTTGCCCTCAAAGGGCCAGTTGCATGCAAGACTATTGTATCATATTAGTTCAGGAGTGTTTTATGTCTAGGACATGGGCCAAACAGGATTAACATTTCAAATATGAACAAATATTTCAAATAAATCTGCAAAAACAAATTTAAAACAAAGAAAAAACATAAGCTTTTTAGAATAGAATAGAGCTGGAAGGGACCTTGCAGGCCTTCTAGTCCAGCCCCCTGCTCAAGCAGGAGATCCTATATCATCTCAGACAAGTGACTGTCTAGCCTCTTTTTTAAAATCTCCAGTGATGGAGCGCCCATGATTTCTGGGGGCAAGCTATTCCACTGGTTAATTGTCCTCACTGTCAGGAAGTTTCTCCTTAATTCCAGGTTGCTTCTCTCTTTGATCAGTTTCCAACCATTGTTTCTCATCCTTCCCTCTGGTGCTCTGGTGAACAACGTGACCCCCTCTTCCTTGTGGCAGCCCCTCAGATACTGGAATACTACTATCATGTCACCCCTATTTCTTCTTTTCTTTAGACTAGCCAAACCCAAGTCCTGCAGCCGTTCTTCGTATGTTTTAGTCTC
The DNA here is from genome assembly GCA_034064705.1 of Bothrops alternatus. NCBI lineage: Eukaryota > Metazoa > Chordata > Lepidosauria > Squamata > Viperidae > Bothrops > Bothrops alternatus. The sequence goes on along the minus strand of JARGCV010000175.1, from coordinate 1,018,015 downwards.
CAGGCCTTTGATGATCTTAGTTGCTCTTTTCTGAATTTTTTCCAAACTCTCAACATCTTTTTCGTGATATGGTGACCAAAATTGGCAGCACTATTCCAGGTGTGGTCTTACTAGGGTTTTATAAAGCGGTACTAATACCTCATGTGATCTTGATTCTATGCCTCTGTTTATACAACCCAGGATTGTATTAGCTTTTTTGGCTGCTGCTGCACACTGCTGGCTCATGGTTAAGTGATCGTCCACTAGGACTCCAAGGTCCCTCTCACAGTTACGGTTTTTAAGCCAGGTCTTGCCCAATCTGTACTTGTACCTTTGATTTTTCCTGCCTAAATGTAAACCTTTGCTTTTCTCCACATTGAAACTCATTTTGTTGGATAGGGTCCATTGTTTAAGTTTGTCAAGATCATTTTGGATCCTGAATTTGTCTTCTGGGGTGTTGGTTACTCCTGCCAGTTTAGTGTCAGCTGCAGATTTGATGAGTGTCCCTTCAATTCCCTCATCTAAGTCATTGATGAAGATATTGAAGAGTACTGGGCCTAAGACGGAACCTTGTGGTACCCCACTGCTTACTTCTCTCCATGTGGATGCAGTGCTGTTGAGGACTACACGTTGAGTATGGTTTGCCAGCCAGCTACAGATCCATCTGGTGGTGATGTTGTCTATTCCACCTTTTTCTAGCTTACCAAGGAGTAGGTTGTGGTCTACTTTATCAAATGCCTTACTGAAGTCTAAGTATACTACATCCACAGTATTTCACTGGTCTATTAGTTTAGTCACTTTGTCGAAGAATGAAATAAGATTGGTTTTTGCATGATCTGTTTTTAACAAACCCATGCTGGCTACTGGTTATAACTTTGTTTGCTTCTACAGTTGTTTGCAGATCTGTTTTTTGATTATCTTTTAGTTCTCTCACTCATGCCATTTTGTCTGAGCCAGATGTTTGTCATCTTTTCTTGGCTACAAGTTCATCCATGTTTGGGGTTAAGTTCTGAGCTGTGGAAACTGTCAGGATAGAGTGGAGGTGTGCATCAGTGAGAAGACTTTTGTTCACCCTCATCACAGAGAAAAGTTGCTCACACAGGTATGTACTACCAAACATGCAGAACATTTGAGCAGCTTGTAGGCAGAGTTGGGGCATCATTTCAGGGATGAACCTGGTGAACTCTGCGGGCCCTACAGAATCATACATTGCCTTAAGTATGCTGTTACATTGGAGTTCTATCAGCTCCATCTGGATGTTTACAGGTGCTTTCTCCACATCTTCATTTGAAGTTTATCAGCAAAATGAGCATCTGAGAACACAGCAGTGGAGACTTGGTTTATGATAGTTTGGCAACATGGAAAATGACTCAAGTTTCCTTGCTGCATCTGAGTCTCCCACAGTCCCAGCTTAACTTGAAAGGCTTTCACTGCATCATACATGTCCATGATCACATGTTCCAGTCCCTGAAGCTGAAGGTGAGATGCTTAGTTATGTCACACAGAAAAGCTAATTCACTCAGCCACTTTTCATCCTCCATTACTGTAGAGTCTTTCCCTTTACTTTCCATGAACTGACACATTTCCTTACGAAACTCAAAAAATCTATTGAGCACTTTTTCTCAACTTAGCCATCACACCTCTGTGTGATAGGGCAGATCACCAAGTTCAGAAAGTATTTCCTCAAGAAAAGACTTAAATTGACAGTGATTTAAATCTTTGGCTCTTATAAAGTTAACTGTCTCTGTGTTATGACCCAGGTGGTCAAGGCAATGCAGGCCTCTAAAGCAGCGGTTCTCAACCTGTGGGTCGCGACCCCATTTGGGGTCGAACGACCGTTTCACGGGGGTCGCCAAACACGGCAGTCCGCAATTTTTCCCCCCATTTTTTTCCCATTTCCCCTCGGCCGTCGCACGCGCGCCGTGCATGCGCGATTCAGTCTGTCGCACCGCGCATGCGTGGTTTGGGGCGTTGCGCGCGTGCCATGCATGCGAAATTCGGTCTGTCGCGCCGCGCATGCATGATTCGGTCCGTCGCGCCGTGCATGCGTGGTTCGGGCCATCGTGCATGCGCCACGCATGCGCGGTTAGGCCCATCGTGACGCGCATGCGCGGTTCGGGCCATTGCGCGCGCGCCACGCATGCACGGTTCGGCCCGTTGCGCCGCGCATGCGCCGTTCGGGCCATCGCGCGCACGCCGCGCATACGTGAATCGGTCCGTCGCACCGCGCATGTGCGGTTCGGGCCGTCGCGCGCGCACCGCGCATGCGCAATTTGGGCCGTCGCGCCGCGCATGTGCAATTCGGTCCGTCGCGCTGCGCATGCGCGGTTCGGGCCGTCGCGCGCGCGCCGCGCATGCGCGGTTCAGTCCGTCGCGCCGCGCAGGTGGGGTCTCGGCCTGAAAAAGGTTGAGAACCGCTGCTCTAAAGAGTTCTTTATTTCTCTTAAACAATGTTCCAGCCAATGGCCCTCCAACAACCGGTAAGCCTCCACACCCTCATGCTACCCTGAAGGCAGCCACCCTCGGTCCCCCAAACAACAGCCCCTATAGTACCAAGAAAGCCCCCAGAGTAGGAGCACGCTCACAGGCAAGGTCCAGGGTTCCAAGTCCAATCCACCAGGCAGGGTCCAGGCACAAGACAAGGGCAGTTCTCAGGACAAGAAACAAGTCCCAGAAAAGAAGCAGTTCCAAAGCCCCAGTGAAGCAAAGGCCAAATGTAGGCCACCAGAGAAAGGTCCAAAACAAAAGGAAAAGAGCAATCTTCCAAGCAAGGCAAACAGCCAAAGCCGTGGGAGTGTAAGCCAAAGCAAACAATTGTTCCTGGTGAAGGGAAAATTAAACCAATATCAGGCTAGTGCCATCTCGCATTTAGGAGCCACGCTTACACAGGAAAAACACCATTTAACTTTAACAAAGAGAGTCACATACCTGTATGCAAATGAAGTGATGACACTTAGGTGAATTGATGACTGTCTTACCTCTTGGAGCCAATCAACACACCTCCATGTCCCCTTTTGAATTTCACGCTGTTACGATTGGACAGAACTTTGTATAAAATGTAGCCAACCCCCCCCCCAGGTGTGGCTCTTCCCTGCCCGTGTGCCAGGAGGTTAACCACCCAGCTGTTTTCTTCAGCCAAATAAAAAGTTGTTTTCCCCACTCCTGAAGCCTCCATCTGAGTTCCTATTTGGCTGTTTGAGAGATTCAGATTCCTGCTGCCAGTTAAAAACCTTACACTAGCAAAGACTAACTCCCCACAGCTTCTCCTTAAGTTACTCCCCTCCAGGTGTTCCTTGTGAGGAGGGATGGGGTGACCTCCTCCCAAGTAGACTTGCAGCCCTTCTCTGGGCTTGCCTATGCTCTACTCTCCTTGCCCTTGGATCAGTGGAGCAGGCAGCTGTTCCTCATCAGAGGAGATTGGCTGCCTATCAGCCCCACTGCCCGTCAGCAGCTGATCCTCCCCTGTGTCTGTGCAGGTAGGCAGCTCTCCGTCTTGTCGACCACCTCCCCCAATGACTGAGGGGCCCCGGACAGCATTGTCCTCAACCCGACATGCCTTCCCTGCTGGACGGTCCCAGCTCCAACTCTTCCTCCTCCTCCTCCTCCGAACCAGCCTCTGAGGAGGCCATGACACTGTGTTACAGTGCTCATTACATGTTCCATCTTCAGGGCTTTGCTGCATAGTGTTTCCTGGTGTATGATGCAGTGATATACTGTCAGCTTACCTGTGCAATTCTCACTCTTCATCTTCTCTCACATCCTTCCCGCTAACCCACTCTTTTCCCCGCACATTGAAGGTGCTCCATCTGTTGTCAGTAAGTTTGTCCCAGGGCAGTCTCATGACATTTACACATTTAGATATTGCTTCAAATATGTCTTTTCCTGTGGTAGTGCCATGCGTTGATTTCATATCCAAAACTTCCTCTAATGCGTAAACTTGAGTCCACTACATGGATGAAGATTGTCAGCTTTGCCGTATCAGTGATGCCAGTGCTCTCATCCACAGCAAGGGAATATGCAATGAAATCTTTTCCCTTTTCAATCAACTGTACTTGTAAATCAGTGGCAAACTCACATACCCGATCAGCAACAGTATTTCTGCTTGGGCTTACATTCAAAAATGCTTGCTTTTGGTCTGGACACAAGACTTCGCACACTTTAATCATGCAGCACTTCAAAAACTCCCCCTCTGTAAATGGCCAGGCTGATTTAGCTATCTCTTCTGCCACTATAAAACTAGCTTTCACAGCAGCTTCACTTTGTGATTTTGCTTTTGTGAACATATGTTGCCGTGACATCAGACTCTTTTTCAACTCTTCCACCTTCTTTAGCTTCTGCTGTATGTCCAAGTTTGTGTACTTGTCCTGATGTTTCATCTCATAGTGCCGTCTCATTTTATATTCTTTAAGTACAGCCACAGTAGCTCCGCAAACAAGGCACACAGCCTTATCTTCAATGTCAACAAACAGGTACTCTGCCTCCCACCTCTTTTGAAAGCACCTGTTTTCAAAGTCCACTTTCCGTTTGGCCATTTTGGGGGGTTTACATATCGGCATGCAGGTCTTCTTCACGGCAGATGTTGTATATATGGAGTATGAGACTGCTCAAAGTCCCAGGTGATGTGTGAGGCAAGCAGTTGTGAGCGATCTAGGTATCCACTCTGGAGGCTCAGTAGGATGCTGTGAGTCCAGATGTTTTGAGCAGGTTTAGCAACATCACAGCATCTATGGAGAGAAAGCAAGTGACTGCAGCCCTGTTTGATACGATTGAAATTATATATTTTATACAGGAGAGATCCTGGATGGATGGAGGAAAAAATCAGCAATCCACCATCACTCCGAAGCTGGTCTAGCAGCCACAAGGGCTACTCAGCCTCTCTAGTTAAGCTACCTCCATTTCTGATCAGATTCTGATATTTTCAGGGCTGCCTTTCCGTCTCTGATTGTAGGGGAAAAAAACCAAAACACATCCAGCTTTCCGAAGTAGGAAACAAGGAACCACAGTCTCCATCTTTTCCTAACAACTCTCCTATGTCCAAGAAGCCCAGAAATAGAGCTCAAAATCCCTGATATATCCATCCAAAATTTAGCTTTTGCAGGCAATGCTGGTTAGATCCCTCAGGGCCTTCTTGGGAGGGAGACCCAAATCACCCCTCCATTGACTTCCATTTTCCACAACGCCTCAGAGCATGGTGTGGTTTGGGGGCACGGGGGCAACGGGATGGGGGCCCATGGGGGAGGATGGTCATCAGGTGTTGGGTGCCAGTGGTTTAACATGTGTGAAGTGTCAATGAAGGGTTTGGGGCCTCTGGGCAGTGTCTCCTGTGCCACCCTTGCTGGACCCTGGAGCAAGGCCTTCCCCTTTGAACTTTCAGTCCAGATCTTTGCTGGTGGCAAATTCTGGGAGTTGAAGTCCAGCCGTCTTAAAGTTACCAAAATTGAGAGAGACAAGGCTCAATTGTTGTATGTTTGCTGGGTCTTCAGTTTGTGGGGATGCTTTCCAAGGATGAGGTGGCTTTGGGGCACCTGAAGGAACAGGAGCCCCTCGGTCTCTCCTGCCTGCATGTCCTCCCCTCCCTTCCTAGCTGGCAGCACACAAGGGGTTAAGGCGCCAGCAGGCTGATGTTGCAGGCTCCTGCAGGTCACCCAGACACAGTTTCCATGGAATCGGCTGGGCATTGTGTATGTTTGGAATGCGGCCCTCTTGTTGTATTAACCCAGTTTCATGTCTTGTGTTAACCCAGGACAGGGAATTGGGTGATTTGGGTAGGTTTGGTGGCCCAAAGGAGGTGTCTGTCCAGGAGCTGACCCTAGGCAGCCCCTTCCTCTTTCCCCAGTCTCTTCCTGGCCTGCCCCAAGGTTGTAGAAGCCTCCATGGGGACGTCCAAAACCTTCTTCCCTTTCTTCCTTGCCTAGGCTTGGCCCTCACTCAGGTCTGATGGGTCTGGCCGCTGCCAGACTGGCCACTTGGCGAGGCTTGCTGTCTCCGGAGCAGGGAGCAGCTGAGACTTGTTTCCTTGCCCAGCAGCGAGCTCCAAAGCTTCGTCCACCAGAGGAGTTTCACCGTCCCTCTCAGGCCACGTGGAGGACCCCCAGATGGTGGCACGGGCTGCCTGGAGCCCTGGGCAGCAGAGGACAAGAGCACAGCCCGCCCCTCGAGCTCTTGGGGCACCGGGACCCCACAGCCCAGCCCAACCCCGCTTCCTCAAGGGGGCACCTGGCTGCACTTACCTCCTCCTTGAGGCTGCTGCTGCCGGTGCCACTGCTGGGCGAGGTGGGGCGGGGTGAGGTGAGGCAAGGCGAGGCCAGGTGAGGTGAGGCCTGGTGGGGCAAGGCAAAGTGGGGCCAACTAGCTGCAGCTGCTGGGGAGAGGCCAGGCGGGGATAGGGTGGGCAAGGCCAGGTGAGGCACAGTGAGGCCAATGAGCTGCAGCTGCGGCCAGGCAGTGCCAAGCACCACCAGGCCCCCCACCCTCACCCTGTACCCTTGCTGTTTCCAGGGCAGCCCCATGGGCCAGATCTAACCACATCATTGGCCAGATGTGGCCCGTAGGTCTTGAATTTGACATGTCTGCCCTATACCATTTCAGACAAGTGGCTGTCCAGTCTCTTCTTAAAAACCTCCAGTGATGAAGCCCCCAAAACTTTGAAAGGCAAGCTGTTCCACTGGTTAATTGTTCTCACTGTTAGGAAGCTTCTCCTTAATTCCAGGTTGCTTCTCTCCTTGATTAGTTTCCATCCATTGTTTCTTTTTCTTGCCTTCTGGTTCTTTGGACTCCCTCTTCTTTGTGGCAGCCCCTCAAAGACTGGAATTGGTGGCTGTCATCACATATGACAGCAAATGCCACAGTTAAATATGCATTTTCTAAATAATTGTATTAGTGTCACTCTCACTGTATTAATGTTAAATAATGCCCTGAGCTACAACATTGAGAGGGAGAATTTTTTTTATTTATCCCCACTGTCCATATTATATTTATATCTTCCCATACTTGTCTTTACCCCAAGATAAAAATCCCCAAATGCAGTAGTCCCTCCTTGTGAAGCAGTTGCAGTTGCTTTTCTCCTAATAATTTTGTTTTATTTATTAAATTTATATGCCACCCATCTCACTATTGAAGGGATTTTGTTTTCAGTTTTGGTTCTTTTCATGTCTACAAAATCCTTTTTCTGGTGTCTTAATCAGAACGATGCAGTATTGCAGGTACATTTTCATCACAAAATCCTCATCACAGATTTATATAAGGGCTTTAATATCCTGGCTGCTTTATTTTATTTTACATTCCCTTTCCAATAGTTCTGATTTGGAATTTTCCTTTTTTACATTTTCATTGAGCTGTCCACCATGATGTATATGTAACGCCGGTGTAGGTATATACATATATATGTATATAACATGTCTATATGTGTGTTATGTATGTGTACACTTTTGAGAGCAGGCAACAAAATTTCATTTTTAATGTGTGCCAGTGTGCCCACAGTAAAAAATGACAATAAAGGTTATCTTACCTTCTAAGGTCTCTTTCTTAATCTGCCAATCACAGCTCATTAATATACATTTGTTGGGTAAATGATTTTTTTTGTCATGTAGATACTTTTGCACTGGGTGTAGGACAATTGATCGCCACCACCTGGCCACACCCTCTTCACCCCAGCCCCCCCCAGCCAACCCACCATGGGCGTTCTTCCTCAGCTGGACCTTCACTGGTGCTCCTCTCCTGCCACTGGTCTGCTGGCGCTCCTCCCCTGAATCCCCAGCAATTTAAGGACTTGTCCCCAGTCAATATGTTGCGTGGGTCAATTAGCCGTGCTTGCCATGCGGTGTGCAAGAGGGTGGCAGGTGGGGCTGGCAGTGGCCTTGGGTGCCAGGCCAGGAGGCAGGAGATGCAGCAGTTGCTGTGCAGGGCAACTGGGAAAACAGCAAAATGGGGAAAGAGGGGTGGGAAGTGGGAGGGCTCCCTCCCTCCCAGCCAGGCACTCCGGGGCTCCCTCTATTCAGCCGAGCACACTTCAGCAAGCAGCAGCAACGGCGGCAGCAGCCAAGCCAGCAAGCAAGACAGCCAGTTGCTCCTGCTGCGGCCAGGGTGCTTTTGTAGCCACGCAGAGTTGGAGGCGGCCCACTCAGTCATGTGGCCCTGGCTGTGAGACAAGACAGTGCTTAAGGTTGCCATCACTCCTTCAGGCGCCAGGGCATTCTTGCTACCTTGGGCTGCTCTGTAGCACAGCTCAGGTGCTCTACAGCAGTGTGGCTTCCCCCTCAGCAACTTTAAGAGGTGTGGACTTCAATGTGGCCGATGGCAGCTCCTCAAAAGCCAATGGAGGTGGTGATGGCCCTTTTCGCTCCAGGCAAGCCTTCTTGCCTTCCAAGCGATCTTGGAGTCCTAGTGGACAATCACTCAAATATGAGCCAGCAGTGTGCAGCAGCAGCCAAAAAAGCTAATGCAATTCTTGGTTAGATAAACAGAGGCATAGAGTCAAGATCACGTGAAGTATTTGTAGCTCTTTATAAAACCTTAGTAAGACCACACCTGGAATACTGCATCCAGTTTTAGTTACATTACAAAAAAGATGTTGAGACTTTGGAAAAAGTGCAGAGAAGACCAACTAAGATGATTATGGGCCTGAAGACTCAAACATATGAAGAACAGTTGCAGAAATTGTATATGACTAGTCTAGAGAAAAGAAGGACTGGGGTGACATGATAGCAGTGTTCCAGTGTTTGAGGGGCTGCCACAAAGAAGAGGGAGTCAACTTATTTTCCAAAGCACCAGAAGGCAAAAGAAGAAACGATGGAAACTAATCAAGGAGAGAAGAAACCTGGAATTAAGGAGAACCTTCCTAACAGTGAGGAAAATTAACCAGTGAAACAGCTTGCCTTCTAAAGTTGTGGGTGCTTCATCACTGGAGGTTTTTAAGAAGAGTTTGAACAACCACTTGTCTGGATAGAAGGAAGTGAACTACCAATAATCTTTTCTGCCGCCCTCACCACTCTCTGCACTGCCTTCCTGTCCGAAGCAGTAATGCTTCCAAACCAGACAGTAATGCAATATGACAGGATGCTCTTGATCATCCCTCTATAGAAAGTGGTAAGGACAGGGAAAGGAAGATGTAGTTTTCTCATGCGATGCAGAAAGTGGAGGCACTGATGTGCCCGCTTCACCAGTGTCTCACTGTTGAGCGACCAAGCTAACCTACTCATTAGCTGCACACCCAGAAACTTTATGCTGCTAACCACCTCCACGGTTGAATCATTAATACACAGAGGTGTGTGGCTGTGCCTGCCTTTTCTGAAATTGACAATGATTTCTTTTGTTTTTCCTATGTTTAAAATGAGAGAGTTTTTATTACACCAGTTCACCAAACCCTCTACCTCCTTCTGGTAAGCACCCTTGTTGTCATCCTGAATAAGGCCCACTACTGTTGCATCATCCACATACTTCACAATATGGTTGGTGGCAAACCTTGCACAACAGTCATGGGTCAACAGGGTGAACAACAGCGGACTTAGGACACAGCCCTGAGGAGAACCTGTGCTCAGGAAAATGGTGTTAGAAGTAGTAGTCCCAACTTGCACATACTGGGACCTATCAATAAGAAAATCAAGAATCCAGTTGCACAAAGGAGTGTTAAAGCCTAAAAGGCCCAGTTTGTCTACTAAATGTTGAGGAATGGTCATATTAAATGCCAAACTAAAGTCGACAAACAGCATTTGCACATGAGTATTTCTTTCCTCTAAGTGCGCCAAGCTCAGATGGAGAACAGAAGAAGTAGCATCCTCTGTAGAGCTATTTGGACGATAAGCAAACTGGAGTGAGTCAAATGCTGGAGGGAGGCTGGATACAATAATGTCCTTTATCAGCCTTTTGAAACATTTCATAATGATGGATGTAAGTGCAACTGGACGGTAATCATTAAGACCGGTAATTGTAGACTTTTTTGGCACTGGCAAAATAATGGCAGTCTTAAAACACAATGGGACCACTGCCTGCTTCAATGAAAGATTGAAAATATCTGCAAGAACACAAGCCAACTTGTCTGCACATTCCCTAAGAACATGCCCAGGGATATTATCTGGGCCTGCTGCTTTCCGAATGTTAACTTTCCACAATGTCTTCTGGACTGAGGTAACATCAAAGCTAAGCACTTGCTTGTCAGGATAGGGCACAGCTTCCCTCACAGGGGTGCTATTTGATGCCTTGAATCTTCCCAAAAATGTGTTCAGCTTGTTTAAAAAGTCTGTGTTGCCCTTACAACACGATGGGGCCACCTTATAGTCCAGCGGTTCTCAACCTGTGGGTCGCGACCCCATTTGGGGTTGAACGACCATTTCACGGGGGTCACCAAACAACGTAGTCCGCCATTTCTTTTCCCTTTTCCTTAGCTGTGCTACTCCCTCTTATTCTATTGGCTTTTGAAAGCCAATAGAATAGACTCTCTTGAATAGAGTCTAATTCTATTGGCTTTCAAAAGCCAATAGGAATTGTCCAGGCTGTCTCTGCCCTGCTGAGCCCGCCAAAAGTCCCAGTCTGCAAACGGTGCTGCAAATTGTCTGCAGCGAAGGCGAGCTATCTGGAAGTTTCCACCCCTCCCTGCTGAGAAACTACTAAATGTAAGTAAAAGAGGGCCAGGGGTGGGAGGGCCGCCCAGGAGTGCAGGTCTGCCTGCCGCCGCCCCGAACGGGCGGTGGCCAAGGTAAGGCTAGCGGGGCAGCGGAGGGCGCCGGGAGGGTAGCTGGAGTGCGTGGGGCCTGGCAGGTGGCTTACCTCCCTTGGGCTGGGCCAGCTGGTGGCCCAGCCGGTGGTCGGCCTGCACCGTCGCTGCTGCTTGCCATGGCCGCCCAGGAGCACCTGGGCCTGCCTGCCACCGCACCGAATGGGTGGCAGGCAGCATAAGCAAAGACTTTCTTATGGGTAATAGGGTCTATCAACATCTGTCTCTACCCTTTCTTTGTGCTCTTATTTTCCTCCTTGAGCAGAAAGTAGACAATCACCAATTGTCCCTAAAAAGGTTTTGAGTGGAGCTTTCCATAATTGTCAATTAACAGCTTAATTTGTTCTAAAGAAACATAGTGATTCTTGTCCTAAATATAAATTGCTCATAATCTGGGAAGAATCTGGCTGTTTGCACAACTCACTGAACTGCAAACTAAGCGCATTTTAATCTAGAAAGCTAAGCCATCACGGGACTCTTGTGTTCAACACACTAATTCATAGCTTGTTTAGCCATAGTTCACTGAATAAACCACAATTCCACACAAACCTATTAACCATAGTATAAAAATCACATAAATGATATAATACATTAAGCAAGTAATAAATCACATTTTGACATAACATGTAAAGACTAAAACATTGGACTTCTTCAAATTTACTCTTTGATATCAGCAAAGTTTGTCTAGAAGCTGCCCTCCAATCATATATAGTCCATGTGTATATGGAAGTATAGCCTTTCTGAGTTGCAAATTCTAAAGGACTGGAGTAAATGAAAACAACTTGATTGGTACTAAGGAATATGAACATCCTCTAAAACATGGGTGTCAAACTAGCTGCGTCACATGACATGTTGCGACGTATCACAACGTTTTTTGCATTGCTGGAGCTGGGGTGGGCGCAGCCTTCGTATGATGCAACTAGCCCGTGGGCCAGCAGCTTGACACTCCTGCTCTAAAACATAACAAGAAAATAGCAAGTTGTGCAAATCCAGCTATTATAATTCATAGTCTAATGCAGTGATGGCGAACCTTTTAGAGACCGAGTGCCCAAACTGCAACCCAAAACCCACTTATGTATCGTCGGGTGCCGGGTGGGTGTGGCCCATTGGGTGGGCATGGCTACAGTGGTCACGGCAGACTGGGTGGGCATGGCTAGGGTGGGCATGGCCAGCTCGATGTTGCTCCTGGGGAGGGATGCCTGTGAGGGCCGGCCAGGATTGGGGGAGATCCAGGGGGTCTCTGGCAGGTGGAGCAGTGGGCAAGAGGGCGTCTTGCTCAGCTGATGGCTTGGGGGGGAAGGGGGCAGCTACATCCCCTCCCAAACACTACCATCTCATGAAAGCAGGATGAAAACTCCAAAAAGCAACAAGGAAAAAAGGTTAAAACAGAAGAGTGTCTCGTAATGGTTTTCTTCCCCACTTCCTTCTAGCTGCGGTTTAAATATGTAAAGACCACACAAGAAAAGACTTGGCTTTCTCTTGTTTTAATTCAGAAGGCAGGAATGGGACGATTGGGGGGGTTGTTTGTTTCAAAGGAAGGGAAAGAGAGGGGCTGGGGGAGTGCCGCAGGCAAACGGCAATGGTGCAAGGCTTCTGGCTATGCAGGGGGCGTTGGGGGCGCGTTCTCTTTAAAAGAGCAAAACGAGGCAAAAACTAAAAATCCCCCACTCACTTCACCTCCCCAAAACACAATAACATAGCTTTCAATGATACAAACAGTCCTTGGAGGCCATCTGCGTGGGCTCACTGCCCCTCTGACTCCCCCCCAGACACTTGCCAGAGCCTTAATTGCAGAATGTTGGGCAGGGGGGTCCCCCCTCTTGAGTCAGGGGTGCCAGCTCAGCAGCACCAAGGCAGATTGGCCCAGTCTGTCTCACCCTCATGTCACCGTGTGTGTGTGTGTGTGTGTGTGTGTGTGTGTGTGTGTGTGTGTCTTCCAATCCAGCCTTGGTCTGCAGGGCGGGGGGCGTCCCCTAAGAGCACCCCTCCTTGGGTCACCAGCCTCCTGCTCTCCCCCCTCTCTGGCCTGCCATCTGTCAGAAATGGTGCTTGAGTGGTGTGCGTGTGTTTGTGTGTGTGTGTGTGGGAAGCTGGACTAGAAAAATGCCCATCCAATGCTCAGCAGCTGCTGCCAAGGTGGCTCATCTCCTTCCTTTGGGGAGAAAGCTGGCCAGCATGCCCTGGGGACCGGGGGATGGGGGGGATGAGGGGAGGCTCCTGAGCCCCATAGCTCTTCCGAGGGAGGGAGGAGGAGAGTGGGGAGGGGCTGTGCTGGGATCAGGGCTCCTTGTGCCTTCCGCTGCCTGCCTGCGCTCTTCTGCCACAGATGCCGAGGCTCCACTTGCCTGGCAGGGCGGAGGCTGCTGCCTCGCTTGCCATGCCATGCCGGAGCTATACTGGGCTGGGCGCAGAGCCTCCTTGCCGCTTCTTCCCCCGCAGACATCGGGAGCACTCACCCTGCCTACCCCTTGTCCCGGGGCAGCTGCCGCCATCTGGTGCTGTCCACTTTCACCAGCTGGCCAGGTGCGCCGAGCTCGGGCAGATGGAGGTGGGAGGGGAGCGAGAGCCGCAGCTGCCCACCTGCACTCTTCTGCTTGCCTGGCAGGGCGGGGGCATGCTCGTGCACAGGGATGCACATGGGGCTGCTGCCTCGCCATGCCGTGCTGGGGCTGGGCTGGACGGGGCAGCTACTGCCGTCCGGCACTCTCCAGCCCATCACCAGCCAGCCAGCCAGGTGCACCAAGCTCAGGCCTCGGGCAGATGGAGGCCGGAGGGGAGCGAGAGCCACGGCTGCCTGGCTCCTCTGCCTGAAGACGCATGCAGGCAGAGGTGCCACCTGGCTCAGTAAGCCGTGGTCCACCCGCAGGACGAGGAGGATGGAGGAGGAGGAGGGCTGGCCAGGGACGGGTGCAGCACTGCCCACGGGGGGAATCTGACCAGCCCCAGCCTGGAGGGGGGAGAGGCCAAGGGAGCCCGAAGGGAGGCAGGCTTGGTGCTTGGGGGTAGCCGCTCTTCCCCTTCCCCCCCACTCCTGCAGAAAGGCTGGCTGGCTTTGGCGTCACCTGGGCAGGCCTGGCCGTGCATCTGCCCAGTGGTGCTGGTAGGCCTGGCCTGCCTTCCTTCCTTCCTTCCTTCCTTCCTTCTTTCCTTCCTAACACCACTAATGCCACTAGAGAGAAAGCACATGCAACCACAAGATTCCTGCACACCCAGGTTCTACAGACTCCCCAAAATACACAAGAACGGGATCTCCTTACACCCAATTGTGTCTCTACCTGGAACAACAATGTGCAAACTAGCAAAAACCTTGCAGAGGAAACTCAGACAACTGGTCAATGACTCAGCCCATTCAATAAACCCAGAACAATTTCTCCAATGCATCAAACACACCAAGATCAACAAGGAAGGACTTCCGGTGGTGTCATCAGGGCGGAGCGGAGGTAAGGAGACAATCTCTGTCACCTAACCCCGATTTTTTCATGTTTGAAGACCCTTTGGGGGCGCGGGGAAGTCTGGAGGACCACGCATGAGAGAGGGGGATGCCGGAGGAATAACGAGGTGAAAGGCAATCGCCCGTTAGGACGAAGGAAACTCCCTAAATCCAATGTGGAAACTTCTGCCACCAGCTGATGGCGGATCTGAGGCCCTGATAAAACCACAGATGAGGCAGAAGCAAAAGAATTGTAACAGGTTGTGCTAAGTAGCAACTGTAATAGCCTTTAATATTTCTAAATAGAGAAAGAATAAGACAAAAGTCGAATTTGATTTAAGTGTTTACTAAAATGGGCATTGAAAGGAAGCTCAAACGGAGAGGGAAGTAAGCGGCGACGTGGTGGGTAGAGCTGTGACTGACTGATCTGAAGAACCAAAACATTAAGTAAAAGAAGGAATACACAAAGAAAGATTGCTTATTAAAAGTTTGAGTGCAAACACACAAAGAGCTGGAGGACCGAGACGAAGTTGGAGTTGATAGAGCCTGTGAAGTGGAGTCAGAGAGGAGAAAGAAAATGGCGGTTTAGAAAGAACGAAGGTCTAAGCGGATTTCGGAAGAAGCAGCTGGAGGAAAAACTTGAAACAGACCTGAGGGTAGTGAAGATCGCGAAATTTGGTGGAGTGTGGCTGGCTGTGAGAGAGTGTGGTCTGTAGTGAAGATTCGAAGGGAGAAGGAGACTTCGAGAAGAAGCGAAGGCTGAGGAAAACGGACTGAGGTTGGAACGAAAACCTGGAGTCAGAGAGAAACAGGAAGGAGCTGAGAGTGAAGGAACGGAGAGACGTTTGTGGGAAAAGTAACAGGAAACGGAGCTGAAAAGGACTGATTGATGGTGAGTGAGACAAGCTAGGAACGAAGTTGGGAATAGAGACAGCGTTTCTCAAGGAGAAAGACTGATCGACGGTGAGAGAGATAAGCTGGGAATGATGGAGACAGTGTTTCTTATTGAGACTGATTGACGGTGAAAGAGATAAGAAGGACTGATCGACGGAGAGAGAGACAAGTTGGGAATGACAGACGAGTGAACGGAGGTTTGGGAAGAGAAAAAAATAATGGACTAGTGATTGAAAGTATATCTGTGAAATAAGCAAAAAAGTGTAAGGAAAGTGAAGAAAGTTAGAGAGAGGTTGATAACTAAGAAAGTGTAAGAAAGTTTAGAGAGAGGTTGAAGTAATCTGTGGTAGTGGAGGAAAGTTCAGAGAACCTAGGAGTTCAGAAGCCACTGGTTAATTAAAGGAGAAGTAGGAGATAATTATGGCAACATTGAGGACAGGAAAAAAGACGGTATCTAGCTTAACTTTGACACCTTCATCACCACCTGGTCAAAGATCAATAGAAGGGATGTTGGGCATAGAAAAACAAAATGTGTTAATTAATATGCAAACTATGCAATCAACACTTCTTGCTATCCAAGAAACTATGTTGAAAATGCAAGAAACAATATCAAAAAATCATGTAGAAATGAGAGGTGATATAAACAAACTGGATAATAGAGTGGAGATGTTACAACAAACAATGGAGAATAACGAAGTAAGAATACAATCTGTAGAGGCGGGCTTGGACAAAATTGTGAAAAAAGTTGACATATTAGACACAGAATTGTTAGCATCCAACAAAAAAATGGAGGAATAAATTATTTACTTAGAAATGGATAAGGCAGCATTTTATCTACGCTTCCAAAATGTGATTGAGGAGAAGGAAGAAGATGTGGGGGATATCATGGCAGATTTGATTTCTGATGCATTGCAAAGAGAAAAGCAAGAAATTTTAATGGACATAGATGAGGCATTTAGAATACAGACAAATTATGCTAGACGGAACAAACTTCCACGGGAGGTACATATTAGGTTTACCAGAAAAAGGGTGAGAGATATAATTTATAAAATAACAAGAGATGAGCCAATGATCTATAAAGGTGTAGAAATACTAACCTTAAAACAGATACCGAAAAGGATAAGAGATCAAAGAAGGGATTATAGATTTTTGAGCTCCTACTTAATTTAAAAAAAGTATACCTTTTAGATGGTTAATTCCGGAAGGAATGTTGATATCCTGGAGAGAGAGGAAGATTAAAAGGAGCGTTGTCTTACCTGAACGCCTTTTCTCAGCATGAGGGGATGGAGAATCCACTGATGGGTTAACATAGCCTACTTGCCCTTTTTGTGACTAGGTCCGAATTTTAGCCCCGCCTCCGGCCGGAAGTTCCTCTCTCTTCCAGTTTTTTACCAGGCGAAGCTTCCAAACGAAAGTCGGACCTTGTGGCTCCAATCAACCGTCCTGTAAGAAAACAAAATCTGCCTAGACTAGTTAGAGGAGGGTGTGGATTCTCCATCCCCTCATGCTGAGAAAAGGCGTTCAGGTAAGACAACGCTCCTTCTCCAGCATGAGTGGATGTCGAATCCACTGATGGGACGTACCCAAGCCCTCTAGTGTCCCTTCGGGTGGGAGTCTAGGCTAACTCTTACGAGGACTCAATGACCTGCTGCAGCACTCTCCTGCCAAACGAGGCCTCCGCCGCAGCAAAGCGGTCGATCTTATAGTGTTTGACAAAGGAGGACGGAGAGGCCCATGTAGCCGCTCTACAGATTTCCTCCACTGATGCCTGGGTGAGCCAGGCTGCCGAAGTGGCTGCGCTCCTTGTGGAGTGAGCCATGATATTAGATGGTACCGGTAGTGCCAATGATACATAGGCCCTGGCTATGCAGGCCCTGATCCACCTGCCAATAGTTGAGGATGACACCTTCTGCCCCATGGACGAAGTTTGAAAAGAGACAAATAAGGCCTCCGACCTCCGGAAGGTCGCCGTCCTCTTGACATAGTGGAGCAGAGCCCTACGCACGTCCAGGGTGTGCCATCGTCTCTCCAGACGATGTGTGGGATGCAGACAGAAGTTTGGTAACACCAGGTCCTGGGACCTATGAAACCATGAGTTAACCTTGGGTACAAATGATGGATCTAAACGCAAGGTAACCTTGTCCTCTGCAAAGGTGATGAGGTCCGTTCGAACCGAGAGGGCCGCCAGCTCCGAAATCCGTCTTGCCGAGGTAATGGCCACCAGGAAGGACACCTTTAATGACAGAAACCGGAGTGCGCAAGACCCCAGCGGCTCAAACGCAGCCTCAGTTAAAGCTTGCAGGACCTTAGGGAGGTCCCAGGAGGGGAAACGATGGACCACTGGGGGCCGTATTGTGACTGCCCCTTTCAGGAAGGCGCTTACCACCGGGTGTTGTGATAGAGGGCCCCGGTTCTCGCAGATGAGGACCGTTTGTAAGGCTGCTACCTGGCTGCGAATGGTATTGATTGCCAAGCCCTTATTCATGCCCTCCAACAGATATTCCAGGATGTTGGGAATGGTCACAGCAAGCGGGTTTAATCCCTGCTTACCGCACCAGGAAGAAAAGTTCTTCCACGTGGCGTCATATATCCTGTTCGTGGAAGGCCGACGGGAGGCCTGGATGATTGATATGACGCCCCCTGAGAAGGCCTGCCTACTTAGTCCCTCCCGCTCAAGTGCCAAGCGGCTAGTTGTAGCCACTGCGGGTCTGGATGCTGAAGCTTCCCCTGACTCAGAGAGACTCGATTCGGAGGGAATTTCCATACTGGCGAGAGCGACAGGTCCACAAGGTCTGCAATCCACGGGCGCCGTGGCCAGTATGGAGCAATTAAGATCACCTCCGCCTGTTCCAGGATCAGCTTGCGGATCGTTGCCTGTATCAGCGGAGGGGGCGGAAAGGCATACAGTAGACCCTGAGGCCACCGGCATCTTAGCGCGTCCGTCCCCTCCGCTCCCCGGGTCCAGAATCTGGAAAAGAACCGGGGGGTCTGTGTATTTTCTGGAGACGCAAAGAGATCCAGGATGGGCCGGCCGAATCTGTCCGAGATTGCCTCGAACAGGGTCGGATCCAGTCTCCACTCTGCGTGGTCTACCGTGGCTCTGCTGAGAGAGTCCGCCTGGAGGTTTGCTTCCCCTGATATGTGCTCTGCTCTGATTGAGCCCAGATGCTTTTCTGCCCACAGACCCAGAGCTCGGGCCTCCTGCATGAGGGCCGCTGACCTGGTCCCTCCCTGCTTGTTCACGTGTGCTTTCGCTGTTACATTGTCCGTTAGGACTAGCACGTGACTCCCTGCCAGGTGGGGTGAGAATTGTAGGAGAGCCAGGTGAATGGCTCTTAGCTCTAGCCAGTTGATCTTGTGGGCCAGATCCTGTGGACGCCACCTGCCCTGGGCTATCTGATCCCTGAAGTGTGCCCCCGAACCGAACAGGCTTGCGTCGGTTGTCACCGTGATTCTGTCTGGTTCCCTGAACAGTGTCCCCTTGGTCAGAGCGTTTGAGGTCCACCACCTGAGTGATGCTAAGACCTGGGGTGGTACCCTGACTCTTCTGCAGGAAGCGCTCTGGTTTAGCCTTTGGTAGGGGAGGAGGAACCATTGGAGGCTTCTGGAGTGAAGCCTGGCCCAAGAGACGATGCCCATGCATGACACCATCTTCCCCAGTAGCTGTGACAACTGCACTATGGTGACCGCTTTCCTCTGTTCTACCAGGTGTGCTAGCTTCCGTAGACTCTCCCGGCGTTCCTGGGAGAGGTACACCATGCTTCGCTTTGAGTCTATGATCGCCCCTAGGTGTTGTAGTCTCGTTGAGGGTGTGAAATGGCTTTTCTGGTGATTTACGGAAAAGCCGTGGTCCTGAAGAGTGCGCAAGGTGGTCCGGAGGTCTACCTGAGCTGTCTGGAGGGAGCTTGAGAGTATCAGGATGTCGTCCAGATAGCATTGAACTTGCACCGGCATCATGCGCAGGTGCGCTCCCAATACTGCCAGGACCTTCGTGAATACCCGAGGGGCTGAGGATAGGCCGAATGGTAGAGCCCTGTATTGGTAGTGCCGGTTCCTGTGGCAAAACCGGAGGAACCGACGATGCTCTAGTCTGATTGGGATGTGTAGGTATGCCTCTGTGAGGTCTATGGAGGACAGTAGGTCCCCTCTTCGAATGCTGGCCAGTATGGATCTGAGGGACTGCATCTTGAATTTCCTGTACACCACGAAGTGGTTTAACCTTTTGAGGTTGAGGATTGCTCTCCAATCCCCCGACGACTTGGGCACAAGGAAGAGGATGGAGTAGAACCCCTGTCCCTCCTGATCTGGAGGGACCGGCTCTATGGCTCTTATCTCTTCCAGGTGACCTATGGCCAGATCTAATAGTCTCGCCTTCGAGGGATTGCGAGACACCGGACATCTTATGAAGTGATTTGGTGGAAAGGAGTAGAACTCTATCGCTAGGCCCAGGGACACCGTCTCCCTTACCCAGGCGTCGGTCGTGGTCGTCTGCCACACCTTGCTGAATAGTGCCAGACGACCCCCGATGGGACTCTCCCGGGCATCACTTGGCGCGTCTGTAGGGCCGGCCTCCCGACCCTCTGAAAAGGCGTTTCGAAGGTTGGCCCCTGCTTGAGGCCGGACGGTCCTGGCCGCGATCCTGTCTGTAGGAGAAGTTTCGCGGAGTTCTGGGCCCATCCCAGGACCGCCCCCCTGAAAGGGCTGCCTCCATTCCCCGCTCCCGCTCTGTCAGGAAGCTTGCCTGCGGAATTCCTGTGACCCCCTGTCTGACCTTTTGGAAGGGTGAGCCAGGACTTTCCTCTTATTCTTGTCCTCAATCACGTACGGATCCAGGATCGCTACGAACAGCTTTGATCCTGAGTACTTAGAAGTGGCCAGCCGCCACTTAGATTTCAGGTCCGTTTTCCAATTCTTGAGCCAGATGAGCCTCCTGGAGGCCACTGTCGCCCCAATGGACCTGGCCGAGTATCGGGAGGCAAACAAGGTGGAATCTGCCGTGTACTCTGCTGCCGTCAGCAGTTTGGTCAGTGTCTGCTGTATACGTACCTGATCCGGCGGGACACTTGCCTGAAGTTCTCGAAGCCACATGATCGCAGCCCTGGAAACGACGGAAGCTGAGGATGCAGCCCTAATGGCCCAGGTCGAGGAGTGATGGGCTCTACGGAGAGAGAGCTCGAGCTTTTTGTCCTCTGCCTTCATCGACTCAGCCATGTCTCCTGGGATGGCAGATGAAGAAAAAAGAGATATTAGTGGTGCGTCTACCTCTGGAACCTCTAACAGAGAGGCAAAGGGGGTGGAAACGTTAAATATCTTTTTCTCCACTCTATTTGGAGAGGGAATAGTCCCTAGAGAGGCCCACTGAGACCGCACCGTTGAACGGAACACCTTGGTGCACGGAATCTGTATCACCTCTGACACTGGGGAGTGCAGCAGTGGGTTTTCAGCGTCCTCCTCCTCTGAGGATGGAGGCCTGACCTCCTTAGTCTTAGCCGGTAGGCTAAGGGTGGAACAGGTTTTGAGCATAAGCGAATAAAAGTAAGACGGATCAAATAAACCTGAAGTTGAAGCCAGTTGTGGAGCCGCGTCCTCATCTTCTGACAGCGGAGCCCCAGCTGTGTCCCAATCCTCGGATTCCTCCTCTGCTACCTGTGAAGAAGTCTCAGACACATCAGAGGCTTGAATAATTACCCTCCCCCCACGGGGAGCATGTCCAGGTGATGTGAAGGAACCCTGGGGAAAGGAAGAGCCCTTAGAAGACATGAAATGGTCAAAGGCCTTCTGCATATAGGAGTGAAATTGTGCAGGCCACTGACCAGGTCTTTCCCTGCCAGTGGTCCCAGCCTCCTCCTGACTGGCCCCAGGCTCAGAATGATCAGGTGAGGGTGGAACAGAGATAGGAGACCCAGCCTGTTCCGTTTCCCCCCGAGGGGACCAGGGCCTAGGTCGTTGCCCAGCTGCCCCTTGAGGCTCAAAGGGAATAGGTGTGTCTAGTGGAGCGAGAGCAGCCATTTCCACCCCACTGGCTCTGAGCCTTTGAGCTTTTGCAAACTCCTTTTCCAACGCCTGATGCCTCCTTATGGCCTGCCGCTTGGCTGCCTTTGATGGCTCTGTCGTCAGGTGTTTTGTCTTAGCCTTCTTCTTGCCCCCCCCGATTCCTGCTCCGTAGCTCTGCGTTTCGGTGAAGAGGGGGGAGGGGCTGAACCTTGGTACTCCTGAGACGAAGCACTGTCTGCCATTGCCCAGTGTAGGACCCTCTTAGGGTAACCCAATCTCACTGAAGAACGACTACCAAACGTCGCTTAGGCCGGCAGACGAGGGGTGTGATTCCCTATTTCTGCGTGGGCGATGGGATTTACTGGCGTTCAGACTGCTTGATTCGTCTATAGGCCAGGTGTCTCAGGCTCGCGTTATGATGACCAGAACGAGATTGCTAAAATTCTGAAATGGAATTACACCTCTCGGGAAACCGTCTCCTGGCCCCACGTCTCCCAGACTGGCCCAGTACCGAAGGTCATGCAAGGCCCTCCCGGCGATCGTCGACCGGTGCGGCCTCCGGCTACCAACCGCTAATAGCGAATCCCCGGCCCGCTAGGCTGGGATCTGTGTCGGTAAAGAAAAAACCTTTATGCCGGCCAAAACTCTCCCCGCTTGAATCTCGCGCCGGGTGCTGCCCAGAAGAAGGGACCGCCCCTTTCAAAATGGCCACCACGCCAAAATTTCAGCTCGGCCTCCTAAAATGGCGCCCCGGCCTCGTGGCTACGCGGGTCTCCGAATCGGCAATGGCCCTGGGTCTACCGCCGCCCGGTGTCTCCGAGCGAACTCTCGCTGGTCACCACCCTTCGCAGGACCCCCGGCGGTCTCCTCCCCACTCCGCTCCCCACTTGTATTTAGATGTAGTGGCCCGCCGCTATCTCAGCGTCGTCCGGCGGAAACGCCTGCTGAGGGGATCCCTCAGTCCCTGCTCCGCTCGACAATCGGGGAGTCCGGAGGTGTCGAGAACAGATCTGGCAGCTGCTGGAATCCCAGGGATGTCTCCCCCTGCGGCTTCCGCGGTCCCAAGGGCTGTAGGCCCAGGAAAGGACCTCGCCGCCGAGATCCCCGACGAACAAAGGAGGAGAGTCAAAGGAAAACGAAAAGTTTAAATTTAGAATGCCCAATGTAGTCTAAAACCGATTGAATACTAAAGAATGAAGGAAAAACGCTTTTAAACCAAATTTCTCCAACAACCAACAACAGTACTCGCGGAGCCAAGTCGACGAGATGTTTACGGGCTGAAGACTAGGTAAAAAACTGGAAGAGAGAGGAACTTCCGGCCGGAGGCGGGGCTAAAATTCGGACCTAGTCACAAAAAGGGCAAGTAGGCTATGTTAACCCATCAGTGGATTCGACATCCACTCATGCTGGAGAATAGATAATCTAGAAAAAGCCAGAGAATTTTACGACCAATTGGAAGGAACGGAGGAAGAGAACAGTAGCAAGGAAGAACTGGAATCCAAAAGTCAGGAAGACCAACAGCAAGAAATTA
Organism: Bothrops alternatus; assembly: GCA_034064705.1. Classification (NCBI taxonomy): domain Eukaryota; kingdom Metazoa; phylum Chordata; class Lepidosauria; order Squamata; family Viperidae; genus Bothrops; species Bothrops alternatus. The sequence continues at coordinate 995,479 of JARGCV010000175.1, read as the reverse complement.
GGGAAAGAGAACAAGGGAGAGAAAGTAAGGGGGAAAACGGACAGAGGAAGGAGAAAGGAACAGGCCCAAGAACAAGACAAGCTCACAAGTAAAACACACAAGTAGAAAATAAAAAAGGAGATTAGGTTATTATCTATCAACATTAATGGATTAAACGCACCAGCAAAGAGAAAGCAAATATTAACAAAATTAGCCAAACAACACATAGATATTGTCTGCTTGCAAGAAGAGCAATATAGGCACCATTTAGAGTTTCCCAAATTAGGATCATTATTTACAGCATTAGCTAACAAAAAGCAAAGAGGAATAGCAGTTTATATAAAAAAAGAGATAAATGCAAATTTAAAATATCAAGCTATGGATGGAAGGGTACTAATAATAGAAATACAAAATGAACAGAAGATCTGGCTCCTAGTAGTAATATATGCACCGAATGAGAACCAATACAATTTTTATCAGAAATTACACGAGAAACTGATAGAACTGGGTCATTCAAATATTTGTATTGTGGGTGATTATAATGCAGTAGTGGATGCAAAAAAAAGATTATATCACTGATAAGAAAAATAAAAAGAAAAGGGAAATTTTACCAAAGACCTTTTTCGATCTAGCACATGAACTTAACCTATCAGACCAATGGAGAAAGAGAAATCAAAAAGAAAAAGGATATACTTTTTTTTCAAACCCACACAAATCATGGTCTCGAATAGATATGATATGGACAAATGAAGAATTGGAAAAGGATATAGAGACTATAGAAATAAAACCAAATGTATGGGCAGATCATAACCCGATAGAAATAGTCTGGAAGGGGCGAAAAAACCCTAGAAAAAGATGGGTAATGAACTCTTATATCTTAAAGGAAAAAGAATTTATTACACAGACTAGAAAGAAAATGGATTATTTCTTTAAAGAGAATACAAAGCAACAAACATCAATACAAATTATCTGGGATACAGCGAAGGCGTATTTAAGGGGACTAGCAATAGCTTATATAGCACAGAAAAATAGGGAGAAAAGACAAAGGCAAAATATATTACAGGAAGAGATTTAAAAAGTTGAATTTAAATTACAAGAAAAACCCCAGGATGAAACAATTAAAGCGGGATTAGCATTAGCTAAACACAAATTAAATCTGATGGAACAAGAGGAAAGAGTTAAAGAATTGAAAATGGTAAAACAAAATTTTTTTGAACACGCAAACAAACCTGGGAGATGGCTTTCTTATAAATTAAAAAAGAGAGAGAGAAAAATAATCATCCAGGAACTTTATGATAGAAATGGAGAATTACAACATAAGATGAATAAAAAGAAAGAAATAATCCAAACCTTCTTTGAATCATTATATAAAAAAGATGAAATAGATGGGGAAAGGATCGAACAATATTTAAAAGTTAATGGTCTCCCAGAATTAAAAGAAGAGCAAAGAGATATACTGAATAGATCCGAAGTGTTGGAAATGTAGAATTAGAGAGGGAACATTCTACCACATGTGGTGGCTGTGTCCTAAAGCTAAAAAGTATTGGGAAAGAATAAGAGACTGGATACAGGAGATAACGGGAATAAAAATGGATTTTAAACCAGAATTATTTTTACTGGGTATAATAAACTCAAAGATTAAAAAACAACTCCAACACATTATTATATATATACTGACTGCAGCTCGAATAGCATATGCCCAATGTTGGAAGAATGAAAATATACCCACAGATGAAATGGTTATTTATAAAATTTTGGAATGCGCAGAAATGAATAAACTCACGCTAGAATTAAAAGACAAAGAAGCGACAGAATTTTATGAAATTTGGAATAAATGTTATATTTGGCTAGAACAGAGAAAGAAAAAGGTATAATGATTGAATGTAAATAAAATGTAAATAAGATGTAATAGAATAGTTAGAATGTATAGCACGGTTCTGTTAAAAGAAAAGATTTTTGTTTATATATGTATAGTTTGTTTTTGGTGTATGGTGTATGGTGAAAAAATAAAAAAATATTTTAAAAAAAGATCAACAAGGAAGAAATTATGGTCTCCTTCGACGTCACCGCCCTCTTCACCTCAATTGACATCGACCTGGCTAAACAAACCGTTTACCACCTACTCACTAAACACCATACTCACAAAGATGATGCCACCACAGAACACTCCATGTCCACAGAAACCATCATGAAACTCCTGGATCTATGCCTCAACACATATTTCAAGTTCAACGGTAAAATGTACAAGCAAGTACAAGGCACCCCAATGGGATCACTCATATCAGGCCTAATAGCAGAAGCAGTCATGCAACGAGTCATATCCATAGCTCTACCCACCATCCAACCAAAATTCTGGACACGCTATGTTGATGACACCTTTGTCATCATCAAACGCTCCCAAATTGAAGAAACACACCACCTACTTAATAACATATTCCCTGGGATCAAGTTTACATGCGAAGAGGAAACAGACAAAAGACTCCCATTCCTCGACATTGACATAAGGAGACTGGACAATGGAGAAATGGAAACCCGCATCTACCGCAGACCTATGCACATGGACCAGATCCTTAGCTTTGCAAGCAACCACCTCACTGCACACAAAAGAAGCTGTGTCCAGACCCTCTTCAGAATGGTCAGGACACACTGCAGCACCACAACACTAAGAAAAGCAGAAGAGAAACGGCTGCTTGACATCTTTCTCCATAACGGCTATCCAAAAAACTTCATATTCTGACACATACCAGTAGCACTCAAACCACAACACACAGCCGACCACCATGCAAAAACTAACCCTACCATACACAAAAGGGGTGTGGGAAATGACAGCCAGAATTCTCCAACCCCTAGGAATAGCAATAGCCAACAAACCCACAGCCACACTCCACCAGGAATTATCCAGAACCAAAGACAAGATATAGAAGGATGAAAGAAACAATGTAATCTACAAAATAAACTATAATGGTTGCAACCAATTCTACATGCAACAAACATCACGTCAATTAAAAACCAGGAACCACTGACTGGCAGTCAACTGATGAATAAGCATGTGAGGAATAAAATTTTAGAATATGAGTGAAGCTAAGTGACACATAAGCTATAAGATTTCCACACGTAAGCTATAGGATTTCCACATGTAAGCTATAGGATTTCCTGGTTCATGTTAAAGTACATATAAGGGAATAGGTGAAGCAAAATGAAATGTTTAGTAGGGGCAGGGATAATGTATTTTGTTTAGGCAATCCTGATAAGATTGTAACCTCTAAAGCCCAGCCAATGAGGCCATAGGGGAGGGACCAAGGCGTCGCGATAGAATGTATAAAATGTGTGTTTTTACTGTGAAAAAGTGTGGCTCAAATATTGATTTGGAGTCCACCACGCTTTGCAAACCGTTGTATCCAATAAATCTCTGTTTAGTTTCAACTTGCTGTATGGTATTATTTAGAATTTCTACCAACAGTTCTGGCGCCCAACGTGGGGCTCGACCGGGATCGTTCGTCTGCACCTGATCCGGAAGGTGACATGGACGGCATGCCCTGTCAATTTCAACAGTCTATCTCATCTTGTTGGTAAAGCAGCAGCGGCGCTTTCCTTGGCAAACCCATAGAGTTGATATTAGACAGAGATACGACTTGAACCGGTGTGTTGCTGGCTTCCAGGGACTGGGCAACTCCGTGCACGGACCTAGGTGAGTGTTCTGGGGTGGCCAGTATACACTGCCTAGGTGGTCGGTGGCAAGACTGGGTAGACCTGTGTGAATTTGAGACAGATTGGGAGTGTGTGAGACATCCCAAGTATCCACTTAGCGGATAGCAAGACAAAGTGAAAGTGGACCTCTGATAACTCTAGATTCACGCAAGTGCATATCTAGGGGGATCAGGGGGAAGTGAATTAAGGAATATACGTGAAGTCTCAATTAGAATACACGGGACGGTAAACCAGTATGGGCAACAAAGGGAGTACTCCAGAAAAGAAGTGTTTTAGTAAAATAAGGAAGAACCCTAAACTAAGTATAGATAAAGAAAGTCCATTAGGGATTTTATTGAGTAATTGGGGAAAACCTCCGTATAATGAAATAATTAGTAAACTAGACATAACCAAGGAAGATATGGTTAATTTGTGTTGTTTTGTCTGGTGGGAAGATGAAAAAGTAGAGTGGCCTAGATTAGGAACAAATGACTATTTTGCTTGTCAGAATTTATATGAGTATGTGTCAAGGAAAACCTGTAGATCATTAGTCAATGAGTTAGACTATGCTTTAATTTGGAACCCAGATAAATGGCTCACCTTGACTATGAGTGGCCCTAGCCCTCATAAAATAACCTCAATATATTTACAAGAGGAAAAGAAAAATGAAATAGAAGAAGAGCAGGATGATGAAAAATCCATGAAATATTTACCCCCACCCTATAATCCTAATCTATCCCAACCAACAAATGTACAGATACCTATTCCACCGCCCCTACCAGCTCCTGTAACACAATCCCAGGGAGCTGTGGGAGGTGGACTATATAAGGGATTAGTGAAAGAATTAGAACAATTGAAGAAAGACATAAAGAATTTTGTAAATAAAGCTCCCCTCATCCATGATCTTCTTTTGGATGAGGAGGCCGACCTCACATGTGTGACCGAGACCTGGCTGGGCCCAGAGGGAGGAGTTCCTCTCTCTGAGATGTGCCCAGCTGGGTTTCAGGTATGGCATCAGCCACGACCCCAGGGAAGGGGGGAGGAGTGTCTATTATAGCCAAGAAGACCTTTAGCCTATGCAGGCTCGCTGTTTCTGAGATTGCGGGTTGTGAGTTACTCCTTGTGAAGTTGGACCTAGGGGTTCAGGTGGGCTTGTTGCTCGCGTACCTGCCTCCCAGCTGCGTGTCAACAGCCCTGCCTGCGCTACTTGAGGAGGTTGCTGGGCTGGCGGTTGAGTTCCCCAGGCTTATTGTCTTGGGGGACTTAAATCTTCCGTCGCTCGGCGAATCCTCTGGGTTGGTACAGGAGTTCATGGCCACCATGGCAACCATGAACCTGACTCAAGTAGTTCAGGGACCGACTCACGAGAGGGGACACACTCCCGACATGGTATTCCTCTCAGAACAGTTGAGCAATGATCTGAATTTAAGGGGCTTAGATATCTTGCCTATGTCATGGTCAGACCATTTTCTGTTACGGCTTGTTTTCAAGGCTCCAATCCTCCCCTGCAGGGAGGCGGAACCGATTAGGTGGTTCCGCCCCAGACGTCTGATGGACCCAGAGAGCTTTCAGAGGACGCTTGGGGAAATACCGGATTCTCTCATTCTCGGTTCGGCAGAGTCCCTGGTTACGGCCTGGAATATGGCTGCGAAGGGGGCTCTTGACCGGATAGCGCCACAGCGACCTCTCTGTGGTAGCAGACCCAGGAGATCTCCTTGGTTTACTGAGGAACTCAGGGGGATGAAGCACCAGAAGAGACGTCTAGAGAAGCGATGGAGGAAAAGTAAATCTGTATCTGACCGAACACTATTAAGATCTTATATTAAGACTTATCAGGTGGCGCTCAAGGCGGCAAGATGCATGGATCATTCCGCCTTGATCGCATCTGCGGAATCCCGCCCAGCTGCCCTGTTTAGGGTGACTCGCTCCCTCCTTAATCGGGGGGGGGGGTTGATGCACCCTTGCAGGGTAGTGCTGAGGATTTTAATAAGTTTTTCGCGGATAAAATCGCCCAGATTCGGATGGACCTTGACTCCAATTGGAATGCAGTGTCGGCTGACAATGAGTCAGTCGAGATGACAGGGACTCATCTTGATCCTGTTGTGTGGGAGGAGTTTGACCCTGTAGCACCCGATGAAGTGGACAAGGCCATTGGAGCTGTGAGTTCCGCCACCTGTTTATTGGACCCGTGCCCCTCCTGGCTGGTTTCGGCCAGCAGGGAGGTGACGCGGGGCTGGGTTCAGGAGATTGTTAACGCCTCTTTGAGGGAGGGGTCCTTTCCGGCTCCCTGCAAGGAGGCAATTGTGTGCCCCCTCCTCAAGAAGCCTTCCCTGGACCCAGCTGTATTAAACAACTACCATCCTGTCTCCAATCTTCCCTTTATAGGGAAGGTTGTTGAGAAGGTGGTGTCACTCCAGCTCCAATGGTCCTTGGATGAGGCCGATTATCTGGGCCCTCAACCGTCAGGATTCAGGCTCGGCTACTCCACGGAAACTGCTTTGGTCGCGCTGACGGATGATCTCTGGCGGGCCCGGGATAGGGGACTTTCCACTATCCTGGTGCTACTTGACCTCTCAGTGGCTTTCGATACCATTGACCATGGTATACTTCTGCACCGATTGGAGGGGTTGGGGGCAATGTTTTGCAGTGGTTCACCTCCTACCTCAGTCGGTCGCAGTCGGTGTTGGCGGGGGGTCAGAGGTCGACCCCTAGGTTCCTCCCTTGTGGGGTCCCTCAGGGATCGGTCCTCTCCCCTCTGCTGTTTAATATCTACATGAAACCGCTGGGTGAGATCATCCGACAACACGGGGTGAGATATCATCAGTATGCTGATGATACCCAGCTTTACATCTCCACCCCGTGTCATTTCAGTGAAGCAGCAGAAGTGATGTGCCGATGTCTGGAGGCTGTTAGGGTTTGGATGGGTGCCAACAGGCTCAAACTCAACCCTGACAAGACGGAGTGGCTATGGGTTCTGCCTCCCAAAGATAACTCAATCTATCCGTCCATCAGCCTGGGGGGGAGCTTTTGACCCCCTCGGAGAAGGTCCACAACTTGGGCGTCCTCCTCGATCCACAGCTAAATTTTTCGGCTGTGGCGAGGAGGACATTTGCCCAGGTTCGCCTGGTGCACCAGTTGCGGCCCTATTTGGACCGGGAGTCTCTTCTCACAGTCACTCATGCCCTTATCACCTCGAGGCTCGACTACTGCAATGCTCTCTACATGGGGCTACCTTTGAAAAACGTTCGGAGACTTCAGGTAATGCAGAATGCAGCCGCGCGAGCAGTGTCGGGCTTGCCCAGAAATGCCCACATTTCGGCATCACTCCGCGAGCTGCATTGGCTGCCAATTGGTCTCCGAACCCAATTCAAAGTGTTGGTTATGACCTATAAAGCCCTACATGGCATCGGACCAGGTTACTTACGGGACCGTCTGCTGCCCCATAAATCCCAGCGGCCGGTTAGGGCCCACAGAGTCGGCCTTCTCCAGGTCCCGTCAGCCAGACAGTGTCACCTGGCGGGGCCTAGGGGAAGAGCCTTCTCTGTTGCGGCCCCGGCCCTCTGGAACCAACTCCCCCCGGAGATCCGTATCGCCCCCACCCTCTCCGCCTTTCGTAAACTGCTTAAAACACACCTCTGCCGGCAGGCCTGGGGCAGTTAACATCTTGCCCCTAGCCAGTGTATGTTTGTGTGTATGTTTGTTGAATGATTGGTTTTCTTTTAACTTAGGGGTTTTTATATATGTATTTTAACTGGTGATTTCTATTTATGTTGTGAGCCGCCCTGAGTTCTCCAGAATAGGGCGGCATAGAAGTCAAATAAATAAATAAATAAATAAATAAATTTCCCTTTTAAGGATAAACCAATGCAGGCTTTTCCTTTAAGGGAGGTACCCAATGGAGTAGATGGCCAAGGACAGGCTCGTATCAGTTTTGTACATGAACCTTTAAAGACATCTGAATTATGTGCCTTTAGGAAAGAAATGAAAAGCATGATAGAGGATCCAATAGGGGCAGCAGAGCAATTAGATTTGTTGTTAGGAGCAAATATATATACATGGGATGAATTAGGAGTGATACAGAGCACGTTATTTACGGCAGAGGAGAGAAAGTTAATTCAAAGATCAGCTCATTTGGTCTGGACTAGGGAACATAATCCCCAAGCGCAGGGGGCAATTTTGGCAGATGTAAAGTTTCCTTTAGTAAGACCTAATTGGGATAATAATAATGCTGCAGATAGACAAAACATGGAAGATATGAGGGTATTATTGATAAGAGGAATAAAAGAAGCTGTTCCAAAAGCACAGAACATGAGTAAAGCTTTAATGATAGAACAAGAAAAAGAAGAATCTCCAGCTACATTCCTCCAAAGACTGAAGGACGGAATGAGGAAGTATTCTGGGACTGATCCGGATGACCCAGCGAATACTCCTCTGGTTAAAATACAATTTGTGATAAAATCCTGGCCGGATATAAGTAAAAAACCACAAAAGTTGGAGGGATGGACAGAGAAAAGTATAGATGATTTGTTGAAGGAGGCACAAAAGGTATATGTACAAAGGGATGTAGAGAAATGTAGGCAACAGAATAAAATGATGGTTGCCACAATAAACCAAGTAATAAAACAAAAAGAGGGAGAAAAGGAGAAGGAAAGTTGGAACCCATGTAAAACTGAGTCAGGAGAAAATAGGTGGACCCCGGAAGCTAGGGGAATGTATAGAGGACATGTGAAAAGAGGAAGTTATGGAAGAGGATGTGGCAACTTTAAAAGAGGAAGTGGACAAAGATATGACTATAACCAAGAAAGGACTTGTTTTCAATGTGGCATGAGAGGCCATTTCAAAAAGGATTGTCCCCGTCTCAAGAAAGAACATCAAATTTACAAACTGACAGAGGAGGAGGAAGAGCATTTGTATTAGGGGCGTCAGGGGCCTGACCTACAACCCCATCGGGAGCCCTTGATAAACTTAAGGGTGGGGCCACACAAAGAAGAAATGATATTTTTAGTAGACACTGGAGCAGCTCGCACCACTGTGTCTGTTTTATGTCCCGGATTACAGTTAAATGATAACAGTATAAAGGTGTCAGGAGTAAAGGGAGAAAGTTTTAAAGTACAAGAGATAAAAGAGGTAGAAATAACGAACCAAAAAGGAGAAAGCATTTTAGTTCAGCCACTATATGTACCAGAGGCAGGAATAAATTTATTAGGAAAGGATGCTTTAGCTTTATTTGGAATGATCATACAATTCAATTCTAGTGAAATAAAAATTAGAAAATTGACAATAGAAGATGAAAAAGATATTAATGAGGAAGTCTGGGTAAAAGAAGGGAATAGGGGAGGATTACAAATACCCCCTTTAAAAATTGAATTAAAACACCCAGAAGAAATAATAAAGCAAAAACAATATCCTTTGTCAATGGAAGGTCGAAGAGGACTTCAGCCTGTAATAGATACTTTGGTGAAAGATGGATTGTTGGAATCTACTATGTCCCCATATAATACACCTGTATTACCGGTAAAGAAGCCTGATGGCTCTTATCGCCTGGTTCAGGATTTAAGATTATTGAACAAAATAGTTAAAACTAGACATCCCGTGGTTCCAAATCCTTATACTTTGATGGGACATATACCCGTTGAACACCAGTGGTTTAGTGTAATAGACTTGAAGGATGCATTCTGGGCTTGCCCCTTAGCAGAAGAATCAAGAGCTCTATTTGCATTTGAGTGGGAGCATCCAGAAACAGGAAGAAAGCAACAATATCAATGGACAGTGTTACCACAAGGATTCACTGAATCCCCAAATTTGTTTGGACAAGTATTAGAACAGGTCTTAGAAAAATTTAGTCTATTACCAGACACATATATGATACAATATGTGGATGACTTGTTAATTTCAGGAAAGAAACAAAACCAACTTAAGAATGTGACTGACCTGTTACTAAACATTTTAAGGCAAGAAGGACTGAGAGTATCAAAGAAAAAATTACAATATGTGGAAAAAGAAGTGAAATACTTAGGACATTTGATTAGTAAAGGAAGTAGAAAAATTACTGAAGATAGAATAAGTGGTATAGTTCAACAAACATTACCAAAAAGAAAAAAAGATTTAAGAAAGTTTTTGGGGCTAGTGGGATATTGTAGATTATGGATAGATAACTATACTGGGATGACAAAAAATTTATATGCTAAACTAACAGAAGATGAACCATGGATTTTAGCATGGGAACCTAAAGAGAAAGAAGATTGGGAAAAGCTAAGAACTACATTGATAAAAGCTCTGGTATTAAGTTTACCAAATTTAGATAAACCATTTCATTTGTTTGTGAATGCTGAAAGCGGAGTTGCCTTTGGAGTTTTGACCCAGAGTTGGGTGGGGCAACGTAAACCAGTGGCATTTTTATCAAAAATAATGGACCCCGTAATACGGGGGTGGCCAATCTGCATTCAAGCTATTGCCGCCACTGCACTGTTAGTCCAGAAAAGTAGAAAATTAACCTTTGGGGGTGCACTAGTAGTAAGTACCCCACATCAAGTAAGATCAATTTTACAACAAAAAGCCAGTAGATGGCTAACTGATTCAAGGATCCTAAAATATGAAGCTATTCTGTTGGAACAAAGTGACTTAATATTGACCACGGATCATAATACTAATCCTGCTCAATTTTTGTCCAACTTACCTTGGAAAAGGAGATGGAACCAGAACACTTTTGCTCAGAAGTAATAGATTTACAAACAAAGATTAGGCCTGATTTGCAAGAAGCCCCATTGAATAATGCTAAGGAACTTTTTATCGATGGATCCTCTAGAGTAGAGGCGGGGTGCAGGAAAAATGGTTATGCTATCATAGATGGGAATAGTAAAAGTTTAATGCAATCTGACAGTTGTGGGGGAAAATGCATGTGCAGCAAACTGCCGTGCTTTCCCCCCCACAAACCTCATAACCTTTTGATACCCTTTGTCCTAATGAAGCAGCCAGAAGGTCATCCACATTTGACTTAATGCCTCACCTACCTAAACAGATAATATGCTTAAGTTCCTTCCTATCTCTTCCTGTCTTTGTCAGTTCTTTCTCCTTTTGATCTACCTGTATTTGTTCTTACCTGGTCTTTGACCATGTAATGTGTTACTAGAAAATAGTTGCTTATATGAAGGAAATTTCCAATGAAGAAACTTTATGTCAGCATCTAATGGTTAAACTTATGAATGTAAAATGTCAGCATTTAATGGTAAAGCCTATGTATGTAACAAGTATATAAGAAGCAATAAACTCAGAGTTTGTCAAGCTGTGTCCTGCAGATTCAAACCTCTGCTCAAGACATGCCTGCGTCTTTTTCTTAGCGTCTTACATCTAGCGCCTGAACAGGGACAGCCCCCCATGGAGCAAATGGGACAGCCCCCCCTTCCGAAGGAACAACAGCCAACATACTTACCAGTGTCTGGAATAGACCTCTAAGTGCACTTTTGTCCTATGGGACCCCTCAGTGGTAAGTAAGGGTTGCAATCTATCTCAGCACCAGCAGAAACAGGTACAGGAACTCAGATTCCTGTTACACAAATCAGGCGTGAAAGCGCCTGAAGCAGACATAAGGAAGCTGGTGGATGAGGTAGGGAAACATTCCCCTTGATATCCTAAGCGCTGGACCCTTAGGTTACGAGATTGGGAAAAGATAGGGCATACTTTACATCTTGAATCTCGGCCTCCAGTACAGGTATTACATCAATGGCATCAATGCCATCAAGCAGTGGAAAAATTTGGCTCAGATGCTTCAGCAGGGCAGCAATTAACTACAAGCCCCACACCTGATTGGGATCAAGTAAAAAGTATGCCTCCGAAAGCATCTTTAATTGGATTTTCAGCTCCTTCTGAAGAGGCTAATTCTTTTGCCTCCTTACGGCCACCATACACCCCCATAAGGAAAATATTAGAGGAACAATCTTGAAGTAGAAAAAATATATATGGGGAATCGTCAGAGGAATTTAAAGAAACAAATTAAATCAAAATGTACTCCTCTGCAATGTGTTTTGAACAATTGGGATGTTTTGAAACTTCAAGTAGCTGTTAAGTTTAACCCTGTCAGACAATGTCTGATGGTGCTTTGTGTTGATGTGTAGAAGTATAAATAATCTTTAACAAGACAACATTGAAAAACTTTGTAAACCTCCGGTTGGCTAGTTTATCTGATAACAACTAAAGACACGGAAGAAAAAGAAAAGAAAATTCAAAGAACTGAAAGCAAGTTTTTTCCCTTTTTCCCCCTTTTAATCTGGCTCTATTCAATTCCCCTTTGTCAGAGGTGAGGAAAGGAGGCTGCTACTTTTCCCTTACCCTTCACACCTTCAATATTCATTTTAGTCTTTCCCCAATGCCTTTTGAAGTTGCTGGGATAAATTGGAAGTAACCACAAATGTTCCCCTCCTTTTTAATTAAAAGGGGAGGCCTGTTTTAGCCTCAAACCCCATCTTCCACCCACTCCCTCCCAGGCTGTGAAAGAAATAGAAAACTGCAGATTTTATTGTTGTAAAAGTAAATTGAAAAGTAATAGTAAGTGTTTGCATGAGAAGAGTCCCATGGAGAATGTGTGAGAGAATTTATGGAAAATGCATGTGAAGGAGAGAAAACTATTTTTTAGTGGTGAGAAGTTTGTAACAAAAAATGTTCCTGTCTCTTTTGTTTTTCAACTGGCTGTGTTGCTTTAAGAGCAAGAGAGACAGAAAGAAAGAAAGGGGGGCTGTTAGTTTTAAACTATTTTTTCCTCTCTGCTTAGAATTCCGGTTTGCGAATGAAGATGAAATTTAATGCCCACTCTTGCAGTTTCATATTACAAAGTTTCACTCGAAAGAGGAGACAGTAATTGTTGGACAATTTTGGGGGGGGGGAATTGTTGAGTTTAAATTGTTTAGTTATACCTATATATCCATCAACCAAAAGAAATGACTCTGAATTGTTTTACTTAAGTTTTGTAAATGTTTAACCTACTTAATAGAAATTTGTTTCCATCTGAATGGTATTTGATTAACTTGGAATTTGACATATTGACCAAAGGAAAACAACCTGGAGATCTCATTGTAGTTCCACCTGCAGCATTTGCCACAGTTGAGGAAATTAATGACATCTTGAGTACTCAATTTGTGGACAGAATTCGACACAAGAATTGTCACTTAACACTTTTGATATTTCTTACTAGTAAGCTACTTACAGGAGTATTAGCTGTGTTAGAAGCACAAAAAGTATATTGTATTGAATGGCTTTACTTATCCCACCCCAAAAATGTTTTATCTTTTATCCAGGCTGTTGCTGAAATAATAACCTTAGGACACAATCGAACTTGTCGTAGAAATGAGATTGACTTAATTAATATTGTTCTTCCTATCCCAAAATTTGATTTTCGATTTTATTTTCAGAATAACTTATCTCTTCAGTGCTCTTTAACTGACTATATAGGCTGTATTTCATATCATCTGCCTACACTGCAGTGCAATCCTCACCACAATGCTCAGAATTATCTGCTGCTATTTTAGCTTTCGACACCTTTTCTCAACAGACTTTTAACTTAATCTCTGACTCTCATTATGTGTGCCAACTTATTTTTAATTTTCCAGGTGCTTACATCATGCCCAGGATTGACCCCAATCTTATGGCTTTGTTTTTAACTTTACAGCAGCTATCCTTTGTTTCTCACATATGAATCGGTCCTTTAATGACTGCCTTCACAAACAAATAAAAAAGGAGGGATCAAGGGTACCTAATTTGGCATGGATAACTCATCAAGTCAATAAAGTCCTAATAACTTTAAATCAGTTAAATATTTCTTTTCAAAAAACTACTGCCTACCAGCGTCATGTTCAGCAGAAAGCTGTGCTCCCTAATCCATTGGTATGTTATCGGCAATTGCCTGATAAAACCTGGTTAGGTCCAGTTCCCTGATTACCATGGGGATGAGGCTATGCTGCTGTGCTTGCTCCTACAGGCCCTCTCTGGATTCCAGCCAAAGATGTCATGGCATCAAATCCAGAACCCAATACCGGAAATGAAGAAGGTGACTCTTCAGACAGCACAACATCCCTTTCGCTCTTGCCATCGCAGTTGACCAATGACCTGGGGCGATGTGAAGAACCTAACATCCAAAGCGCAGGAGGTTCTGCGGCAACAGGGAAAAGAACCTACACCAGAGAAATCATGTGCTGCCATATTTGTGGTTTTGACTGCAAATTCCTTAGTCATTCTTTGCCTGTCTTTCCTTCTTAATTGTTGTGTGGGGGCTCAAGCTCTCCCACCTCATCCTTTAGAATCACGGATGAAATATAATATTTGGGTGCAATTAGCTAATGTCACACAAGTGACATCTGAATCATATGATATGGAAAATCTACTCTCTACCTGTCTTATACCTGTGTGTGTTCCAGCTTCAGTTTTAAAAAATTATACTGGTTTAAGCAATTTTCTATCAGACAATGAATTTCATTATGCAACTATGTCAAACTGGGTTCCTGCTTCTTATATGTTACCCCTTGATGCTATTGTTTTACATACACCAATTGTAGCTGTTCCTACAAATCTTACTTGTGCAAAAATTGTCAATTGTACTACTTCATCTAAAAAACCTCATTGTATACATGTCAGTCAAAGAATTTTAAATTGTACCTCCTTTCAAGTGGTATCCTTTAATTATGCACATTTATGGTTATTCAATGTCTTTTTTTCTCTACTTTCAATTTTCCATACTAAACTACCATTAACTTACCTCAGGAACAAGTTATGTTTTGTATAAACAAATGCAAAGTTATATGTCCCCTGACTAAGACCCACTAACTACTCCAGCTTAGGATAATGTCCTCACTAATAAAATAGAGAAGAGTGAGATGTGGGGAAAAATGCACGCGCAGCAAACTGCCATGCTTCCCCACCCCAAAACTCATAATGTAAATGTATATACTGATTCTAAATATGCTTTTGGAGTAGTACATTTGGGAAAATTTGGCAAGACAGAGGACTGATTAACAGTAAGGGAAAGGAATTAGCTCATGAACACTTGATTATTGAAATTTTAAAATCTTTACAAAAACCCAAAAGAATAGCTGTGATACATGTAAATGCACATCAAAAAGGAAATTCATTTGAAATAATTGGGAATCAACTTGCGGACGAAGAAGCAAAGAAGGCTGCAAACATAACAAAATGTTATGCGTTAATCCCGGAGATCAAAATCAATATACCATTACCATTGTTTAATGAAAAGGAATTGATAAAGATTCAACAAGTGGGAGGACAAAGGGGAGAAAAAGGTGAATGGTACTTACCAGACGGTAGACAAATTATCAACAAGGAAATTGCGAGGGAACTGTTGTGCCATTTACATGAAGGAAGTCATTGGGGAACACAAGCTTTAGTAGACACACTTTTGAAAGTTTATGCTTGTTTTGGTATTTATACTATTGCCACCCCAATCACTGAAGGATGTTTAATTTGTAAAAAGGTGAATAAACAAGCGCTGAGAAAACAGCCTATAGGAGGGAGACCTCCACCATTTCATCCATTTCAATGTATACAGGTAGATTATACTGAACTACCTAAAGTAGGATGCTATAAGTACTTGCTAGTAATAATAGATCATTTGACTGGACGGATTTAGGCTTATCCTGTATTAAATGCTAATGTGAAAAATGCAACTAGAATATTGCTGGAACAAATTATACCAAGGTATGGTTTGATAACCCAAATAGATAGTGTTCAGGGAAGTCATTTTACAGGAAAAATATTACAAAATATAATGGAAAGTTTAGGCATTGCCTGGAAATTTCATACTCCTTGGCATCCACCCTCTAGTGGTAAGGTACAACAGGCTAATGCTCGCCTAAAATTAGGACTAAGTAAAATGATGATGGAAACTCAAATGACTTGAATAAAATGTTTACCTTTAGTATTATTGCGAATAAGAACACAACCACGGAAAGATTTAGGATTGTCTCCATATGAATTATTGTATGGTGTATCATTTATGCTTGGAAACATTTGTATGGACTCTTTAGTAACAAGGGATAAAGTAATAAGACATTATGTACATAAACTGTCGCAGTATCTTGATCATTGCAGGAAACAAGGCTTGTTGATCCAAACACCCCCTTTGGAATTTCCTGTCCACAAGTTTGAGGTGGGACAGAGGATCTGATCCGAACGTGGAAGGAGGAAAAACTGCAACCTAAGTGGGAAGGACCATTCCAGGTGTTGCTGACCTCTGAAACTGCAGTTCGGACGAAAGAAAAAGGGTGGATTCATTATACACGAGTAAAGGGACCAGTAGTTGAACCAAAAGGACAGTGGACCTGTGTTC
This sequence comes from Bothrops alternatus, assembly GCA_034064705.1. Taxonomy (NCBI): domain Eukaryota; kingdom Metazoa; phylum Chordata; class Lepidosauria; order Squamata; family Viperidae; genus Bothrops; species Bothrops alternatus. The sequence goes on along the minus strand of JARGCV010000175.1, from coordinate 979,485 downwards.
CAGGTGACGACTCATTTAAATTGACACTTCGTAAAATTCCTGTTTAAATGTGTTGGTACTGTTGATTGTTATTGTTGTTTCCATTGTATTGACTGTGTAAGATGTACTGGATGTGAAGAACATTTTGGACCATGTGATATAGTACTCATTGAAAAGAAATTGAAACCTTTTGAGGAATATACTGAGATATTGACCGGAGTGGTAAGATATACTTTAAAAGATTTATTTATTTATTTATTTTATTTATAATCAAATTTCTATACCGCCCCTCTCCCAAAGGACTCGGGGCAGTGTACAGCCTAAAATTTAAAAACATATAAATATACATAATTTAAAATAATTAAAAGTGAATTAAATAATTTGGCCATAAAATCCCCGTTTAAAACCCAACACTTACAAATCTTAAAAATTTACTCAATCCCCCTAAAACATTCTAACCCTACTGGAACCAGAGCTTCTATGCCAGGCCGGCCTGTCGAAAAAGGAACGTTTTTACTTCCCGACGGAAGGTGCGTAAATCTGTCATTGTACGGAGTTCGGGGGGGAGCTTGTTCCATAACGTGGGAGCTCCCACAGAGAAGGCTCTCCCTCTGGTGGCCGCCCGCCAGCATTGTCTGGCCGACGGCTCCCTGAGGAGGCCCTCTCTGTGGGAGCGTACCGGACGGCGGGAGGTATTTGCTGGCAGTAGGAGGTCCTGTAAGTATCCGGGTCCGATGCCATGGAGCGCTTTAAAGGTGGTCACTAGCACCTTGAACCGTACCCGAAAGACCACCGGCAACCAGTGCAGCTCGCGCAGGAGCGGTGTTACGTGGGAGCGCCACGACGCTCCCGTCACTACCCGCGTGGCCGCATTCTGAGCCAGTTGGAGCTTCCGGGTGTACCTCAAGGGGAGCCCCATGTAGAGAGCATTACAGTAGTCCAGCCTGGAGGTAACGAGGGCATGAGTGACTGTGCGTAGCGAGTCCCGGTCTAGGAAGGGACGCAGCTGGCGCACCAGGCGAACCTGGTAGAACATCCTCCCGGCCACGGCCATCAGATGGTCCTCTAAAGACAGCCGTGAGTCCAGGAGGACTCCCAGATTGTGAGCCCTTCCTATGGGGGCCACTGTTTCGCCCCCAATAGACAGCGATGGAATCAGCTGGGTATACCGGGACGACGGTAACCACAGCCACTCGGTCTTGGAGGGGTTGAGCTTGAGTCTGTTCCTCCCCATCCATACCCGCATGGCCTCCAGGCACTGGGTCAGCACGGCAAGGGCATCGTTGGGGTGGTTCGGCGTGGAAATGTACAGCTGGGTATCATCAGCGTACTGGTGGTACTCCACGCCAAAACCACGGATGATCTCACCCAGCGGCTTTACATAAATGTTGAACAATAAAGGCGAGAGGACCAACCCCTGAGGTACCCCACATACGAGGGGTCTCGGGGTCGACCTCTGGCCCCCTGTCAACACAGACTGCATCCGGCCGGAGAGGAAGGAGGAGAACCACTGCAAAACAGTGCCTCCTATGCCTAACCCCTCCAACCGTTGCAGCATGATACCATGATCGATGGTATCAAAAGCCGCTGAGAGGTCCAATAGCACCAGAACAGAGGAGCAATCCTTGTCTTGGGCCCGCCAGAGATCATCCACCAACGCGACTGTTGTGAGTGTCCCTAGACCAGCTTGGGAAGTGTCAGAGTATGAGGATGAGCAGCCAGGCCCCTCTGGGTATTTTCCCCTCCCGGCAGCTGAGCCAGACAGGGAGGAGATTTACAGGCAGTCTGGATCAGATTCACAAAGTGAGGGGTCAGATTTGGATCAAGAAGATAGATGGCTTGATCCGAGATTCCGAAGGTTTGATAAGCGACGGTGTCAGTTAAGTGGAAAAAGGAAGTAATGAGGGGAAGTGACGTATCGGACACTATATTAGAAGGGGACAGAGAGACTACGCCTTTGTCACAAGCAACGTTAATCACGGAGTAGCCTGATATCTGGAGCCGTGCGTTTGACTTCAGTCTTCTGATGTTTTGGAAATCTACGGGAGAATAATGAGGTATTGGACAATGTGATAAAGAAAGAGTGAGTTAATGGGAAGGTGTGGAAGGAGCATGTGTTAATCTAAATGTAAATACATGAGACTTGGCTGTTTCTGCCAGCAAAATGCCAGCAGCGTGCTTTGAAGTGAATTCTTTTGAAATGTGTTAAATAAACCTCTTAAAGACATATTTATGTGGATTTTAATGAGCTGAGAGGGGCCAGACAGAACAGCGACCAATGCTGTTTCTGTGCTGTAGCCAGGCCTGAAGCCCGACTGGAGCGGATCCAGATATGACGATTCCTCCAGGTGCTGCGGGAACTGTCGGGCAACCACACTCTCAACAACCTTCGCAAGAAAGCGAAGGTTGGAGACGGGATGATAGTTTCATAGAACAGCTGGATCCATGGTAGGCTTCTTGAGGAGGGGTCTCACCACCGCCTCTTTCAAGGTAGCGGGAAAGACACCCTCACTCAAGGAAGCATTGATAATTGCCTGGAACCAGCCTCGTACCACCTCCCGGGAGGCCAGCACCAACCAGGAGGGGCACGGGTCCAGTAAACATGTGGTCTCCCTAAGTCCCCCCAGCAACCTGTCCACATCCTCGGGGGTCACGGGGTCAAACTCAACCCAGGTAACGGTCTCAAGACCAGCCTCCGCCTCTCCCACTGGACATACCCAGTTGAAGTCGAAGCCTTCCCGTATCTGAGCGATTTTATCGTACAGATATTTTCCGAAATCCTCAGCTCTACCCTCTAAGGGGTCTCCCCTCACCTCCTGATGAAGGAGGGAGCGGGTCACCCTAAACAGGGAGGCTGGGCGGTTATCTGATGACGCGATAAGAGCAGTGAGGTAAGAACACTTCTCTGTTCTTATCGCCGCTAGGTAGGACCTAATATGGTCTCTTACCAGTGTTCGGTCAGATTCAGCACGGCTCGATCTCCAACTGCTCTCTAGGCGTCTTTTCTGGCGTGTCATCTCTCTCAACCCCTCGTTATACCAAGGGGCCGATCGAGACCCACGCCGAATCAGAGGCCACAAAGGCACAACTCGATCCAGGGCACCGGCAGCCGCCCTGTCCCAGGCCGCCACCAGCTCTCCGACCGAGTCGTGTGTCAGAACCTCAGGAATTGGCCCAAGCTCTGCCTGGAATCAGCCGTCTGGGGCGGTACCATCTCACCGGTTCCCCCTCCCTGCGGTGGGGTGCAACGGTCAGAAAGTCCAACCGTAGGAGATAGTGATCAGACCATGACAGGGGTTCAATAACTATATCCCCTATACTCTGACCACTCAACCACTGTCCAGAGACAAAAACCAGGTCAAGCGTGTTCCCCCCTGTGTGTGTGGGGCCTTGAATTACCTGGGCCAGGTCCATGGCTGTCATGGAAGCCATGAACTCCCGAGCCTCCCCGGACGTCCCGCCCATGGACGGCAGGTTGAAGTCACCCATAACTATTAGCCTGGGGACCTCAACCACCAGCGCGGCGACAACGCCCAGGAGCTCGGGCAGGGAGGTTGATACGTGGCAGGGGGCCAGGTATGTAATCAACACCGCCCTCGGACCCCCAAGGTCCCACTTCACCAGAAGGGATTCACAGCCTGCCGTCTGAGGAACAGTGATCTCCCTCGGCCTGAAACCTTCCCTGATCACGACCGCCACTCCCCCACCCCTGCCCTGAGCTCTCGGCTGGTGGAATGCAAGGAAACCCGGTGGGCACATTTCCACCAGAGGGACGCCGCCCTCTGGTCCCAACCAGGTCTCCATTATACCCGCCAGGTCTGCTTCCCCCTCTGAAATAAAGTCTTGAATGAGGGGGGGGCCTTATTTACCACAGACCTGGCGTTGCACAGCATCAACCTACAGCGAGGGCCCTGTGGTTCTGAACAACCCCGAGAACAGGTTGAGCCTTGGGGGTCGGAGCGCACGACCGCTCGTAAGCAGCGGGTGCGCGCTCCCTTATTATAATATGGCCCCCTGCTCCCGCCATACCTGCCCCTCCCGCTTACGGTACTTATTGGAACTGAGTTAGTCTTAATCAACCCCCCGTCCGCACCCTCAGGACTCCGTCCACTTCCGTTGCCTGGCCTGTCTTCATGTTCCCTCCCAACAATTTCTTCCCCCACCCTAGACACCCCTTCCCCACCCCTCCCCTCCCTTAAAACTTTCACTAAATACCTATTTAAAAAACCCCAAAGCCCCTTTTTTGATGCATGCCATCTCTCAGGACTCCAAAGTCCATCCTCGAGATGGGCCCTTGATAAAACAGAGGGCCATAATTGCGAGAGGGGGGAATCTCGCAATGCAAGAAGCGTCCACTTCGAGTAAGCAGCCAGTCAGGTAAAGTGCATCGATGGGGTCCGGCAAGAAAACCGGCAGTCCAGTCTAGATTAAGGTCCAAGTTCCAGGTTTCTATCAGGGTGATGGTAAAAATGATGATGATGATGATGATAATAATAATAATAATAATAATAATAATAATAATAATAATAACAATAATAACAATGATGATGGTGGATTTTAAGTGGTCCGGGCAGGAAAACACCCCTATGTTGTTCCATCCTGCTCCGTTTAATCCACTGTCCACAGATTCGCATATGTGCTGCCGGGGGCAAGGACCAGGTCTCTGAAAAGGGGTCCATGGGGGCAGCACCAGGGTCAGAATCCGGGATTCTTTCTTCAGGGCTGTCTTACTGCCCCTCCTGATAGTGCTGAGTTCCACGTTCCTTCCCGCACAAAGCTCATGGGGTGGAGGGAGGCCACTGCAGTTCTCCCATTTGGCCTTACCGTTGGGCGCTCGTTCACCGGTTCACCGGGGAGGGGGGAAGCATGACCACATTGTTTCCCTCACTGCCAGGTCCATGCTGCCTCCTCTGTCACCCGCGATTCTCAGCTATCTTCCCGAACCACTAGCTCACATGATGTTGGGGGGGCAGCCGCCAAGCTCTTCCCTTTTGCGGCGGCCTCCCAGCGCCAGCGCCTCTCAGCTGCCAACCCAAGCCGCTCGCTCACATGGTGGTAGTAGGCGGGAGGGGGAGGCCTGCCGCCGAGCTGTTCCCTTTCGCGGCGGCCTCCCAAAGCCAGGAGCCTCTCAACAGTCTTTTCGCGAGTCGCTCGTTCGCATGGTGGAGGGGGGGGAGCCGCCGCCAAACTCTTCTCTTTCGCGGCGGCGGCCTCCCACCCAACTCTCAGCTGGCTCCTCACCTCACCACAGGCCGCAGGGGGGGGAGTACGCTGTTATCACACTCAGCTTTGTCCATTCCCGGCAAGAAGGGAGCCGACAGACATATCTCTGGGAGGCTAAGGTGTTCCGCTGCCAGACTCCCAGGGGTCCCAGATGTTTCTCGACCCCTGGGAGGGTCTCTAGCCATTCCCCATTGGAGGCCTGGCTGCTCTCACATGGAAGCGTCCTCCATCTTGCGCATGCCCAGGACTAGATACTCCTTCAATTCAACTAGTCCAGGAAGAACAACGAGAAGCCTTTAGAAAATATCACAGTTTAGATATAGAGGAAGAGTGATTAAAATGCAAATCCTTAGTGTTGTATACTTGTCCATGGTTATCTATCTCTCCCTCTCTAGAGAACGATATAGGAGAGCAACAAAAACAGAAGGATGTGAAGCCTGCATTACCAACGCCACCAACGGGAACGCAGTAATTAAAACCTTGGTATATCATACCCAAGCACCTAAGGGATGTATATTTCAATCTACGTGTCAATTAAATAAAACACAATATTCCGTTTGTAAGGGAGAAGACAAAATGATACAATGTTACGATCCATCAATACCAACATATTTGAATTTCAGTATATATGTGGGTTTAGCTAAAGTAGGAGTGAGACAGAGCCCTGAAGGTGAAGGAAGATTAATATATGTTAATTCTACTAAAATATTAGAAAAGGGGACAGAAAAGGCTTTAATACAATTTGATGCATGTACAATATTAAGTTTATCTCCCCTCTCCACAAAGTGTGGGGACTCTAGTTGGATCTCAGCATATAAACAAAATCATAAATATATATGTTCCACTAATTTGAACTTTGCAAATGGGAACCCCAATCAATGGTTACCTTGTGCAGGATTTATTAAATGTTCAGCGTGGAGTTGTGTGTGTGATTACACTGGAGGGGGTTATCCAGGATGTAATGGTATTACCCAATTTAAAAGAATATATGGAACTAATACGATGGAGTTGGAAATCACTAAGAACCATTCTGAGGTAGTAAGTTATGGATTTGGAATAGATGGTACAGGATCAGATCCATTAACTTATATTACTATAAAGAAAGAAAAGATATATGCAGGGGAAGTTAAAACCATAGGATGGTCGGTATACAATATTTTAAGACAATTGGAAAAGAAAGTAAATATTAGTGAGAAAGCAAGTAACTTGTTTATGGATATGGCTGAAGATATAGCCAAAACCTTGACCGTTAAAAATTGTTTTGTATGTGGAGGAACTAATATGGGACAACAATGGCCTTGGGAAGCATTAGAAGCAGACCCAGTGATATTCAACAACATGACTAAGCAAGGAAATATTACAGGGCGATCTGGAAATGACCAACAGATTATATGGACCCTAAGTACTAAGTTGGTAGGAAAAAACTGTTTTAAAAGAAATGGAACTAAAAAGGTAGGAGATTTGATATGTTTAGGATATTGGGATGATAAATATAAGTGATGGACAAGTGTAGGGAATCAAAGTGAACCAGAAAAGATTAATTTCACTGAATGGGGAACTTATTTAAATAAAACAGATAACAGCACATGGATAGCCCCAAAGAATATGTATTGGATTTGTGGTAACCAAGCCTATGAAAGTTTGCCTGGTAACTGTTGTGAGTGTCCCTAGACCAGCTTGGGAAGTGTCAGAGTATGAGGATGAGCAGCCAGGCTCCTCTGGGTGTTTTCCCCTCCCGGCAGCCGAGGAAGAGCAGCCAGGCCCCTCTGGGTATTTTCCCCTCCCGGCAGCTGAGCCAGACAGGGAGGAGATTTACAGGCAGTCTGGATCAGATTCACAAAGTGAGGGGTCAGATTTGGATCAAGAAGATAGATGGCTTGATCCGAGATTCCGAAGGTTTGATAAGCGACGGTGTCAGTTAAGTGGAAAAAGGAAGTAATGAGGGGAAGTGACGTATCGGACACTATATTAGAAGGGGACAGAGAGACTACGCCTTTGTCACAAGCAACGTTAATCACGGAGTAGCCTGATATCTGGAGCCGTGCGTTTGACTTCAGTCTTCTGATGTTTTGGAAATCTACGGGAGAATAATGAGGTATTGGACAATGTGATAAAGAAAGAGTGAGTTAATGGGAAGGTGTGGAAGGAGCATGTGTTAATCTAAATGTAAATACATGAGACTTGGCTGTTTCTGCCAGCAAAATGCCAGCAGCGTGCTTTGAAGTGAATTCTTTTGAAATGTGTTAAATAAACCTCTTAAAGACATATTTATGTGGATTTTAATGAGCTGAGAGGGGCCAGACAGAACAGTAACTGGGGTGGTTCATGTGTTTTAGGATGGATCAAACCATCTTTCTTTTTATTACCCCTAAGAACTAAACAGACACTGGGGATCCCTATTTATGATCATTTAAATCGCTATAAAAGATCTATAGACTCAGATATACCATGTAATGTTGAAACAATGAGAGGAAAAGAATGGACACCAGAAAAGATTGTGTGCATCTATGGGCCTGCTACATGGGCCGAAGATGGATCTTGGGGATATAGAACGCCCATTTATATGTTAAACAGAATAATAAGATTACAGGCTGTATTAGAATTAGCTGGAAGAAAAATAGATACTGCTTTAAATATTTTAGCAAAAACTACTGATAAGCTTAGAGTAGCTGTGTATCAAAATAGATTAGCATTAGATTATATATTAGCTAAGGAAGAAGTGGTATGTGGGAAGTTTAATTTAACTAATTATTGCTTGCAAATAGATGAAACAGGTACAGTGGTGAAGCAATTAACCACTGAAATGAGACAACGTGTACATGTTCCAGTCCAGACTTGGACTGGTCTTTTAGATGAAGGGGGATTTTTTTTGGGGGGGGGGGATTTTTCGCAATTGGAAACAAGCATTATTTATGGTAAGTGTAATATTATTGGGACTAATGTGCTTGCCGTTTAATTCCCATGATTAAAAATTTAGTCCATACCACTGTAACCAGTATAATGGATGGCATCAAGAGGAAGGAAAAGATACAGCCACTATTAGGTTTCAAGGAAATTACAGAAAAAGTTAACGTAATAGAGAATGAACACAAAAAAGAAATTGAAATGAATTTAAAAAGATTCTAAAATTTAATTAAGTATAAATAGAAAAAGGGTGGATTTGTGAGGAATGAAATTTTAGAATATGAGTGAAGCTAAGGGACACATAAGCTATAAGATTTCCACACATAAGCTATAGGGTTTCCTGGTTCGTGTTAAAGTACATATAAGGGAATAGGTGAAGCAAAATGAAACGTTTAGTAGGGGCAGGGATAATGTATTTTGTTTACACCAGTGGTTCTCAATGTTCCTAATGCCGTGACCCTTTAATACAGTTCCTCATGTTGTGGTGACCCCCAACCCTAAGAGCTCTCAAAGTACACACCGTTGCCGCCCACTCACCCGCCGCGGCCGGGGCTCAGCGTGTCTCGCCTGTCCTCGCCTCACTTCCAAAGGTCGCCAGCCTGGCCGGCTCCAGGTGCCCGGGGAGGGGGGGCAGGAAGGCCGCTCCACCAGCTCTGCCCAGCCTGGTTGGAGAAGCGCCCAGGGAGGGAGGGAGGGAGGGAGGGAGGGAGGAGAGAGAGAGAGAGAGAGAGAGAGAGAGAGAGAGAGAGAGAGAGAGAGAGAGAGAGAGAGAGAGCGCCAAGAGGGTGACAGCACCAGCAGAGCTTAGTTCAGCCTTCTCCGTGGAAAGGGCCCCGAAGAAGCGCAGCCTCCCTTAGGAGATGCTCGACGGAAACGAATCCGGCGCTGCAACGGCCCCCAGCTCGAAGCTGTGCGGACACGGATAGAGGAGCGGTGTCTCAGTTCCTAAGACCATCGGAAACATGTGTTTTCTGATGGTCTTAGGTGACCCCTGTGAAAGGGTCGTTTGACCCCCAAAGGGGTCACGACCCACAGGTTGAGCACCACTGGTTTAGGCAATCCTGATAAGATTGTAACCTCTAAAGCCCAGCCAATGAGGCCGTAGGGGAGGGACCAAGGCGTCGCGATAGAATGTATAAAATGTGTGTTTTTACTGTGAAAAAGTGTGGCTCAAATATTGATTTGGAGTGCACCACACTTTGCAAACCGTTGTATCCAATAAATCTCTTGTTTAGTTTCAACTTGCTGTATGGTATTATTTAGCGGGCTAGAATTTCTACCAACAAGCACAGTCAACTTCTACTGCCCAAGGCAGTTGCTTCTCTGCACTTTCATACCTATGGTATGAAAAGTTTTTGTCTGAGAGCTACCAAATAGTATGCTTGTAGGCATCCGTTTTTGGGGGTAAAAAAGATGGGGAAATCCATTATTGGGAAAGCTGTTTTTCAGCGGACCCTTTAACTATAGAAAGACAAGATCACAACCCTACACCCCTCACAGAGTAGGCAGTGAGGGAGCGAGGCTATTTATAGAGCAAGCAAGGATCACGTGATTTCAAATGACGTCACTGAATGTTAGTGTTTATCGGCGAGCGAGCGAAGCTGGCTGCAAAGATGGAGGAGGAAAGTTAGGTGGTTGTGGTTATGAAGGGTTGTTGTGGCAGGACAGCCAGTTATACTTTTCTTTTTGGAGAGGCGTGGGGGTCAGGAAGAAATCTGTCCGCGGTAGGCCAGGCCCAGTAATTTCAGTTTCCCAGCAAGCACGTCTGCAAGGAAATCAGCCGCAGCAGCAGGAACGCGCCATTTTTTCCGACCTTCCAGGTAAAGAAAGAGAGCGGGATGGCTGAAGCATGTCGGCGGAAAGCTTGCGGTTGGTTTTCGCCGCCGCGTAAGCTTGCTTGCGTGGTGCTGCTGCCAGGCCCTCCCCGCCGGTGGCTTGAGCACTTGGAGGCTCCGCGGCCACTTACCAAAGAAAGGATCTGGAATTGCAGAGCAGCAGAGGGGGGTGGGGGAAGGCGGCGGCGGGATCCGGGCCGGGGGTCTCCTGTGAGGCTGACGTTTTGCCTGAAGTCGTGGCTGCTCGAGCCCAGTGGGAAGAGGGTGGGAATGGAGGAGATGAAGCGTGCCCGTCGGAGTAACTAACGGGCCGCTCGCGGGCACCCGGTCCAGGCTGGAGTTGGAGGTGTTGCTTAACAAGGACACTCCGCCTTCCGCCCTATCACTGAAGATGGTGACTCGCTTCTCTTCGATGGGGCAGCCCGAAGGGGCCTTTCCCCCCCACTGGTACCGTTGATAAACTGGACTACAACTTCCACTATTGCAAGAAGGGCCTAATCGAATGCTGACTGGGAATGTTGGGCTTTGTATTCTGACATATCAGTAGAAGCCCAGGTGGGAGAACAGTAGGAAACCCTCGGATGTGAGGCTTTGCCTGCACCAATGGAAGAATTCTCAGTCCTAGTGCCAGTAGTAGTAGTAGTAGTAGTAGTAGTAGTAGTAGTAGTAGTAGTAGTAGTAGTAGTAGTAGTAGTAGTAGTAGTAGTAGTAGTAGTAGTAGTAGTAGTAGTAGTAGTAATATAGTTGGAAGGGATCTTGGAGGTCATCTGGTCCAACCCCCTGCTCAGGCAGGAAACCCTAAACCAGTGGTTCTCAACCTTTTTAATGCCGTGAACCCCAACCGGTCGTAAGTCGAGAACTACCTGTATTTCCCTGCCCGTGCTGCGCATGCGTGGTGCTGCCCCCTGCGCTGGCCGAGGTGTAGCTGGCAAGGGGCAGCGATGGCGCAGGGCAACCACCGGCTGGGCCACCAGCTGGCCCAGCCCAAGGGAGGTAAGGTACCCGCTGGGCCCCATGCACGCCAGCAACCCTCCCTGCGCCCACCGCTGCTCCGCTAGCCTTACCTTGGCCACCGCCTGTTAGGGGCGGCGGCAGGCAGGGCCAGGCGCTCCTGGGCGGCCGCAGTAGCGACGGTGAAGGGCGACCACCGGCTGGGCTACCAGCTGGCCCAGCCCAAGGGAGGTAAGGCACACGCCGGGCCCCATGCACGCCAGCAACCCTCCCTGCGCCCACCGCTGCCCCGCTAGCCTTACCTTGGCCACCGCCTGTTCGGGGCGGCGGTAGGCAGGCCCAGGCGCTCCTGGGCGGCCGCAGTAGCGACGGTGAAGGGCGACCACCGGCTGGGCTACCAGCTGGCCCAGCCCAAGGGAGGTAAGGCACACGCCGGGCCCCATGCACGCCAGCAACCCTCCCTGCGCCTGCCGCTGCCCCGCTAGCCTTACCTTGGCCACCGCCTGTTCGGGGCGGCAGCAGGCAGACCCAGGTGCTCCTGGGCGGCAGCGACGGCGCAGGGCGGCCACCGGCTGGGCCACCAGTTGGCCCAGCCCAAGGGAGGTAAGGCACCCGCTGGGCCCCACGCGCGCCAGCAACCCTCCCTGCGCCCGCCGGCCTCCCACCTCCCACCCCTGGCCCTCTTTTACTTACATTTTCAGTAGTTGCTCAGCAGGGAGGGGTGGAAACTTCCAGACAGCTCGCCTTCGCTGCAGACAACTTGCAGCACCGTTTGCAGACTGGGACTTTTGGCGGGCTCAGCAGGGCAGACAGCCTGGACAATTCCTATTGGCTTTTGAAAGCCAATAGAATAATAGCGAGTAGCACAGCTAAGGAAAAGGGAAAAAATGGCGGACTGCATTATTTGGCGACCCCTGTGAAATGGTCGTTCGACCCCAAATGGGGTCACGACCCACAGGTTGAGAACCGCTGCCCTAAACCATTTCAGACAAATGACTGTCCAGTCTCTTCTTAAAAACTTCCAGTGTTGGAGCACTCACACCTTCTGGAGGCAGGTCGTTCCACTGATTAATTGTTCTACCTGTCAGGAAGTTTCTCCTTATTTCTAGATTGCTTCTCTCTTTGGTTAGTTTCCATCCCTTGCTTCTTGTCCTGCCTTCAGGTGCTTTGGAGAATAGCTGCGTGTGGAGAATGGGTGCGTGTGTTACAAGGCAGACAAAAGTAGGACAAAAGTATGAGCACTGAGCCTTTTTCGAAACATAAGCTATCCCTGTAACCCGCTGTGTGTACTGTTCAGTGTTACTCTGACGGAATCAGAGACCAGTCATTGCAGGGTGCAAAGGTGTCTGACTGCCTTTCGCAGTGTTTATTGCTCTTATACAGTTATTCCAAGCAGCAAAAGATAACATAGCAACAGCATAGCAACAGCACTTTTATTGGTGGATACTTCTTGTCAATCCTTAAGAATTTACCAGCCAGGGGCACCAGCCAGGGTCAGTTTTCTGCAACATCCTGTTGGTGTGAACTAGGTGAGATCATGTGAACTAGGTGAGATCATGTAGGTGAGATCATGTATTTGAGCCGAGGCTCAACTCTACGTGACCGCTATCTCTACATCTCACTCTTTTTTTGTTTTGTTAGACGAGACATCGTCGTAAGAAGGGTTAGTAAAAGGATCATAATCAGGAGAGGAACATCCCTGCAGTTGTTTATATAGTGCATAAACGTGACCCTGAGGCAATGTGGGAGAGGGTTTGGGGCGGAAAGGTGTGATACATATGTTGCAAAAGGAAGGAATACACTGAACAAAGCAGCACTCACCAATCAAAATAGCACAAATAATGACTAAATAACATAGGACATTTCCCAATAATCCTGTGGGCAGCCAAGCCCAAAGGCCTTCCCACCAAGATCCTAAAGTATCAATTTTCAAATCAGAGGCCAAATTGTGTAAAATATTGAGCTGGTGCTGGATGGTTCATGACCTATCCGAAATATTGAAACACCACATTCCTTCAAAACTTTCACAACCCAAATGCTGGCGCAGAAGCAAGTAATAGCAGCACGATTTTGCAAGATAGCCTTTCTCAAATCTTGCAGCTCATGGTTGATTGCTGAAATAGCTGAAGAAGTAGCATTAATTGTTTTTGCTAAATTACACGCAACAGCGTTAACGTTAAGGTGAGCGCGAACAGCAAGTCCTGGCACACCCACTAGAGACACAGCCAGCGCTACATATTCTGCTTTATTAAATAAGGCTGTCTCAGAGTCACAAGTGCTATCTAGAGTCACCCCACGCTGAGAACGGTTTTAGTGAAATTGTTGTTTAGAAAGCAAAACAGGAATCAGTCAGCTGAGGCAGCACTGCGCTTCACTAATATTAGCAGGAATATAATTAAAAGTTTCTTGACCACATGTGAAAAACCATCCTTGCGGTAGCCAAACATGGGCAAAATTAAAGGAAGTCTCTTCAAAAGCTGTGCAGTTTAAAACAGGTGAGCTAGTGCGACGACAGTGAGGGTTTTTACTTGAAGATGTACAATTAACTACTTTAGCACATGTTATATTTACAGGGATTGCTACTACCGGGGTATGCAAAGCAATAGCGTCGGGGTAGATAATAAGCAACGAACCCCCAATTAGATATAGTCCCATAATTAAAGTTCCCATTTAATATAAATTCACCCAAGCCAGTGAAGTTTTGAATTACTGCAGAAGGGGTACAAACAGGGACTAAACATGTAGAAAGCAAATTTTCCATGTCATACACTTAGATAAGCAAAAGACATCATTTTGTGTGATGTTAGCTAGCTGCACCCATAGGTTTTGCTTCATTCGTTGTTCGAGCGATTGTTTGGGTGGGATGGCAGCTGCTGTTGCCAAAGGGCAGCTGTTAACAATCAAACACAAGCAAATGATGGCTAAGGAATTTGCAGTTAAAACCGCAAAAATGGCAGTGCATAAGTTCTTGGGGGTTTGTTCTACTTGCTGCTGCTGCAGCACTGCCTGCACTTTGGCGGTCAGGTTCTTCACATCTCCCCACATCACTGGCCGACTGGTACGACGGGATCGGATTGGTAGCTGTGCCATCTGTAGAGTCACCCTTGCCATTTCTGGGACCGGATCCAGGGACTGGTGCCACAACATCCTTGGCTGGGTGGACGCAATAGGCTGGAATCCACAAAGGTCCTGTAGGAGCAAGCACAGCAGCATAGCCTCTCCCCCAAGTAATCAGAGGGACCGGTCCCAACCATGTTTTCTCTGGTAAAGCCCGATAATATACCAGAGGCAGAGGCAAGCTTGTTTTCTGTTGAAAGTGTCTCTGATAAGCGGTGGAATTTTGAATGGAAACATTCAATTGGTTTAATGTAAATAATACTTTTTTAACCTATTGTGTTACCCATGACAAATTGGGTACCCTAGAGCCCTCCTTTTTTATTTGTTTGTGGAGGCAGTCCTTAAAGGACCGATTAGCACGTTCCACGATGGCTTGACCCGTGGAATTATAGGGGAGACCATGAGTAAGAACAATATTCCAGGTTGTACAAAATTGCAAAAAGGCCATTGAAGAATAGGCTGGCCCGTTATCAGTTTTTAAAGAAGAGGGCTTACCCAAGGCTGTAATGGCCGAAAAAAAGATGAGAAATAACATGATTAGCTGTTTCCCCTCATTGAGGTGTGGCCCAAATTGCTCCTGAATAGGTATCAATAGCTAAATGAATATACTTCCAAGGAGCCAAAGAGAGTAACATCCATTTGCCATAGTTGATTGGAGGTGAAACCACGGGGATTAACTCCCGTGTCCCCCGAAGGAGATGCCCCAGAACATTGGGGACAGGATGAAACAATCTGCTTGGCTTGGTCGAGTGGAATATGACAAGCTTGTGCCAGCCCCGTAGCATTTTGATGGAAAAAAAGAGTGACTGAAAAAAGGGTCTGAAAACAAAGTGGGTAAGACGTGAACTGCAGCGTCAGCATGACTATTGCCTTCAGAAAGAGGCCCAGGAAGGGAGGAGTGACTGCGTATATGAGAAACAAAGTATAAGTGCTTTCGATCTTGTAGCAGCTGCTGCAAAGTTAAAAACAAAGCCATGAGATTGGGGTCAATCCTGGGTGTGATATAAGCACCTGGAAGATTAAAAATAAGTTGACACACATAATGAGAGTCAGAGATTAAATTAAAAGGTTGTTGAGAAAAGGTGTGGAAAGCTAGAATAGCAGCAGATAATTCTGAGCGTTGCGGTGAGGATTGCGCTGCAGTGTAGGACACTTTCCAGGTATCATCATGAGAATCCTTATAAACAATTGCTCCTCTCGTTTGCCCTCCATCAGAAAAAACAGTAGGAGCTTGCGACAATGGAGAAGGAGAAAGAGTGGGCAGACAGGAAAGGAAGAAGTCATTAAACAAGCAAGCCGAGGATCTTTAGGCAAATGATATGAAATACAACCAACATAGTCAGTTAAAGCACACTGAAGAGATAAGTTATTCTGAAAATAAAATTGAAAATCAGATTTAGGGAGAGGAAGAACAATATTCTTTAAATCAGTCCCATTTCTACGGCAAGCTTGAGTGCGTCCTAAGGTTATTATTTCAGCAACAGCCTGGATAAATGGTAAAACATTTTGGGATGGGATATGGGGTAAATAAAGCCATTCGATACAATATACTTTTTGCACTTCTAATACAGCTAATACTCCTGTAGGTAGTTTACTAGTAGGAAATATCAAAAGGGTTAACTGACAATTTTTATGTGGAATTCGGTCCACAAATTGAGTAGTCAAAATGCCATTAATTTGCTCCACCGTGGCAAATGCTGCAGGTGGGACTAAAATGAGATCTCCAGGTTGTTTTCCTTTGGTCAATAAATCAAATAATGAACTAAGTAAATGTGTAGGCAAAGAAAAATATGGGCGGACCCAATTGAGGGTGCCCAGCAATTGCTGCAAATTGACCAACGAAATAACTTTGGATATGCTCAAGCGAGGAAAAGCTGGAGCAGAATAAGATTGCAACATTTTATGCCCTAAATAAAGATAGGGAGAATGCAACTGTATTTTTTCCGGGGCAACCTGCAATCCATAGAGACCTAAATCATTTTGTATTTCGGAAAGCCAATTAGGTTGTATCTTTGGTGCTCCAATTAAAATATCATCCATATAATGATATACCAAAGCCAATGGATGACGTTTACGAAAAGGGGCTAATGCTGTAGCGACATAAAGCTGACATAATGTGGAACTGTTCAGCATTCCCTGTGACAAAACTGTCCAGTGATAACGTTTATTAGGTTCTGAATGGTTCACTGCAGGCACAGTAAATGCAAACTTTTCCTGATCAGGGGGGCATAGGGGAATAGAAAAAAACCAATCCTTTAAGTCAATTACCATTACTTCATGATCTTGAGGAATCAAATTAGGGTTAGGCGTCCCACACTGCAAAGGACCCATAGGTTGAATACAGGCATTAATGGCCCTAAGGTCGCACAATAAGCGCCACCTGCCACTTTTCTTTTTTATGACAAAAACGGGTATTCCATGGACTAGTGGAAGGCACAACATGACCAGCAAGCAGCTGATCGTTAACAAGCTGGTGGAGAGCTGTCAATTTTTCATGTGACATGGGCCATTGATCAATCCACACCGGCTCTTTAACCAGCCAAGTCAAAGGGAGGGCAGTAATCTCAGTCTTCCAAAGTGAGGGTGGCACCCAATTTACTGAGCAGGTCACGTCCCCAAAGGCTGACATGAATATCTAATATAAAGGGGCGGACCTGAATGACCAAATCTGAATTAGGCAAATGGGCTGAAAGAAATTGCGCACTTTGACGTGCACTTTGATGACCCCCCACACCCCACACACTTGGACAGGGCTTGGTTGGCCAGGCGTCAGACCACTGCTTGGCAGAGATCACTGAAACATCTGCTCCAGTGTCCAAAATTCCCTCAAAGGGCTTGCCCTGCAGCACAATGATCTGACGGGGCTGTTGAAATGTGATCGGGGTAGTGATGGCAGCTATTACGGAAGTGGCTGGGTTAGTAGAACTGAAGCCTCCTTCCCCTCTCTCCTTTAACTCTCCCCCTGCCGGGACAAAATAAGGCAAATGCAAGAGCTGAGCAGGGCTAGTGTAAATGGGCAAAATTTGAGGCAAGTTGGTCCACTATTGAACATAAACAATTCCAGTATAGTCCGAATCTATCACCCCAGGGATAATAAAAATACCTTTTTTACCCATGCTTGACCACGGAAGGACAAGCCCTACATAGTTTTGTGGTAGGGGGGCTGATAATTGGGATGGAACTACTTGAACCTCCCCAGGAAATTTAAATTTCACTTCCTCCTGCAGTATCAAATCAATTCCGGCACTACCTCTGGTAGCTGCAGGATTATTTCCTATTGTTGGTCTGTTGTCTCTGTTTGGATTGGGGCCAGAGACCGGCCCGGTCGGCCGTTTCCCGACCGACATTCACTTGCCCAATGATAACCCTTCTGACACTTTGGGCATTTTGTTTTTGGCTTCAATCCCGGATGAAAAGAGGAGCGATGGAAAGAGGAGTGAGATGCTGCAGACATACCCCCCCCCCGGCTTTCTACATTCCTTTTTAAAATGACCAGGTTTGCAACAGTTGTAACACTTTCCTTGAGGCTTGCTGCCTTGTGATAAAGCAGCCGCCAATAAATTGGTTTGATAAGAGGCAGTTCCTATATCTTGACACGCTCTAATCATATCTGCCAATTCAGGATCTTTTCCCAGACCAATAATTGCCCTTCGACATTCAGAAGTGGCTTTGTCTTTTGCCAGCCTCATCAACAATTCCTGCTGAGCTTCAGGATTGTCTATCTGTCTCCGTAAGGGATCCTGTAGTCTATTAATAAAATCAGGATATGGCTCAGTAGCCTTCTGCCTGATATTAGAGAAGGCTTGATGAGGCTTGCCAGAAACAGACACTTTTCCGAAGGCTCGATAAGCGCATTCAGAAGAAACCTGTAAAGTGGCAGCCGGTAGAACAACCTGGACATCAACTGGGGCAAAGGGACCAGAACCATACAATTGATCAGGAATAAAGACCCCCCCAGTTAAGAGCACATACAACACATTGATGTTTAAACTCACTGTCCCAAGCTACATATTGCGCTGGAGTAAGCAACATGCAAAAGGTAGTTTTCCAATCTTCAGGCACTAAGATATGATTTCTCATAGTGGCTTCCAGCATTCCCAGCACATAAGTACTTCCCAACCCCGTATCTCGAATTCCTTTTCTCAGTTCTGTTAAAATTGCATATGACAAAGGGCGATATTCCACTAGTTGAGCTCCATTCTGATTTACTTGTCCCATGGTGTGTACTGGACAAACAGAAAGCATATCAGCAATTTCTTGTATATTTCCCCCTCCCTTTTTCTAATTGTTCCTCTAATATTTTCCTTATGGGGGTGTACGATGGCTGTAAGGAGGCAAAAGAATTAGCCTCTTCAGAAGGAGCTGAAGATCCAATTGTAGATGCTTTCGGGGGAACAAGTTTTACTTGATCATAATCAGGCGGGGGGCTTGTAGTCAATTGTTGCCCTGCGGAAGCAATCAGGGGCAATTTTTTCCACTGCTTGACGGCATTGATAGCATCAATGTAATATCTGTACTGGAGCCCGGGGTTCAAGATGTAAAGTATGCTGGGACTTCCGATGGCTCCGCAGGGGGACTTCCGGTGGCTCCGCAGGAGGCGCCACAGCCTCCTTTGGAGGCTCCGTTCCCTGGGTTTTGTTAAGCTGCAAAACAGTGAACATCAGCTGTTTTTTGCAGTGAAAAATCCCCCCTTCGGGCAAAGAAGGGGTGAAGAGCATCGGGCGCGGGTTGAGCTCCTCTAAAAACCCCCTGAAAAAGTTTTCAGGGGGAAAGAGTGAGAGCTCCCCAGGTGCCTGAAGACGCTCCTGCACAGGGACGCTTCTGTCTTCAGACAGAAATAGACGCCGCGACCATTCCTGCTTAAACAGATACTTAAGAGAGATCTACATGCAGGCGGAATGAATACAGGAGTTTCATATTGCAAGTAATTTTTTATATTTTATTTTTGATTAGAATTATTTTTACAATCCACATAATAGTATTCAAGATGGCGATCACTTTCACTGTAAAAGGAAAGTGACGGGAAAGCGAAAGTGATTTTTTCCCCTTTCTTCTTAGAACAAAGCCAGAGCGATCGTTTTAATTATTTTGATTTGAAAGAAGATAATCTACTGGCCAAAAGCTAATTGTTGACTATTTGGAGATGAGATGAGTGGTTTTTAAACTGTTTTTTTTTGAGAGAAAGATAATTTGATCCAGCTGAATATTTTTTAGAATGGAGTCGAACTCATACTTAAATTGTAAACCTATTTTGGATTGCATTTGTGAAGTTAAAGAAGAAATATGTGCTATAATGAAAGAGTTTAAAGAAGAAATATGTGCTATAATGAAAGAGTTTACTACAGATTTAATGGCTAGAATTTCTCTTTTAAACTTCAAAATTGATTCACAACCGTTTGCTGATTACTCTATAAAACAAACTACACAAGAAGAGGATTTAACTGAGAATAAAGAGAAACTGATTTTGCCTGATAAGCAGTTCACCTATGGTTTTGAGGACCAGGAAAAGCAAAGACTGAGATTTGAAATGTTCCAGCAACGAAATTTTATGGTTAAGAGAAATAGAGGACTAATGCAAAGGCCAAGATGGTTTATATCGACTCAAATGATATTGCAAGCAATAAAGAGAGACTTATTACTTGGAAGGGAAGCTTTGTTATGGAAATCTACCTGGCAGAAGAAGAAGCCTAGAATTCGACTGAAAAGAAGTGAAATTGAATAATTTATGCAATGAATTAAAGGCAAAGAATTATGGACTGATTTAAGGACTAAGTTTATGAGCAAGAGACATGAGAGGGTGATTAATGGAAGATATATATTAAATTGACTAAGAATGTATTTTTTGAATTGATGGGTTTATTGACATGAAAATTATTATTTTTAATAAGATGATTTGTTTGTTTGATGTCCAATGGATTGAACTGAAAAGAAGTGAAATTTAAAATTTTATGTAATGAATTATGGGCAATTTAGAATTATGGATTGACTTAAGACTTAAGGATTAAGATTATGAGTAAGATGTAAGAGAAATGGGTGATTAATGGAAGATATATATTAAATTGACTAAGGTTTTTTTTTAATTGATGGGTTTATCGACATGAAAATTATTATTTTTAATAAGATGATTTGTTGGTTTGATGGATTAAGATTATGAGTAAGATGTAAGAGAAATGGGTGATTAATGGAAGATATATATTAAATTGACTAAGAATGTATTTTTTTGAACTGATGGGTTTATCGATATGAAAATTATTATTTTTAACAAGATGATTTGTTTGTTTGATGTCCAATGAATTGAAATGATTTAACGTTTGATATTAGATTGATTGATTGATGGATTAGATATGTATAGGATAGATTAATATTTTATTCTAAATAAGGGATATTTGTATAAGAAGATATAAATAAGTTCTATGATAAAATTAAGGAATTAGAATACTCGAACTGAAAAGGTTGAATAAATTTAAGTTAGAATCGGATTAAAGAGACTGTTTTTAGCATATAGTTTAAAAATTTTTTTTGTTAGGATTATATAATAACTTTGTTTGATGTACTGGGTTTTCTTTGTTTTACCATGTATTCATTTTGGGAAGTCCGGGGGGGGGGCTAGGATAGGGGAAATTTTTTTCTTTGTTTTTTAAATTTTAAATTATAAAATTAATTAAATATTTTGGAATAAGGTATGTTATCTAAGGGATAAAGAGAGGGAATACTAGATGTATTGATTGAAATATGTACAAATGTATTGGTTTTGGATATTTGTTTACCCTAATACCACGGTGTGCCTTGAGCTTTTTTTTTCTGTAAAAATTAAAAAAACAATAAAATTTAATTAAAAAAAAAGATGTAAAGTATGCCCTATCTTTACCCAATCTTGTAAACGGAGCATCCCACGCTCTGGATACCAGGGGCAATGTTTCCCTACCACCTCCACCAGCTTCCTTATGTCTGCCTCACGTGCTGTCACGCCTGACTTATGTAACAGGAATCGAAGTTCCTGTACATGTTTCTGCTGGTGTTGAGATAGATTGAAACCCATACTTACCACTGAGGGGTCCCAGAGGACAAAGGTGCACCTAGGGGTCTGTTCTAGATGCTGGTAAGTATGTTGGCTGTTGCTACCCACGGGGGGGGTGTCCCAACTGGGGTGCCAGCTGACGGAATCAGAGACCAGTCATTGCAGGGTGCAAAGGTGTCTGACTGCCTTTCGCAGTGTTTATTGCTCTTATACAGTTATTCCAAGCAGCAAAAGATAACATAACAACAGCATAGCCACAGCACTTTTATTGGTGGATACTTCTTGTCAATCCTTAAGAATTTACCAGCCAGGGGCACCAGCCAGGGTCAGTTTTCTGCAACATCCTGTTGGTGTGAACTAGGTGAGATCATGTGAACTAGGTGAGATCATGTAGGTGAGATCATGTATTTGAGCCGAGGCAGTGTGCTGCACACGAACTCTACATGACCTCTATCTCTACATTACTCTTCTAGACAGGTGAATATTTTACTCTGGTCTCTTCCCAGCGTTTTGTGCGTTCTTCCACTAGTTCAATGGTTTTTATTTCCAGATTTCAACAACTTTATTTTGGTTCTGGGAATTCTATCCCAAAACATTCTTGTGAAGTTTGTGTGAGATTGGTGAAGCAACTGTAAGCAAGAATACAGACTTTCAGCATCATCACTATTTCAAATCTTGTGGCACAGGATTTTGGATAAGTTTCCTTATGCCATTTTTCCGGCCTTTGTGTCAGTAACAAGGACATTGTAGCGTGAAGGTTGATTGTGCAAAGAATAGTGTTCTTGCTGATGCAGACATCGCAATGTATGTTTGTATTATGTAGAGAAATAGAGTGAATGTAAGAGAGGAAAATTACTTTGGGGAAAAAAATCACAGCCCTCCCTTTTTACTTGCATTTTTTAAACTTCTTTTTACCTTAAATCTTTTCTGCAATCTGGGAATTGTTCTTTCATACAGCATGTCTTGGAATGTAAAGGCTTAACAAAGTAACACTTAATAAATAGCATGTTGATAAATTCTAGGAGAGGAGCTGTATTCTGCAGAGCAAAAGCAAGAATTTTTTGGTACTTTAAAAACTAAGATATATTATGGCATAACTTTTGATGACCTAACAGCCATTTGGTTAGATACAATATCAAGTTAGTGCAGGGGTCTGCAACCTTAAACACTCAAAGAGCCACTTGGACCTGTTTCCCAGATAAAAGAAAACACTGGGAGCCGCAAAACCTGCATGCGCATGCACGCGCGCACACCAAGGGGGGAACTTGCTTGAAGAGTTTAATTAAAAAGAAATAGAGACTGCTGTGCATGAGTTCTCTCTCTCGTTCCTCTCTTTCTCTTTCCTCTCCCTCTCTTTCTCTCTTTCCTCTCCCTCCCTCTCTCTTCCTCTCCTCCCCTCTCTCTTTCCTCTCTCTCCCTCTCTTTTTCTCTTTCCTTTCCCTCTCTCTTTCTTCTCCCTCTCTCTTTCTCTTTCCTCTCTCTCTCTTTCCCCCCTCTCTCTCCTCTCCCACTTTCTCTTTCCTCTCCCCCTCTCTCTCTTTCCTCTCTCCTCTCTCCTTTCTCTCTCTCCCTCTCTTTCCTCCCCCCCTCTCTCTCTCATCTGCCTCTCTCTCTCCCTCTCTTTCTTACGTTCAGTCCGTCCCCTCAGCTCCACCCCCCAGCCAGCTAGCCAGCATCCGGCGGGTATCTTGAAAAGCAGCAATGCAGGCCCCTGACTCTCCTTTCTGGTCTGCTATTTGGTCCTTGCTGCCAGGTATCTTTCCTGCGCCGAACAGCTATTTGTTGGCGCAGCCGCTCAGCTGTTCGGCGGCTTCATAGGGCAGATAGGACAGTCCCCGGCGTCTCCCCAGGCGTCGTCCATGCTTCCAGCCTCTGCCGGGGTTTCCTGTGCCAAACAGCTGTCTGGCCGCCGCCTGAGGGGTCTCCTAAACATTTGGCGTTCGGCGTTACCGTGAGCTGTTTGGCGGTGTTGCTGGCTTCCTGGTTTCCCCAGGTATTGTTGCCTCCCTCCCCCCTCCCGTTCATGTCGAGCCCGTGGGTCTTGACAGTTTATCTCTTCCGGGCGATGGGAGAGGAGCGGGCCGATCGCCTTCCCGGCAGCCAGCACTCCAGCGTGCCTTCCCAGCCAGCGGGGCCAACAGCAGCACCAGCTGGGGATCGCAGGGGCTGCACTCCCTCAGGGCCGCAGCTTGCGGGAGGGCTAGCCCACTCAGCGGAGGCTCCGGCGAGACGCTCCCAGGAGGGGATCCTGGGGCTGCCCTGCGCGGCTCCCCAGCCACATGCACCTCGGACGTGGCCAGCCTGGGAAAGGGACTTCCTGGCTGCGCTTCTCCCAGGGGCTAGGGCGTCCAGGTGCAGGGCCAATCAGGAGCCCTGCGCGCGAGAGAGGGGGGAAGCGAAGTGCAAGTGCTTCTGTCTCTCTCTGCAAATGGTGGAGGAGGACTGGAGCCACAGAAGGCTGAAAGAGCCGCACGCGGCTCCAAAGCCGCGGGTTGCCGACCCGTGGCCTAGACCCACTCACATGTCCCCTTCTCTGAGGCTTTCATTAGCCAGGAGGGGAATGGATCTAACACATGAGTAGCTGAGAGAGCCCTGTTCACTTCCTCAGGTTTGACAGGCTCAAACGCTTCCCAGATTGGCTTGCAAGACATAGTCCCCATCACCTCCATAGATTCTGTTCCAAGGCTGGAGTCCAGCATAGAGCAAATGTGACCGATTTTATCTTCCAGATGCTTGGCATATTCTTCACAGTGACCCTTTAAGTAGACTTCTGCCTTACTCCCTCCAAGGAAAGGACTGAGTCACCTGAAACAGGGCTGCTGGGTGACTCAGCAGCCGCAATAAAGGTGGAGAAACAATTAAGTTTCACCACACTTATCACCATGAGGTAGGCCTTAATAGTGGCTCTAGCTTGTGTTGTCGTTGCTCCCTGTCTTTTGCCAGCGATTCTCTAGGCATCTCTTAGCCCAGGGGTCCCCAACCCCCGGTCCATGGACCAGTACCAGGCCGCGGCATGCCAGCAACCGGTCCGCACAAACAAGGAAAGCCCCATCCACAAGATGCAGGCAGCACACAAAACCATGGCCCCTCTGGTCCGTGGAAAAAGCTCTCTCTATGTAACCGGTCCCTGGTGCCCAAAAGGTTGGGGACCTCTGTCTTAGCCCACTTAAGTTTCGTTAATTCCATTGTGTACCACAGGGTACATTGGGAACCCTGGGCACAGAGAGCCCACTCAGGCGCAATCTGATCTAAAGCTGCTGCCACTTTGTTATTCCGTGCAGCCAGCCACCAAGGCTTCAACTGGATCAAGTAGCAGGCTTTCTGGAATAACTCCAAGTTCGCTCTGGAACTCAGTTGGGTCCATTAGTCACCTGGGGTGGGCTGATCCAATAGGCCCAGCCTCCCTGTGGAGGGGAGTGGCCCCTGAGAAATTGAGGCTCACCAGTTAGTGGTCTGTCCATGGCAGGGGAGAAATCAAAATCTCCCCCAATTCCAGAACACTCTGCTGTTGTTCTGACAGAAAAACCAGATGGGGTGTATTACCAATATTATGAGTTGGGCCCTGGATGATTTGGTCCAGGCCCATGGCTGCCATGGTGGCCATAAACCCCTGAGCTACCTAGGGACAGCAAGTTGAACCCCCCCAGCACCATAAGTCCAGGGAAATCCACCGCCAACCCAGCTATGTAATCAAGGAGCTGAAGCAGGGAGGTTGCTATGTAGCAGGGAGGCTGGTATAATAACAACAGCCCTAACCTCTCCTGGAGCCCAACTTAAAAAAATAGCCTCGCATCTGGCAATAATAATAAAGTTGGAAGGGACCTTGGAGGTCATGTAGTCCAACCCCCTTCTCAGGCAGGAAACCCTATACCATTTCAGACAAATGGCTGTCCAGTCTCTTCTTAAA
Source organism: Bothrops alternatus (assembly GCA_034064705.1). NCBI lineage: Eukaryota > Metazoa > Chordata > Lepidosauria > Squamata > Viperidae > Bothrops > Bothrops alternatus. The sequence goes on along the minus strand of JARGCV010000175.1, from coordinate 954,551 downwards.
AACTTCCAGTGTTGGAGCATTCACACCTTCTGGAGGCAAGTTGTTCCACTGATTAATTGTTCTAACTGTCAGGAAATTTCTCCTTAGTTCTAGGTTGCTTCTCTCTTTGGTTAGTTTCCATCCATTGCTTCTTGTCCTGCCTTCAGGCGCTTTGGAGAATAGCTTGACTATTCTCCAAATCTGTGTCCCAAGGCCATGTGATCACCTTTTGCGACGTTCTGACAAGCAAAGTCAATGGGGAAGCCAGTTTCACTTAACAACCAGGTTACTAACTTACCAACTGCAGTGATTCACTTAACAACTATGGTAAGAAAGGTCATAAAATGGGGCAAAATTGACTCAACAAATGTCTCACTTAACAATAGAAATTTTGGGCTCAGTTGTGGTTGTAAGTCGAGGACTACCTGTATTAGATGTGTAACTTTATTTGGACTGTATTATAGCTCACTGTCTTGAGTTATCTGCTCTGCATTTGATTAAAAGTTTTTCTTTGTTGCTTTAGATTCTCTGATTTTATTAAGCACTGTTCTCAGCTGATGAGTGAGTCCATGAGAGAGAACTGAAACCTATGTGAAACAGACAGATACACACACAACATCTATAAAGGATGAACAGACTTGTGGCTACTTAGCCAAATATGCTGTGATAGAAAGGTGCTGACTGGAAGTGTTGTGTTCATGTTGAAAGGAGCATGTGATTAACATCGTATCAGTGTTTTTCTGTAAATGTGATGATGAGCAAGATTAAATAAGCTATTTTAAAATTAAGTAGACTTTGTTAAGTTTTTTGCAACGTAGGTTGATCCTGGCCAGTTAGTCTTTTTCCTTTAGGCTAAGAAATGGATTATTAATGTTTTCTTTTTTTCTCTCCAAGGGCTCCCAAGAAGGATTTCCTTTTCTGTTCAAGGGATGTCCCTACAGTATTGGCTAAACGGCATTTGACCTTTCTGACTACCAATCCCCATCCTTCAAGTGAAGGCTACCATAGGTTCAGCTCTGAAAACCACTGCCTTCTGCTTCTTCCTAATTTGTCATCAATTAGCCACTTGCTAAGAAGGAAAACATGAGTTCCAAGAATGAATCAGGTAAGTAAGAATCAGGCAAAAGTGACCAAAAATGTGGGTTTTGTCAGGTTGGAATAAGGAGATGTATGGCTTTGGGCTGGTGAAGATGAGGCTATTTCAAATTCTGGTACTCGGAAGGTCAGAGCTTCACTTGGGAATTTGCATTTGTTTATACTTTGTAGTAATTGGTAATGCATTTCAAACTACCTATTGTTGGTACTACCAGTTCAGCAAGGAGTAACTATTGCAGTCCCTCCTTGCTTTGTCCTAATGCACGATCTGACACTGCATTCAAGATCCTTAATGTTTTGTAACACCATTAGGCATCCTTATGCAATTAGTAAGGGAAGTTGAAAGTTTCTGTCTTTCCAGTGCCATGCTAAGCAAGCTTTTCACCTTGTAGCATAGAAAGTTACCTTTTATTTTCATTGGCAAGCATTCTGGGAAAAAATGAAATAAATCGATGATTTTTCTCAGAATAATTAAAAGCAATGTCTTGGTTAAGTATGAATTATATATAAGATAAACTTTGTTATTTTTTACTGTGAGCACACTGGCACACATTAAAAATGAAATTCTGTTGCCTGCTCTCAAAAGAAAGTAGAATAGAGTAGAGTAGAGTAGAATAGAATAGAATAGAATAGAATAGAATAGAATAGAATAGAATAGAATAGAATAGAATAGAATAGAATAGAATAGAATAATAGAATAGAGCTGGAAGTGACCTTGGAGGTCTTCTAGTCCAGCCCCCTGCTCAAGCAGGAGAACCTATACCATTTCAGACAAGTGACTGTCCAGTATCTTCTTAAAAATCCCCACTGATGGAGCGCCCACGATTTCTGAAGGCAGGCTGTTCCACTGGTTAATTGTCCTCACAGTTAGGAAGTTTCTCCTTAATTCCAGGTTGTTTCTCTCTTTGATCAGTTTCCAACCATTGTTTCTTGTCTTGCCCTCTGGTGCTTTGGAGAATAGTTTGATCCCCTTTGTGGCAGTCCCTCAAATATATACAGTATATACTCATACACACACACACACACACACACACACACAAATCACTGTCCATTTTGAATACTTAGCAGAAAGAGGAAGGTTGAGAGTTCACAAGGGTGATACTATATGGAACAAAGTTGTGACTGAATCTAGATGTTCTGCTTCAGATACCACAAAGCCTCCTCCCAGAAGGCAACAAGGAAAACTGGTCATGGAGAGGATGTGTAGCGTCCCTGACAATACTGCGGATCCTACTCAAGCAGCACTTAATGTGCTATGTCCTGGATAGAAGGAAGTGAACTACCAATAATCTCTTCTGTTGTCCTCATCACTCTCTGCACTGCCTTCCTGTCCGAAGCAGTAATGCTTCCAAACCAGACAGTAATGCAATATGACAGGATGCTCTTGATCATCCCTCTTTAGAAAGTGGTAAGGACAGGGGAAGGAAGATGTAGTTTTCTCATGCGACGCAGAAAGTGCAGGTGCTGATGTGCCCGCTTCAACAGTGTCTCACTGTTGAGTGACCAAGAGAGTCTACTCGTTAGCTGCACACCCAGAAACTTTATGCTGCTAACCACCTCCACGGCTGAATCATTAATACACAGAGGTGTGTGGCCGTGCCTGCCTTTTCTGAAATTGACAATGATTTCTTTTGTTTTTCCTATGTTTAAAATGAGACAGTTTTATTACACCAGTTCACCAAACCCTCTACCTCCTTCTGGTAAGCACCCTTGTTGTCATCCTGAATAAGGCCCACTACTGTTGCATCATCCACATACTTCACAATATGGTTGGTGGCAAACCTTGCACAACAGTCATGGGTCAACAGGGTGAACAACAGCGGACTTAGGACACAGCCCTGAGGAGAACCTGTGCTCAGGAAAATGGTGTTAGAAGTAGTAGTCCCAACTTGCACATACTGGGACCTATCAATAAGAAAATCAAGAATCCAGTTGCACAAAGGAGTGTTAAAGCCTAAAAGGCCCAGTTTGTCTACTAAATGCTGAGGAATGGTCATATTAAATGCCGAACTAAAGTCGACAAACAGCATTTGCACATGAGTATTTCTTTCCTCTAAGTGTGCCAAGCTCAGATGGAGAACAGAAGAAGTATCGTAGCACCCTCTGTAGAGTGATTTGGACGATAAGCAAACTGGAGTGAGTCAAATGCTGGATGGAGGCTAGATACAATAATGTCCTTTATCAGCCTTTTGAAACATTTCGTAAGGATGGATGTAAGTCCAACTGGACGGTAATCATTAAGACCGGTAATTGTAGACTTTTTTGGCAATGGCAAAATAATGGCCATCTTAAAACATGATGGGACCACTGCCTGCTTCAATGAAAGATTGAAAATTTCTGTAAGAACACAAACCAACTCATCTGCACATTCCCTAAGAACTCACCCAGGGATGTTATCTGGGCCTGCTGCTTTCCGAATGTTAATTTTCCGCAATGTCTTCTGGACTGAGGTAACATCAAAGCTAAGCACTTGCTCATCAGGATAGGGCACAGCTTCCCTTGCAGGGGTGATATTTGATGCCTTGAATCTCCCCAAAAATGTGTTCAGCTTGTTTAAAAAGTCTGTGTTGCTCTTACAACACGATGGAGCCACCTTATAGTCTCTAATGGCCTGGATGCCTTGCCACATATGCCTGGTGTTTGTAGGATCCTGGAAAAAGTTCTGCATTTTCTGACAATGGGCTTGCTTTGCTGTTTTTATGGTGCTTTTCAAATTGGCTCTGGCTGTTCTAAGTTCCAGCATATCTCCAGATTTAAAAGCCACATTCCAAGCTTTCAACATCTTGCAAACCTCATATGTTATCCATGGTTTTTCATTAGTCCTCACAACAATGTTTTTTACAACACAGCCATCCACAATGAACTTCTGAATATATGCAGACACAGTGGTGGCATGCTCCTCTACATTTATATGTTAGTTATCTGTTGCCGCTTCTTTAAACATGCCCCAATCCGTGCACTCAAAACAATCTTTTGATGCTTCTATAGCTCCCTCCACCCAAACCCTCACCTGCTTCACTGTTGGTTTCTCTCTAAGTTCCGTAATAAAGGCTTACATGTTGGGATAAGCAGCACAGAAAGATGGTCAAAAGAGTCCAGGTGAGGGCGGGCAATAGCTTTGAATTCATTCTTGATGTTAGAATAAACAAGATCCAGTGTATTCTCCCCTCTGGTTGAAGGAAATGGGGGAGAGTTGCTTTCAAATCAACTTGATTAAAGTCGCCCACTTCAATAAAAGCACCCTCCCAGTAAATAGTTTATAAGTCACTGATGGTATGATGCAAAAAATTCAGGGCCTCATCTATAATAACAGTAAATTCCCTAGGCCAGGGGTGTCAAACTGCCGGCCCGTGGGCCGGTTTCATCATATTGAAGCTGTGCCCACCTCATTGCTGGCAATGCAAAAAGAGTTACGATACGTCGTGACACGTCATGTGACATGGTGAGTTTGACACCCGTGCCCTAGGCAGATAAAAGGGCCTGCCTTTAATGGATAATTCCTTAACTCTAAGCAGCATAAGCAAAGACTTTCTTATGGACAATAGGGTCTATCAACATCTGTCTCTACCCTTTCTTTGTGCTCTTATTTCCCTCCTTGAGCAGAAAGTAGACAATCACCAATTGTCCCTAAAAAGGTTTTGAGTGGAGCTTTCCATAATTGTCAATTAACAGCTTAATTTGTTCTAAAGAAACATAGTGATTTTTGTCCTAAATATAAATTGCTCATAATCTGGGAAGAATCTGGTTGTTTGCACAACTCACTGAACTGCAAACTAAGCGCATTTTAATCTAGAAAGCTAAGCCATCACGGGACTCTTGTGTTCAACACACTAATTCATAGCTTGTTTAGCCATAGTTCACTGAATAAACCACAATTCCACACAAACCTATTAACCATAGTATAAAAATCACATAAATGATATAATACATTAAGCAAGTAATAAATCACATTTTGACATAACATGTAAAGACTAAAACATTGGACTTCTTCAAATTTACTCTTTGATATCAGCAAAGTTTGTCTAGAAGCTGCCTTCCAATCATATATAGTCCATGTGTATATGGAAGCATAGCCTTTCTGAGTTGCAAATTCTGAAGGACTGGAGTAAATGAAAACAACTTGATTGGTACCAGGGAATATGAACATCCTCTAAAACATGGGTGTCAAACTCGCCACGTCACGTGACGTGTTGCGACGTATAGCAACTTTTTTTGCATTGCTGGAGTGCTTTAACCATGTTTCTGTTGCAATGATGACAGCAGTTTCTCACCTCCCGGTTTGTTATTAAATCTAGTTTCATGTAATCCATTTTTGGCTCTAAGGAGTGAACATTAGCAAACGAAATAGGTGGTAGTGACACTCTATATCAGGGGTCCCCAACCCCTGGTCCGTGGACCTGCACCGGTCTGCAGCATGCTATAAACCAGTCTGCACAAACAAGCAAAGCCCCACCCGCAGGATGCAGGCAGCACACGAAACCATGGCCCCTACGGTCCACAGAAAAACCTCTCTCCACAGAACCAGTCCCTGGTGCCCTAAAGGTTGGGGGCTGCTGCTCTATATCAGGGGTCCCCAACTCCTGGCTCGTGGACCAGTAGTGGGCCACAGCATGCCAGCAACTGATCCGCACAAACAAGCAAAGCCCCATCTGCAGGATGCAGGCAGCACCCAAAACCTCTTTCCACGGAACCGGTCCCTGGTGCCCAAAAGGTTGGGGACCTCTGGTCTATAAGATTTAGCCGTTAGCCTAGTAGTTGTTATTCCTCCACGTTTGCCACACTTCCTCTTTAGATCACACCGCCTCCTCTTCTGAACACGGTCAGTGTTGGTGGGAGACTTCCCTCCTGCAAAGGCTGCCAACGCCCTGCTGCCTCCGCCACCCAAAATGCTGAGCACAACACTGACTCCATCTCCAGCTATTCCCTCTCTTCCTCTAGGCACCTCCAGAGATTGTAGCCAATATCTCACCTTCTGCAAACCACCGGCACTTTTGCTGCTGACTCTTTCCAACAAAGCAGTCCAAAGTAACATAGACTCTGCAAAACAGTTTTATTAATAGTACCTCTTTCACTAAATATCTCCATATCCAATATGGACTTATAGACCTGCCTCAACTAGGTCTCCCAAGAAAGCAGAACTCTTGAAAGAGGCATTGTCTCAATAGGAACTTTTATTAGGGACTAGTGATAGCAGGGAAAACAAAGCGAGGTCTGAGGAAAAAACCCGCACGAACAGTCTTATCAAAAGCATATTCGTTACTCCTCCCCCCAGGGTCCATTTGAATCTCAGCCAATCCACAGGTGGTATATTTTTTTGGTAACTTCTTTGGCATGCTCTTCAAGGTCTCTCTTGGTTTCGTTTCCTTCTGGCTCGAAGTGCAAACCATCTCCTAGATAAGGTTGATGTTATTCCCCCAAAGCATCCCCCCTCCCAACAGAATGGCAGGCCCCTAAAAATGGTTACAAAAGCATGTATACGATAGAAAGAGAAGTAATACATTTCTTTGGTGATCTGACATACAGTCTCACTAGAAAAACGACAGATCCACCTGCAAAACACAAAGAGGAGAGGGGGAGAGAAACAAAACAATCACATTAATCAGGCTTATCAGGATACTTAAGAGTGAAATCATTTTTGTAATGGAATGCTTGGATAATACTTCATTGCAGATAACACAAACAGGAAGCTGCTGACTGACTTGACGTTGGTTCCCAGAGAACAGTTATTGTTGTGTCTAAACTAGGAGAATACATCTCCCTCCTCCCATTACTGTGGCAACCAAAAATGAAGTGAAGATGGCTGCAGCCAAAATTGTTTGAAGGTTGACAGTCGGATCCTCTAGAGAAGAGAGAAATCCTGTAGGCAGAAAAGGAGTTAGAGTCAGGAATCACCTCTAGGCTTATTAGGATGTTTATCATAAAATTTACATACTAATCTATCAGCTTTTACATCAGTACTTTTAACCCAGGTGGCCTCTGATAGTGGGTAACCTTTCCACTGCACTAGATACTGTAACTTTCCCTTGTATAACCTTGAATCAAGGATTTGTTTAACTTTACATTATTTACTTTACATTATTTCATAATGAGTCTCTCCCTCCACGACAAGGGGACCAGGTGCCTGTCTTGGAGGAGGTCTCAATGAGGATTCTCTGTATGACTTCAATAGGCTGCAGTGGAACACAGGTTGAATTTTCCCTAAAAGGCGACGAAGGTTTAACTCCATGGTGACTGGGTTTATAATCCCGCACTATGGGAAAAGGTCCAAGGAATTTAGGTCCCAATTTTTTACTAGGCAACTTGAGCCTTAGATACTTTGTAGAGAGATAAACCCTTTCACCCACACGGAATGGCCTCTGGAGAGCCCTTCTCTTGTCTACCTGCTCTTTGTAGTTTTTTGAGGCTTTTATTAGAGCTGCTTTTGCATTGTCCCAAACAGCTTTCCAAGAAGTCACCCATTGATCTAAAGTTTGAGAAACGGGAGGGTCCTGAGGGAGTTCAGGCATGGGAATGAATTCCCTACCAGTAGCTATTTTAAAAGGAGTGAGTCCAGTACTGCTATGCACCGTGTTTTTATAAGCCACCTCAGCAAAGGGGAGGAGGTCAGCCCATGTCGTTTGCTGGTAGTCAACATAACATCTAATGTATTGCTCCACCATTGTGTGAGCTTTTTCAGAGGCTCCATTCGTAGACGGATGAAAAGCCAATGACAGTCCCTGCCTGGACCCAATAAGTTTAAGAAAGTCTCTCCAAAACTTTGCAGTGAATTGCACTTCCCTATCTGAAATAATCCTCTTTGGAGCTCCATGGAGTCGGTAGATATGTTTGAGAAACATTCTTGCTAGTTTCTTTGCAGAGGGAAGACCGGAGCAGGCAATGAAGTGAACTTGCTTTGAAAAAAAGGTCAATAACAGTCAATATTACCGTATTTCCTCTACTTTCCGGTAACTCCACAATAAAGTCCATGGCAATCTCCTCCCAAGGTTGGGAAGGATCTGCGACTTGTTGCAATAATCCAGGGGGTTTACCTGGACGTTTTTCATTGTTGCACAAGTTGCACAGCTTTTCACATAATTCTTAACATCCTTTTTTAATCCTGGCCACCAAAATTGCCGTCGAATTAAATGTAAAGTTTTCAGGTATCCAAAGTGACTTGCTTGTTTGCTATCATGGCTGTGTTGGAGGGCCTGAACTCTAAGGGTTTCTGGTAGATACAGTTTCAACCCCTTCCAAGCAAACCCGTCCCGATAAGTCACTATGGTTTTGTTTTCCAGGAACCAGGAATCGGTTTTCAAATCCTCCTTCAGCCTTTTCGTCAATGGGCTATCAGGTTCAGGTGGTTTTGCCCATGCTTGCCCCCCTGTAGTTACTTGAGAGATTGACTCTGGTTGCAAAATAATGGAGTTCACAATCTCCTCTCGACAGCTCTTATACTGGGGCAGCCTGGATAGGGCGTCAGCTAGGAATTTTTTTCCTCCCAGGATGTATTTTAGCGTGAAATCGAAACGGTTAAAATACTGCGCCTACCAAACTTGTTTAGGAGAAAATGTACAGGGGGTTTTCAGTGCCTCTAGATTTTTGTGATCAGTCCACACTTCAAAAGCAAGTCGCCCCCTTCAAGGAAATGACGCCAGGTGAGCAGAGCCCACTGCACTGAGAAAGCCTCTTTCTCCCAGACCACCCACCTTCATTCAGTGTCTGTTAAATTTTTGGAGGTGTAGGCACAGGGCTGCAAATCCCCCTTCTCATTCCTTTGCAAAAGAATGGCCCCCACAGCCACATCACTGGCATCGGCTTGGGTGATGAATTGTTTCTCAGGATCGGGATGTTTGAGAATGGGTTCTGCTGCAAACAGTCTCTTTAAATTCTCAAAAGCAGTTTGGCATTCTATGGACCAAGGCAGTGGTTGGCAGGGTTGTGGCTTCCCCCTGTTTTTCCCTGTTTTTAACAGTTCAGTAATTGGCAAAGCAATCTCGGCAAAGGGGATGAATTGCTGGTAGAAGTTTGCAAATCCCAAAAAACTCTGGAGTTGCTTACGGGTCCGTGGGAGTTGCCATTCCAGTACAGCTTTCACTTTAGCTGGATCCATGTCAAGGCCCTCACTGGAAATCCTATATCCTAGGTAATCCAGGCGTGTTTGATGGAACTCACATTCTGAGAGCTTTGCATAAAGTTTAGCATTTAGCAGTTTTCTGAGCACTTCACGTACTAATTTGAAATGCTCCGCCATGGTCTCTGTGTAGATGAGGATGTCGTCAAGGTAGACTAAAACCCCCTTATACAGGTGATTATGCAGTACTTGATTTATCAGTTGCATGAAAACAGCAGGAGCCCCCTGGAGTCCGAAAGGCATAACATTGAACTGGAAGCTCCCCAAGGGGCTGTTGAAAGCCGTTTTCTACTCGTCTCCTTCCTTGATCCTTACTTGGTAATATGCCTCTCTTAGGTCTAATTTGGTAAAAACTTTTCCTTTTGCCAAATGGGCTAACATGTCCTTCATCAAGGGGAGGGGGTACATATTCTCCACGCTGACACCGTTTAACCCCTTATAGTCTACGCATAGCCTCATCGACCCATCTTTTTTTTTCCTTGAAAAGCACAGGGATTTTGCTGGCTGGATGAATCCTCTGGCTAAGTTCTTGTCAATGTATGCCCTCAGTTCCTTCAGTTCGCGGGGGGGGGGGGTCATTGAATACATTTTTGGCTTGCGTAATTTGGCTCCTGGTAAAATCTCAATAGCGCATTCAGTGGTTCTGTATGGGGGGGAGGACATCGCATTCCGCCTCACTGAATGCTTCTGCTAGGTCTCTATATTCACTTGGGATGAGTGGCTCTCCAGGTGGGGGACTCACAGCAGACTTCAAGGTCTCCAGGTGCTGCCCTTAGCTCTCAACTGGGCTAATGATTGGGGTAGGATATGATGGTCCAGTTGCTAGTCTTAGAGTCCTCACTCCGTTCTCCCACCAGATCATAGGGCGCCATTTGTCAAGCCAAGCTAGTCCTAGGATCACTGCTTCTGTCATTTTTGGGATCACCACAAAACGGATTAGCTCCCAATGCTCCCCTATCTCTAGGCCAGGGGTTCTCAACCTTGGCAACTTTAAGACTTGTGGACTTCAACTCCCAGAATTCCTCAGCCAGCAAAGCTGGCTGAGCAATTCTGGGAGTTGCAGTCCACAAGTCTTAAAGTTGCCAAGGTTGAGAACCCCAGCTCTAGGCGCACTAGCTCAGTCAAGTGAGTGGCCGGGGCTCCTCCTATGAGAGATACATCAGCCTGCTCAAACCTCATGGGTAGAGGCAGCAGTTTTGCCCTAATGTGCAGTTTTAGTACCGTGGGGAGGTTGATCAAGCATCGCGTGCAGTACTAAAAGATTCAAATCCATCTGAGCCCCTGACTTAGGTACCAATAGTTTAGCAGAAAGGGCAAAAGGTGGGATAGGCTGACTCACCATCAGGTTGTCTTCTCCTGCATCATCGCTGTCGTATGGATCAGGTGCGGGCAGGCGCTCATCTGAATCCTCTTGCTTCTCCTGGGGAGGAGAAGTGACTTGTACAACTTGCCCCTGGCTGACCCAATTTGACTTCTCTCGCGCTGGTCAAGGTTGTCTCTTTGGCTTCGTGGGAACTGTGGTCGCAGTTTTTTGGGGAGGGAAAGGGACGGAACAATCTGCTGCTCGATGCCCAAGTTGCCCACACCTGAAGCACTTGATCTGAGATCCAGCAGGAGCCCTAATGGTCCAGTCGCCGCGGCAGGTGGGGGGCATTGCGACGTTTGGCGTCCCACTGGATCTCGCCTTGGTTGGGGTCCTGAAGTTGCAGGCTTGTACCGGGTCAGTTCTACATCTAAATTCGTAGCCAAACGGTACCAATCATCGAGTTGATCAGGATTCCCTCTGCAGATGCATGTCTGGAACAGATCGTGGTCCATCCCCGCTTTGAAGTAGTGGATCAATGACTGTTCAGGCCACTGCCTGATCTGTCCCACGACCCTTCAAAATTCTCTTATGTACTCTCTTGCAAGCCAATCCCTCTGCTTCACATCGTGGATGTCTTTTTTGGCTTGCACAGCCTGGGATTCATCTTAAAACCTGGTTCTCAGCCCACGTGTGAATAGATCAAAATCCCATAGCTCTGGTGCCTGCTCCTCACGTATGGCAGCCATCCACTCTGCGGCTTCTCCTTCCAAATTTGTGGCTACAGTATCAACCATTTCAGCATTGTCTAAGTAAGCACGGCCATAACAATTTACACGAGACCACACCTGGTTCAGGAAAACAATCACCTTCTCGGGATCACCATCGAAAGTGGGCTTGAGGGGGGTTGGATCTGCAGGTTGTCGGTCCCAAAGAGCCTGCAGCAAACCAGGCAACTGGGGTTGGGGTTGCTGAAATCCTCCTTGATGGAAGACCCGGTGAAGGTCCCGGGCTGGCAGGGCGCCGACAGTCAGGGCTGGCATGACATTGGTAGTGGTCGGGGCCAGTTGGGCGTTGGTAGCGGTCTGGGCTGGCCAGGCACCACCAGCGCTCGGGGCTGGCATAGCACCAATAATGGTGACTTATCGGGCGTTGGTAACGGTCAGGGCTAGAACGTCAACAATGGTCTGGGCTAGTGTGACGCCGGCTTCGGTCAGGGCTGGCAGAACGCCGGGAATACTCGGGACTGACCTGTCGCTGGGGTCGATCCGGATTCGCGTGGTGTCGGTAGTGGTCAGGGCTCTGCCAGTGCCCTGGACTCAATGTTAGGTCTGGTTTCTGCAGCAGGGAGGCGGACTGTGCCATCACTATGGGACTGGGACTTGGTTGGCGCGGTGGAGGCTCATGGGGCCACCTGTCTTCTTGCCCACCTGAGATCACCTGGCGTGTGGCCTGTCCTCCTTCACTCATCTCCAGCCTGTCAAACTTCTCCCTCTGACGTTCGACTGAGTGGATGTGGATAGCAGTCAGGTATTTCCATTCTCCTGACTCATCCCAAGCGGCTGATCATTTTGCCATCATCATCACAGGTGAACGGAAATCCTGGGACGAGATCAGTGGAAACTCGACCTCTGCAGCTTTCACCGTGCTCTTGAGCAGCAGGGCAGCATTTGACCGCCAGGTCCCACTAAGGATGAACGCTTCTTCTCTCTGCGTCAACTTCTCCAACAGGACTTCTCAGGCTTTTGGTCTAACTCCAGCTGCAAGGACCACATTCTCCACCTGGGCAGCAGCCTATGCTCCATCCTCCGCTGCTGCTCCGAGGCTCGAGGTTGACTCCCCCTTCTTTTCCATCTCTGCAATCTTCCCTGAGTCTTTAGCATCCTCCTAGAGCAGCAGTTCTCAACCTGTGGGTCGCGACCCCTTTTGGGGTCGAACGACCGTTTCACAGGGGTCACCTAAGACCATCGGAAAACACATATTTCTGTTGGTCTTAGGAACCGAGACACTGCTCCACATCCGTTTCAGCATGGCCTCCTCCGCCATTTGCAGAGAGAGAGAGAGAGAGAGAGAGAGAGAGAGAGGGAGAGAGAGAGAGAGAGGCACTTTCGCTTCCATTCTTTCTCTCAGGCGGACTTACCTCCTGCAGGGCTCCTGATTGGCCCTGTGCCCGGATGCCCCACCCTCTGGGAGAAGTGCGGCCAGGGCCTTGGAGCCGCCTGGGGAAGCCCCGGGATCCCTGCTGGGAGCGGCCCACTGGAGGCTCCGCTGAGCAGGCCAGCCCCTGTGATCCCCAGCTATCCCGACCATTGGCCCCGCTGGCCAGGAAGGCGCGCCGGAGTCCAGGCTGCCGGGAATGAAGAAGGAGATTCAGCAAAGGTAGGAGAGGAGAGCTGCCTCCTGGGGCCCAGCGCTGGCGGCGGCTTCCTTGCCATCCTCTTCCTCCTCCCCGTCTTCCTCCTACTGCCCCCAAGGCGGCTTGGGTGGGCGCCGGGGCAAGAGGGGTGCCTGGGGGGAGCAGCCAGGCTGGACGAGGAGCTGGCGGGCCGCACGGCACCACCCCCCACCACGGCTCTATCGGATGGGCGGAGGGCGAGGCCAGGCAGTGGGGGGGGGCGGTGGCAGCGGTTTTCTCACCCTTCTCTCCTTCCTCCTGCTGCCCCCAAGGCAGCTCAGGCGGGCGCCGGGAGGAAGAGGGGTGCCTTGGGGGGGAGCAGCTGGTTGGCAGTCCATACGGCACCTGCCCCCACCGCGGTTCCATTGATGGATGGAGGACCAGGCCGGGCAGTGCGGGGGTGGTGGGGACCCCTGATGATGCAGCAGCGGCTGCCGCTGCCGCTGCCGCCATCCTCGCCACCCCCACGCTGCCCGGCCTGGTCCTCCGTCCATGAATGGAGCCGCGGTGGGGGCTGGTGCCATGCGGCCCGCCAGCCCCTCTGCCAGCCCAGCTGCTCCCCCCAGGCACCCCTCTTCCTCCTGGCTCCCGCCCGAGCCACTTTGGGGGCAGCAGGAGGAAGGAGAGGAGAAGTGCGAGAAAACCGCTGCCGGCTGAGCTGCGGCGCCGAGCCGGTCTCCATGCCTCCTGGTTGCCCGGCTGCGCTTTGCCCCGGCCGCGCTCTGCACTGCACGGGAGTCTCCCCCGCGCCGCCCAGCCCACCTCCCTCGCCGTCGAAGGCCGCCTTGGCCCTCTGGCACCCAGCGCGGCCATGGGGCTGCCGGGCAAGAGTGGCTTCTTCCCGGTTTGCTGGGCTCTGGGCCTCGGAAGTGGCCTGGGGGCGGGGAAGAGGGCGAGGCAGCGGCGATGCCTGCATGTGCATCGGAGGCCAGCCGGCCGGGCCGGTAGGGGAGAAGCGGCGCCTTCCGAATGGGAGCTGGTGCTCCGGCCGCATCCCTCTCGTGTGCGATGGGCTGTGCGGCGTGGAAAGGGGCTCCCGCGACCCTGCCGCTGCGATGGCTGGAGGGGCGGGCAGGTCCCGGGGTGGCAGCTGGGAGAGGGCAAGAGGTGCCGGGATGAGGATGGGGGGCTCCAGGTTGGCGGTTGTGAGGGCGGCCGGCGGCTCCGCGCATGACTTCTGAGGCCCCAGAGGTGCCGCCACTTGGCTCTCCACCAGGCTCTCCGCCAGAGCCTCCCCCACTCCCCGGGCAATTGTGCAGAGCTGCTTGCGTGTCCTTGGCAGCGCCTCCCCCCTTCAATCTCCTTCCTTCTCCATCTCCTTCCTTTCCCCTTCAATCTTCCTTCCTTCCTTCCCCTTCCCTCCCTCCCAACATTTTTGAGCAAGGAAGAGTAAGCTTCTCCATTGAGCATTGCTATATTGTTTTTGTGATTAATCACTATGCTTTAATTATGTTCAATTCGTAACAATGAAAATACACCCTGCATGTCAGATATTTACATTACGATTCATAACAGTAGCAAAATTATAGTTATGAAATAGCAACGAAAATAACTTTATGGTTGGGGGTCACCACAACATGAGGAACTGTATTAAGGGGTCGCGACATCAGAAAGGTTGAGAACCACTGTCCTAGAGGCTAGGTAGGCGATCGGGGCTCAGGATCCCTTGTAGATTTTTTTGGAGTCTTGGTTATAAAAGATTATTTAAAAGATTGGAGTCTTGGTTTAATGTCGTGGTTCCAATAGATGAGACCAGTAGAAATAAGAACTTTGAGGCAATTGCTTTCCTCAAAGAACATATTTAATGGCTACATAGTAACCAAGACTGAAATCCCCCCCCAGGTTACAAATTAAAAAGTTGAACTCTCCACCCCTGCAGTTGTCATAAATCACAATACCCAATTAACTACTTTGGCGGGCTGACAGTAACATTAAGTATATACATTCCTTCGCATAATTTCCTACAATTATACCTAAAAAATAATTCTGACTTAAAATCTATGTGTTTTTTAGTCATTTTCTCTAACCGTATATGTATTCTTGAGCAAAATCTTTTGGCTTTAGGGCTTGTCCACCAAAGATGATAATATGTGCCTGGTTTTTGTCTACATTTCCAACAACTACTCGACATATTTTTAAATATTTTTGCTAACCTCACAGGTGTTAAGTGCCATCTGTAAAACATTTTATATAGGTTTTCTTTGTAAGCCACTGCCTTTGTTATTTTAGAATTTCTTTCCCAAAGGCTTTGCCAGTTTTCTAACTATGTTATGCCCAAAGTTTTTTGCCCATATTATCAATGTTTCTTTAACTTGTTCCTCTTCCATCTTTAAACTTAACATATACAGTTTCTTAATTTTTCATCTGATGTCAATAATATCTGATCAGATTCTGTCTGTTCTTTGTAAAATCCAGATGTTTTAACATCTTTTTCATATCTCGTTTGAATTTGCAGGTGTGGCCACCATGATAAATCAATGCCCTGTTCTTCCAGTTCTTGTCTGGTTTTTAGTTTCCCTTCAGTATTCAAAATGTCTTTATAAGTCACAATTTTCTCATAATTAAGTTTGGGTGAACAAATGCTTCCATTGTTGAAAGCCATCCAGGTATTTTCATATAAATTTTCGCTTTTACTTTTTCCCATTCTAGAAGCAGTGCGTTTCTTATATAGTGGTTTTGAAAGTGTCTATGTATTTTATTCTTCCCATACCATAAGAAGGCATACCATCCGAGTTGTAGGTCATGCCCCTCTAGGTATAGTAATCTTTTATGTCTAAGAGTTATCCATTCTTTTAACCAAGTTAATACAGATGCTTGATAATATAAGGCCCAATCTGGCAGCCCAAATTCTCCATTTTCTTTCACTTCTTATAGCATTTTCAATCTAATTCTAGCTTTTTTCCTTGCCAAATAAATTTCAAAGTCAATGTATTTCATAAAAAAAAAATTCCCCAGTTTTATAGGTATTGTTTGAAATAAAAAGAATAGTTTTGGTAAAATATTCATCTTCACTGTTGCTATTCTCCCTAGCATTGAAAGTTGGAGATTTTTCCATTTTTCCAAATCTAATTTTGTTTTAGTAATTTTATGTAGTTATCTTCTTTTATTCTCACATCGCTCAAAAAGGCTGCTTGCTCAATCTCCCACTTGCTCCCCCGTTGCTTGCAAAGGCCGCTCGCTCGATCTCTCACTCACGTCACTCACAAAGGCTGCTCGGTCTCCCACTCACGTCGCTCACAAAGGCCGCTTGCTAGGTCTCTCACTCAATCGCTCCCCTATCGCTCGCAAAAGCCGCTCACTCAGTCTCCCACTCTCTCCCCTGTCGCTTGCAAAGGCCGCTCGCTTGGTCTCCCACTTACGTCGTTGAAAAAGGCTGCTTGCTCAGTCTCCCACTTGCTCCCCCATTGCTTGCAAAGGCCGCTTGCTTGGTCTCTCATGTTGCTCACAAAGGCTGCTCGCTCGGTCTCCCTCTAGCTCCCCTGTCGCTTGCAAAGGACGCTCACTCGTCCCACTCACGCTCACAAAGGCTGCTTACTCTGTCTCCCACTCACGTCACTCACAAAGGCCACTCGCTCAGTCTCCCACTCACTTGATCCCCTGTTGCTTGCAAAGGCCACTCGCTCTGTCTCTCACTCACGTAGCTCACAAAGGCTGCTCGCTCGGTCTCTCACTCGCTCTCCCATTGCTTACGAAGGCCGCTCTCTTGGTCTCCCAATCACATTGCTCACAAAGGCCACTTGGTCTCCCACTCGCTCCCCTGTCGCTTGCAAAGGCTGCTCACTTGGTCTCTCACTCATGTAGCTCACAAAGGCCGCTTGGTCTCCCACTTGCTCCCCTGTCGCTTGCAAAGGCTGCTCGCTTGGTCTCCCACTTGCTCCCCTGTTGCTTGCAAAGGCTGCTCGCTTGGTCTCTTACTTGCTCCCCCATTGCTCACAAAGGCTGCTCGTTCGGTGTCCCACTCGCTCCCCCATCGCTTGCAAAGGCTGCTTACTCGTCCTGCTCACGCTCACAAAGGCTGCTCACTCTGTCTCCCACTCGCTCCCCCATCACTTGCAAAGGCCGCTGCTCGGTCTCTCACGTCACTCACAAAGGCTGCTCGTTCGGTCTCCCACTCACTTGCTCCCCTGTCGCTTGCAAAGGCCAATCGCTCGGTCTCTCACTCACGTCGCTCACAAAGGCTGCTCTCTCGATCTCTCGCTCCCCCGTCGCTTACAAAGGCCGCTCTCTCGGTCTCCCACTCACATTGCTCACAAAGGCCGCTTGGTCTCCCACTTGCTCCCCCGTCGCTCACAAAGTCCGCTCGCTCAGTTCCTCGTCACTCACAAAGTCTGCTCGCTCGGTCCCCCGTCGCTTACAAAGGCCGCTCGCTGCTCGGTCTCCCACTCTCCCCCATCGCTTGCAAAGGCCGCTCGCTCAGTCTCCCACTCACGTTCACAAAGTCCGCTCAGTCTCTTGCTCTGTCCTCACTGCTTCGCTAACAAAAGTCTATTCTCTCTCTTTCTCTGTGTGTTTTTTTTTCTCTCCCTCTCCCACCTAAATCTGCTCCTTTTGTAGCTTCTCTCCTTGATCTCCTCCTCCTTTTCTCTTGGAGCGGAAGCTCCAATGAGCATGTAGCTGCGTGCGCAGATCCTGTGGCTTCTGCTGAGTCCTACAGCTCCAGCTGATCTCCTGGCCTGTGCAGCGCCGGTTTAGCTCGTTCCCTCCCCCATTACACTTGACTAGGGGTTGCATACCATCTGCCAGGTGCTAAAGTACCACCAGTTGAAAAGCCCTGGCCTAGAGAACAGGTCTGTAACCACCCAAATATCTGTATTCCCAGCACTTTCAGGAAGTTCCACAATAAAATCCATAGAGCTCTCTCTCCAGGCTGCTGAAGGGTTCGCCACCGGCTGAAATAGCCCTGGAGTTTTCTCTTGCTGCTGCTTTGCTGTGGCGTACGTGGGGCAGCTGGCTACATAGTTCTCTATGTTCTTTTTCAAAGAAGGCCACCAGAATTGTCTCTTAAGGTGTAGGGTTTTGACAAACCCAAAGTGTCCAGCTATTTTTGAGTCGTGTCCAGCTCGCATCACTTTTAGTCTTAGAGCTGCTGGAACATACACTTTCTCCCCGACCCAAGCCAGGTCGTCTTTTATTAAACATAAGTTCTTATGACTCCGAAACCACTCATCGATTTCCAATGCTTTCTTAAACTCTTGGGCCACTGTCTTGTCCAGTGGCATCGTAGCCATGGTTTGCGCTCTGGTAGTGACAGGTGCTGCTAACTGTTTTGGGGTCAGTAATGGTTTAATTACTTCAGATTTCACACTTTTATATTGCAGCATTCTAGACAGGGCATCTGCCAGAAAATTCTTCCCCCCAGGAAGGTAATGAATTGTAAAGTTGAATTGGTGGAAATGCTGAGCCCACCACTCTTGTTTTGGGGAGAGTTTCCTAGGGGTTTTCATGGTTTCGAGGTTCTTATGATCAGTCCACACCTGGAAGGGTATTTTACTCCCTTTTAAGAAATGTCTCCAAGTTAGGAGAGCCCATCGTACAGCGTAGGCTAATCAAATGCGCGGGTTGTTAAACGCACATGAGGTATCTGAGGGTGGGGAAGGCAATGGGGGAGCTATTGATGGAACAGGCCACCTGTTTCAGACCATCCAAGGCCTCCCCCGACCCACTGAGATACCTCATTCTTCCTCCCCTGGGGTCCACACAATTGCTCTCCCCCCATCTTGCTGCGCCGGGTCTCTTACCTTGTGAAGATCTGTCTCCTCTCCAGCCTCGCTGTTTCTTTGCCTGCTCCTGCCGAGAGCAGAGGGAGAGCAGGATGAGCGCACCCTGCTCGGCTTCTCTGACTCACCGGGCTGCCTGCCACTTCTGGAGTGGCGGGCAGCCTTGGTGAGTCTCCTCCAAAGGCTTCCAAGCTTGGCACGGAAAAGCATTTGCATGCCGAAGGGAGGTTTGGGGAAACGAAATGATGTTGCTTCAAGCCTCCCATTGGCGTACAAACACTTTTCATGCAGACTGGAAGCTTCTGGATGCCCTAATCTCACGAGACTTCAGGCCCCATTCTCTGCAAAAGTGGATGGGTGCCTGAAGTTGCAAGAGATCATGGCCCCCAGAAATTTTCGACCTCTGGCCAAAAAGTGTTTATACACCTATGGGGCGCCACTCCAAAGAGCCCCATAGGGCTTGAAGAGGCCTTTGCCGATGAAAATGGAGCCTTGGAGTGACATGCACTCTCCCCCCGGGGGCTCCGTTTTTGTTGGGAAAGGCCTTTCCTCAAAGCCTTTGTCAATGAAAACCAAGCCTCAGAGTGAGCGCATGTGCCTCCCAGCCTCCATTCTCGGCAGCAAAGGCTTTTTGCAAAAATGGCAAAAGGCTTTGTAAATGGAGGAAATGCTTTTATCTCGCCCAGGCCTCTTTGCAGAGAACAGAGTCCTAAAGTACCGTGAGATCAGCGAGATCAGTAGCGTGAGATCTCATACTCCTGAACTCATGTGTTCTTGTGGTACTTTAGGCCTCCATTCTCTGTGTACACATCGAAGGCCTGAAGCACTGAAACAAGCCAAGAAAGTGAAGGCTCTCTAGATCTTTGCAAGTTAAGTATCCACAGGCCTAGTGGCTATGGAGACCTGGGGGTGGGATAGGCAGGGTGAATGTTGTAGTGCCTCTGTGGTCATTCGTAAGGGTGAACGACTGCCGTGTTGCTGCAACATTCATAATTTCAGGACTTGTTCGCAAATACTAGGGGGCACTTATCGCATAACTTCGAACATTTGCTAAGGGAACTTTCATAACTTGGGGATTACCTGTAGTGAGGCTGAGCTGCTGACTGACTGCAATGACTGGACCGGGATCTAATCTCCTCCAAACATGAGTCAATAATAATGCAAATTGGTAGGTTTGGTCTCGAGTCTGTGGAACGCCTTGCCTAATGAACTCATTAGCGATTTGGTTGCTCAGACCCTGTCTAAACTGAGCCATCAGAGCTGCCTCATTCCAATCCGAGTCTGCTGCAACCAATTTGAACTCAGTTATGTATTGCCAGACCCTTCTGTTGCTTTGTTGGAGTACATGAATCCAGTGTGTTGCTGTAACCTCTCTTATTGGATCCCCAAAGAAGTTTGCCATGAAGTTCTGATACTTATCTATAATAGGGTCATTTTGTTCGATGATGGGGAGGGCCCATTACGATGCTGAGGTTGTCAGGAGACTTAGTGCGACAGAGACTCGCGACCGGTCATTCGTGAATTTGGCTGCTCAGGTTCCCATAAACAACTCGCATGGTGCTATGTTCTCGTTTGTTTTGACTTTCCTACAAATCTTTCTGGCAAGCTGCCATGAGTTCTCTGTAAAATGGGCAGCGGTTGTAGGTGCTGGAGCTATTGGCAGTGGAGGTTGAGGTTGAGCCAAATTCTGCATCTGTGGGACCAACTGGAGCATCATAGTTGACATATTGCGCATTTTGGTTGCCAAAAGGCATAGAACAGTGTCCAGTATGGCTTGGTCAGCCACTTCTCCTTTGTTTTGACTTTCCTACAAATCTTTCTGGCAAGCTGCCATGAGTTCTCTGTAAAATGGGCAGCGGTTGTAGGTGCTGGAGCTATTGGCAGTGGAGGTTGAGGTTGAGCCAAATTCTGCATCTGTGGGACCAACTGGAGCATCATAGTTGACATATTGCGCATTTTGGTTGCCAAAAGGCATAGAACAGTGTCCAGTATGGCTTGGTCAGCCACTTCTCCAGCCTGTGGGTCAGAAGCCATTCTGGTGGTTTTGTTCCAATCCATTGAAAAGTTTTGAGTGAGTTGAGTAAATTAATGTCAGGGGTGAAAGATGAGGACCACACATGAAGTTCCAATTTAACTGATTTATTACTAGTCATGCCTATGTACAGGAATCTACTCAACTAAGGGTTAGCACTATCTTGGCATTAGATAAGGGTCAGCAGAATTCAAGAGGGGTTGGACTTAGTCCATCTGTGACTATGTAGAGCAGACATGTCAAACTTGCAACGTCATGTAACGTCGCGCAATGTATCGGGACAGTTTTGCCATTGCCGGCAATGGGGTGGGCGCGGCTTCCGCGTGGTGTGTCCGGCCCACAGGCCGGCAGTTCGACACCCCTGATGTAGAGACTCTTGGCTGATTCCTCTTTTGACTCCGCCCCAGGTTCTGTCACTCCTCTTACACTGTGCCAGAAATGTGATTAAATACATTATAGTCATTAAAAAAGTCAGAACTGTTCAGATTTAATCTACACAGTCAATTATCTAAGTGGCGGAAGATGAAAATTCCTAACTTATTAGAATAGACAGTACAGCTTTAGACTGTTGGTGAAGAAATCATAGTTCTGAATGATTCACTTTTTGTAAATAGAAAGTTAGGAGAGGAGCACTTCCGGCGAGGGAACGGGACGGCCATAGGAGGCTGGGTCTCCAGCCTCCCAGTCCGGTTTCACTTCGCCTAGCGTCTCTTAAAGGGATGGAAAGTTGCCCTGGAGGGGCAATGAAGAAAGAGGGATCTTTCAGGAGCTTGGATTTGGTGGCGATCAATCTAAGCGTACTGAATGCCCCCTCTAACAGGGCGGAAGAAAGGTTGCCGGGAAAGCCTGAAGCAACCCAAGTTGTCTGCAGCCGGAAGGGAAGCTATGAAAAACAGCTGATCTCCAACAACAAGTTATGTCTGGGTGAGCTGAAATCTTTTCCTTCTCCTTGTGCTTTAAAATATTGAGACCCTGAAAGGGAGAACTTGAAAGAGTAAAGACCCCCAGAGAGACTTTTGGAGCAGCAAATTTAACATTAAGGGGAAATTTTAAATGAATAACAACTATCGGACTAAGGAGTGTGGAGAGTTGATAAATAAGCCAACAAGGACATCTGCTGGCGAAAAATAAGAATTAAAGAATTAAAATCACAGTGACCTTGAAAAGCTTGAGTAAAACAAAGTCTTGGTTTGAGATAATAAAAGAAAGACTGTCCATAGCTATACTTGTTGACATTGGCTAAAGATTAAAGAGATACCATTCAGGAACATAAAAAGAAAAAGAGAATGTTTTAAATATAAGAAGAGACTGGAGGAGGTAATTCTGCCTCACAACAGCAGATTCTTGATTACGCCTGGGATATAAGTTTAAGACTGTGAGCAATAAAATGAGTACATCTAATATTTCCAGGCTTGCAAAGAAAACTTCTTCAGCACCCTCTGTCGGACAAGCCAGCCCAACAACTCAGAAAAAAATGAGATTTTTTCAGTAAATGTAAATGGACTAAACTTAAACTCCCCAATAAAAAGAAATAAATTTTTTAGGAAACTTCAGAAATTAAATATAGATATAATTTGTTTACAAGAGACACACATAAAAAAACAACATTACAAATTTTTGGAATACCCCAAAATGGGGAAGCTTTATTACACATCAGCACAACAAAAGAAATGTGGGGTGGCGATATACGTTAAAGAGACAATAGATTCTAAATTAATATATTCAGATGAAGAAGGAAGAATTGTTATGGTTGAAATATATTTGCACCAAAAACAAATACTGTTAGTGGCAATTTATGCTCCAAATGATAGTCAAGAACAATTTTATCCAAGATTACACAGGAAATTAATAGAAATGGAATATCAAAATATTTGTTTAATAGGAGACTTTAATGCGATAGTAGATGGAATAATGGATTATAAAAGTAGCAAAACAGGAAAACTTGGAAGAAGATTACCCAAGGCATTTTTTGACATGGCAGAAGAAATTGGAATTCAAGATGTCTGGAGAGAAATCAACCCTCAAAATTGACAGTACACCTTTTACTCAAATAGTCATAAATCTTAGTCAAGAATTGACATGATTTGGATGACTCCTGAATTAAAGATGGATATACAGGAAATTGAGATAGAAATAGGCACATGGGCAGATCATAACCCTTTAAAAGCGACATGGAAAGGAATAAAAAAAAACCAAGATGGATTTTAAATCAATCTATACTAAAAGATAAAGAATTCATAGACTTGGCCAAAAGAGAAATGGAATTCTTCTTTAAAGAAAATAAAGAAGAAGACATATCACTACAAAACGTATGGGATACAGCTAAAGCGTATTTTAGAGGCATAGCTATAACGTATATGGCAAAGGAAAACAAACAGAGAAGACAGCAATATTTATTATTAAAAGAAGAATTTAGAAAGTTAGAGACAGAATTACAACAAAACCCACAGGAAAAGACTTTGAAAAGACAAATGGAAATAATAAAACATAAGCTGAATTTGTTGGACTCATAAAAATTGGCGGAACAAATAAAGAGAGCAAAACAAAATTTCTTCGAAAATGCCAACAACCCAGGAAGATGGCTAGCCTATAAGCTTAAAAAACAGAAAGAGAAGAAAATAATACATAACTTAGTAGATGGGAAAGGTTGTTTATAATTTAAAAAGGAAGAAATAAAAAAGATAATCAAGAATTATTATATGGAATTGTATGGTAAAGAGGAGGCTGTAAAAGAGAGAATTGTTCAATATTTAGAAGAAAGTAAATTGCCAAAGATTCCAGAGACATTCAAAACTATGTTAGAAGAAAGAATAACAATGATGGAGACATTAGAGGCTATAAAACGACAAAAGAACGGGAAAACACCAGGCCCAGATGGGCTACCGGTGGAACTCTATAACAATTTACAAGATATATTAAGCGAACCACTGAAAAAGGTTTGCAATGGACTATTGTTAGAGGCCAAACTTCCAAATACATGGATAGAAGCAAATATTACTTTGATACCAAAAGAAGATACAGATTTGACATATATCAAGAACTACAGACCGATTTCACTACTCAATGTGGATTACAAAATTTTTACTTCAATAATGGCAGAGAGACTGAAAAGATATTTAGTTGAGTTTATACATCCAGATCAAAACGGCTTTTTACCGAAGAGACAGATTAAAAATAATTTAAGGGTGATAATGGACGTATTAGAATATTATGAATTACACCCAGGGAAACAATTAGCATTAGTGTTTTTGGACGCCCAAAAAGCGTTTGATAATGTTTCTTGGCAATTTATGGTTCAACAATTACAAATAATGGATTTTGGAAAAAACTTTATAAACATGATAAAAACAATATATACTAATGAGACAGCAAAAGTGATACTAAATGGAGATTACACTGAGAGCTTTGAGATAAGAAAAGGCACTAGACAAGGATGTCCACTATCTCCTTTATTATTTATCTTTACTTTGGAAGTATTAAATAGAAGGATAAGGCAAGATATAGAAATTAAAGGATTGAAAGTAAAAGATGAAACATATAAACTACAAGCATTTGCTGATGATTTAGTATTTATTTTGGAAGAACCTTTAGAGATGATTCCTAAACTATGGGGAAAGATAGAAGAATATGGAGAAGTGGCAGGATTAAAAATAAATAAAGATAAGACCAAAGTAATAGTAAAGAACCTTACAGATAAACAAAAAAGACAAATATTAGAGAAAACAGAGGTACAAATAGTGAAAAAAGTTAAGTATTTAGGTATTTACCTTTCAGCTAGATGTTCGTCAATAAAAGAAGATAATTACATAAAATTATTGAAGCAAATAAAATTAGATTTAGAAAGATGGAAAAATCTCAAATTATCAATATTAGGAAGAATTGCTACAGTAAAGATGAATGTCTTGCCAAAGATTTTATTTTTATTTCAAACGATTCTGATAAAACTTGAGATAAAATTCTTTCAAAATTTAAATTCATTGGTTTTGAATTTTATTTGGCAGGGGAAAAAAGCTAGAATCAAGATGAAAACATTACAAGATGCTAAGGAAAATGGAGGTTTTGGGCTGCCAGAATGGACATTGTATTATCAAGCCTCGGTGTTAACTTGGGTGAAAGAGTGGATAACACTTAGAAATAAAAGGTTATTGTATTTAGAAGGTCATGATTTACAATGGGGGTGGCATGCTTTTTTATGGTATGGGAAAAACAGAGTCCATAAGTACTTTCAAAATCATTTTATAAGAAATGCCTTGTTAACAGTATGGGAAAAAATTAAAGCTAAAATATATTTAAAAATTCCAGGGTGGTTGTCAACGATGGAGGCATTTATACATCCGAATCTGGTAGATTTTGAAAAAGTATGGACATATAAAGATATCTTAGATATTCATGGGAAATTAAAATCTAAACAAGAATTTGAAAATTTAGGAATTAATCTGTCCTGGTGGGCACATTTACAGATACAAAATAGATATGAAAAAGATGAAAAAATATATGGATTTTACAAGGATCAAACTGTGTTTGATAAGATTTTGTTAACCTCAGATGAGAAATTAATTAAGAAAATTTTAGATATGGAAAGTGAACAAGTGAAAGAAACAATGATAAGATGGGCAAAAATTTTGGGTTATAATATAGAATTAGAAAAATGGCAAATGTTATGGGAGAGAAACTATAAATTAACAATGTCAACTTCATACAAAGAAAATCTGTATAAAATGTTTTATAGATGGCACCTTCCACCAGCAAGACTAGCAAAAATGTCTAAAAATATGCCAGATGTTGGAAATATAAACATAATATAGGCACGTATTATCATATTTGGTGGACATGCGGGAAGGCAAAGGCTTATTGGAAAAATATACATATGTGGTTAGAAAAAATATTGGACAAACAAGTGGATTTTAAACCTGAACTTTTTTTACTAGGCATTATGTCTGAAAAGACTAATAAGCAGAAATTATACTTAATTCTACATATTACCACAGCAGCAAGAATAATTTTTGCACAATACTGGAAGAATGAAGGATTGCCATCAGAGGAAGAAATAATCAGGAAGATATTGGAATGTGCAGAGATGGACAGATTAACTATGAGGCTGAAAGACAAAGAAGATACAGACTACTATCAAATTTGGAATTTATTTTATTCTTGGTTAGAGAAAAGAATGAAGGATTAGGAATTGAACATGTATTAGCTTAGCAACTCCAGACAACTTGTTGATTGGAAAAATTAACATATATTGATGAAAAAAAAATTAATAAAAAAGATTGGAAAAAAAGAAAGCATATCAGCAAGAGGGAGGTTCCTACCTGTACCAGGCAGTTTCTAATGCAGTTAAATATTCTTAAATATTAAGGTGACCAACTTTTTTACAATGAAAAGGAGGACACAAATAAATTGAAAAAATATATCGTAAATAAAAGAAACATTTTATTCATTGCAACAATAATACAGAATACACTATAATATGATAAATGCATAATAAAAACATTTGTAACAATAACATTTTATATTGTAATTATGCTTACATGCCTATTAATTATTATTTAAATGAGTACTTTTCCATTGAATGAATATTTTTTGTTAATGTATCATCTTCTAACAATATATTGGAAATATCTGAATAAGAAATATCTTTCATATTGAATTTTACGGCAAGTGCTGCAGCTAGAGTATCAACATTCAATCTCGATTTCTCACTTTTCCAAAAATCATTAGCAATTGAAAAACCCCTTTCAACTGCTGCATTAGTTTCAGGGCAGCACAACATAAATTGAACAAGAATAAATAAATTTTCACATGGAATATGTTCATTTTTGAAATGGCTGAATATTTCCACCCATCTTTTATCAATTTCAATGTGTTTATTTTCCCATTGTATTAATTTTTCAGAATTTAAAAATACATTCAGTCTTCTAATTTCTTCAAAGAGACAATTGTCGTCTATTTTAATGTCTGGCATTTCTTTAGATAAAAACTCAACACAAGATTCAATATCTGTCCAATATACATGCGATGAAGTAAAAAAACACCATTAAAAACTGTTATTTCCTGTGATGTTTGTTTCAGACCATTCTTCGTTATATTGAAAACATGTTTGGTAAAAATTCTGCACTTCTTTGATAAACTTTTCCGTTATGTCCGGATTTGATTCATCTAAGTCTGACAATTTTCTTTTTATAACTAAAGGAAGAAATTTTTCTTCAAATCGAGTTTTATATTGAAGGATAAAGTCATTCAAAATAAGATTAACTACTGTAGCTGAAATGTGTTCACCTTCAATCTTTTGAATCATTTTGTGAAAAATAGATGCTTGATTATGTACAAAATACATTAATATCTCAGATATTTCATTATTGAAAAACGATTCCAGGATTTTAGGACATTTGTCTAAACTTAAAAAATATGAAAGGAGAGGCTCAAATAATTGTAGAACACGCTCTATAGCAGGTGTTAGAGCAAGCCATCTAACTTTTGAATATCCTAAAAGTTTTTTGTATTGAACATTCGCTTCTTCACAAAATTGTTTTAAAGTAGCCACATGAACGGTAAAATGACTAAAATACAAATAAATTGTAGTTATTATTACTTCTACATCAATCGGCATGGCACATGACGCCGTGTTGATTGCATTTGACAAAATATGTGCATTACAACCTATTCCTAGTATTTTCTTTTGGAGTAAATCTTGTAATTTTACATACACATTATTCACCCCTTTGCATCTTCGCCCACCAAAATTTGTGTTTGTATTATCAGCTGTTAGTGCAACAACTTTGGATTTCAAATTGTTTTCATTTATTAGTCTGTATAGATCAGCGGTTCTCAACCTTTTTCAGGCCACGACCCCGACCTGCGCCGCGCATGCGCTGCGTGACCCTGACCTGCGCTGCACATGCGCGGCGCGATGGCCTGCACCGCGCATGCGTGGCGCAACGACCTGCACCGCGCATGTGCGGCGCGACGGCCTGCATCGCGCATGCGCGGTGCGACGAACTGCATCATGCATGCGCGGCGCTACCCCGCGCGTGCGCGGTGCTGCCCCCTGCGCCGGCCGAGGCGTAAGCCGCCGCCCATTTGGGGCGGTGGCAGGCAGGCCCAGGTTCCCAGGTGCTCCTGGGCGGCTGCGGCAGCGACGGTGAAGGGCGACGACGGGCTGGGCCACCAGCTGGCTCAGCCCAAGGGAGGTAAGACACCCGCCGGGCCCCACGCACGCCAAAAACCTTCCCTGCGCCCGCCGCTGCCCCGCTAGCCTTGCCTTCGCCGCCACCCGGTTGGGGCGGCGGCAGGCAGGCCCTGGCGCTCCTGGGCGGCCGTGGCAGCGACGACGCAGGGCGACCATGGGCTGGGCCACCAGCTGGCCCAGCCCAAGGGAGGTAAGCCACCCGCCGGGCCCCACGCGTGTCAAAAACTCTCCCTGCGCCCGCCGCTGCCCCGCTAGCCTTGCCTTCGCTGCTGTCCGTTTGGGGCGGCGGCAGGCAGGCCCAGGCGCTCCTGGGCGGCCGCGGCCGCGACGGCGTAGGGCAAGCAAGGGCTGGGCCACCAGCTGGCCCAGCCCAAGGGAGGTAAGCCACCCGCTGGGCCCCACGCATGCCAAAAACCCTCCCTGCGCCCGCCGGCCTCCCACCTCCCACCCCTGGCCCTCTTTTACTTACAGTTTTAGTAGTTCTCAGCAGGGAGGGGTGGAAACATCCGGAGAGCTCGCCTTTGCTGCAGACAACTTGCAGCACCGTTTGCAGACTGGGACTTTTGGCGGGCTCAGCAGGGCGGAGACAGCCTGGACAATTCCTATTGGCTTTTGAAAGCCAATAGAATTAGACTCTATTTCGCGCGCGCAACGAAAAAAAAAGAACAAAAAAGAAACAAAATGGCGGACCGCGGCGGGCCGATCCGTGCATGTGTGGTGCGCGCGCGTACGCAACGGCCTGATCCGCGCATGCGCGGTGCGCGCGTACGCAACGGCCCAAACCGCACATGCGCGGTGCGCGCGCGGCGAAAAATAAAATGGCGGACCGCGACGGGCCGATCTGCGCATGCGCGGCGCGCGACAAAAAAAACACCAAAAAACAAAAAAAACAAAATGGCGGACCGTGGTGTCTGGCGACCCCCGCGAAACGGTCGTTCGACCCCAAATGGGGTCGCGACCCATAGGTTGAGAACCGCTGGTATAGAATGTTTTGGCTAGTCATTTCTATTGCCCATTCCCAGACCATACGCCAATACACCTGTGCTTCTCTACATGTCCACCATATATGAAAAAAGGTACCCTTTTCTTTTTTACATTTCCAGCACGTAGAGGAATATCCTTTATACATTTTGGCTAATTTGGCCGGAGGGAGATGACATCTGTAAACCATCTTATACAAGTTTTCTTTATATGATGTCGCCAATGTGATTTTGTTATTTCGCTCCCATACTTGCTGCCATTGATCTATATTTATATTATATCCTAAATCTATTGCCCACTTCACCATTGTTTTTTTAACCTGCTCCTCATATAGTTTATGTTCCAACAAGTGTTTATAAATATTCTTTACTTGTTTTTTCTCCGGGCCTAGCAGTATCTTGTCTAACCCCGTATCTTGTCTATTAATAGCCCATTCTTGCTTATCCTTCATGTATCTTGCTTTTATCTGAAGATAAGACCACCACTCCATGTCTATTCCTTGTTGTTTTAGCTCTTATTTTTGTTTTATTTTTTTATTTTTTTTTGTAAAATTTTTTTTTGTAAAATTTTTATTAATTTTTATAATTATAAATAACAAAAGAAAAAATCACATTAAAGCAACACAACTGAATAAGAACGTTTACAACTTTTTCAATCACAAGAACAAAACATAAAAACTTAACTAAAATAATTAAGATAACTATGGGTATTGCTCAGCGGCACCCCACCACCACATCCCCCCCTCCTCCTTTCTCCCTACCTCTGCCTCTATCCACCCACCATCTCTACCCCCACTCTCTCCTCCCCCTCATACCACCTCCCTACTTCCCTCAACCTTCACTCCTCAGTCTCACCCCCTCCAGATGTAGTGCCGAGGTGCCGCCAAGCAACCCATCCTTTATCAAATATCATGTTACAGTTGAGAAGATTATAGAAACCCCCCACCCCCCGACTTCCCAAAGTGAATACAGGGTAAAAAAAACCACAAGAAAACCTACTAAACTACACCAAGATATTATATAAATCCTATTAAAGATTTAACTACATTTTTCAGTCCAACATATAAATCTTTAACTGTATGCTAAATACAATTTCTTAAATTGATATTTCCCTTGTATATAATCTATCCATTTTTTCCAGTCCAACATATATTTTTCATTTGAGTGATCCTTCAAATATGCGGATATTTTAGCCATTTCTGCCAAATTAATAACTTTTAAAGTCCATTCTTCAATAGATGGTAATTCTGGCGTCTTCCAATATTGTCCCACCAACAGTCTTGCCGCTGTAATCAAGTTCAAAATTAAATTAATCTCTATGGTGGTGCAGTCTTTTATAATACCTAACAAAAACAACTGTGGTAGAAATTCAATACGCTTTTTCAATATATTTTGAAGTATCCACCATATTTTAATCCAGAAAGCCTTGCTTTTTCTACAAGTCCACCATACATGAAAATAAGTAGCGTCCATAGATTCACATCTCCAACACTTAGGTTGTATATCTGGGTACATAGATGATAATTTTTTCGGATCCAAATGCCATCTATAAAACATTTTATAAAAATTTTCTCTTAAATGTTGCGCTTGTGTAAATCTTACATTTTTCACCCAGATCCTCTCCCATGTTTCCATCATAATTGGTTGTCCAAAATTATGTCCCCACTTTATCATACAGTCCTTAACTAATTCAATTTCAGAATCAATTTCTATCAATACATTATATAATCTTTTAATATGCATAGGCCTTTGGTCTCTAACTTGTTTAATTAAATTTTCATCTGTTTGGGATAAACCCGTCTTAAATTTTTTTTGCCATCTAGTCTGCAGTTGTGCATATGGAAACCAAGTATGAACTATTCCTTCTTCCTTTAACATATTCAAGGACTTCAGTAATAATAAATTCCCTTCTTTAATTAGGAGTTTCTCATAGGACACCACATCTTGAACTTGTTGTCTATTTATACTCCCTATTGCGTGTCTGGGAACTGTCCAAAGAGGAATCTTTTCGTTTAACTTTCTCCGTATCCAAAAACATAAGAACTGCAGGCACCTGAATATGCTTATCCAAATATTCCAATATATTAATGAGTTGTCTAACATTAGTTTTCATCTGTCTCCCTTGTAAAAAACCAGTTTGGTCAGAATGAATTATTTGTCGTAAAACTGTCATTAATCTATTAGCCAAAATTTTTGCAAAAATCTTATAATCCGTATTTAACAATGAGATAGGTCTAAAATTTTCTACCTGGACGTTATCTCTTCCCTCTTTGGGAATTAAAGAAACATAGGCTGTTTTCCATGAAGGTGGAACCTGACCACCCTCTTGTATATTTACAAATAACTCTGTAAGAGGTTCCACCATCTCCTCTTGAAGATACTTGTAATAGGTCGCCGTTAACCCATCAGTCCCAGGAGATTTTCCCATTTTCAATTGTTTAATCACTGAAATAATTTCTTCTGATGTAATCAATGCATTTAATCTATCTCTTTGTTCCTTAGTAATTGTCAATACATTTTCATCTTGCAAAAAAGTGTCTATCTCGTTCTCTTGTACCTTCTCTTCAGAGTACAACTTGGAGTAAAATTCTAAAAGCTTTTTTAATAATTTCTTGCTGAAACACTTCCTTCCCCTTATATTCTATTTTTTCAATTATACGGGATTTTTGTTTTTTCCTTAATATGTAGGCCAACCATCTGCCAGGTTTGTTGGAATTAAAAAATGTATTATGTTTTGCATATTGTATATTCCTGGCGACTTGGTCCGTCATCAACAAATCAAATTGTTTCCGTAAAATCTTAATCCCCTCTTTAATTTTTCTATCATCTGGTCTCTTTATTAATAATAACTCTTTCTTCCTTATTTCCTCTTCTAACTCCTTCCTTTTTCCCTCTTGTTTACGTCTATGCCTTTTATTCATATCAATTAAAATCCCCCGCATATAGGCTTTACTAGCATCCCACACCATTTCAATTGTCGTATCCTTATGCAAATTTAACATAAAAAATTCCTTCATAACATTTTTACATTCATTCACATTTGTATCATATTTGAACAAATTTTCATTAATTCTCCAAGATCTTCTAGGAGTCTGACCTACCATTAGTTCCATCCAAACCAGATTATGATCTGACAAAACATTAGGTAGGATTTTCACCTTCTTTAATCTAAAAATAAAATCGCTTGTAGTTAATATAAAGTCAATTCTAGAAAATGATTGATGTCTATCAGAAAAAAAAGTAAACTCTTGCTCCTTGCCATGTCTTTCTCTCCATATATCTATCAAGTCAAAGTCATCCTTAATATCAAAAAAGGATTTAGGCAACATGGAACGTGTTTGAGGAATAGGTAAAGTCTTTTTCTTATCTAAACCAATATCTATAACACCATTCCAATCTGCCATTAAAATACAAGACCTATAATCAAATTGTATTAATTTTTTATGTAATAACTTGTAAAATATTCCTTGTTGTTCATTTGGTGCATATATACCCATCAAGAGAACTTTCTTTCCATCTATTAAAATTTCAATAGCTAAAAATCTACCTTGAATATCTGATTCTATTAATTTAGCTCTTATATGATTTTTAACATAAATAACAATTCCATTCTTCTTCTCAGCAGCCGCTGCAACAAAATGTGTGCCTAATTTATTGTTTATCAAATATTTCTGATCAGAATTTCTAATATGTGTTTCTTGTAAACAAATTACATCATTTTTACATTGCTTCAAATAGTGAAATATCTTCTTTTCTGTGGAGAATTTAAACCATTGACATTCCATGTCAAATATTTATTTGACGTGACAAGTTTGAGAAAGGTTTTGCAAGGCCAAATTAACTTCTTCAACCATTTTCTTCTTTGGTCTTGCTCCCATGGCTTCCGAAGATGTGGGTACAACTTGCTTTGTACGGACTGGTTGTTCTTTTTCTCGTTGTTCCATGAGTTTAGTAGCTGCACGTGTTTGCCTTTGATCTTTAGACTTCTCTACCTCCAAAGGCTGAAAAATATCGATACACTGCACTGGCAGCTCCACCAATGCTCCTTTATCAGATCCTGATGCTGTCAGGGATTGTGATTCCAAAGATTGTATTGGTTGTTTTAACTCCATATCTCTCTCTTTTGGAAAATCTGCCCTTTTTGGTCTTGGAGACGGAGGTTTACCAACCTTCAAAATATTCTGAAAAAAATCTTTTGCTTTGCCAACCGAAGTCAGGCGGTGTCTATTACCCTGGAAAAATAGTTAAAGTCCAGTTGGAGCCTCCCATCTAAATTGTATAGCACATTTTTTAAGTTCATCCGCCAAAAATGCATAATCTTTCCTTGCTCTTAACATCTTGGGGGGAATCTCCTTCAGAACCACAACCTCTTGACTGGCAACAATTAATTGTTTATTATAAGATGTAGTAAGAACATAATTTCTGAATTTCCTTGTAACAAAATAAATCACAATATCGCTAGGCAAATTTCTTTGTCTTGCAATCCATTAATTAACTCTAAAGATCCGATCAATCTGCCAGGATACATTTTGTACTCCATCTTCTAGAAATTTTGCCAAAGATTCTTCAAAAATTCTTCTTAAGTCTTCCTGATTCTCATTTGCAATCTCCTTCAGCCCTCTAATTCTAACAGCCAACAACATCTGGTTATATTGAACCATAACTGCTTGATCTTGTATATCACTTTTAACTTCATCAATTTTTTCCTCAATTTGCTGTTCAATACCTTCCACCTTCTCTTCAACTCTCAAGGTGTAGTCCCAAACCCCCTTAATAGCATCCACAATATCTTCTCTTATCACAATATTGTGAGTCTCAATTGTTTCTTTTATTGTCTCCAGTTCATCAGTTAACCCTTTAACTTGTTCCTCAATCTTTCTCTCCAGCTTTTCAGTCATTGTAAATAATGCATCCTGTAAATCTTTCATGGTAAGCATTTCTGGAGGGGATTGAGTAGGCAAGGGGGCTTGAGATTCTGTAGATGTTAGAGAGGCTGGGGAAGCAGAAAGACTACTTGATTGTAATTTAGAGGGCTGAGCCGGAGAAGATACAGCCACCTTCGCAGTAGTGATTTTTGTCTGCCTAGTGGCCATTTTAAAGTCAGTCCACTTTTAAAAATTTCTTAAAATAAAAAAAAGAAACCTTGCAAATATATTGCCAAAATTTCCCCTTCTTCTTATCTTCTTTCAAATCACAATTTAATAATTGTAGTTTATAAGATTTTAAAGCTCAAATCTAAATAGTCACTCCAGCTTAGCTTCAAAGAAAAGA
Organism: Bothrops alternatus; assembly: GCA_034064705.1. Classification (NCBI taxonomy): domain Eukaryota; kingdom Metazoa; phylum Chordata; class Lepidosauria; order Squamata; family Viperidae; genus Bothrops; species Bothrops alternatus. Next base: position 920,480 of record JARGCV010000175.1, on the reverse strand, counting down.
AAAAAAAGTTCACTTTCACTTTCAAACACTTTCTCTTTACAGTGAAAGCAATCGCCATCTTGGATACATTATGTTGATTATAAAAATACATGGTCAGAAGTAAAATATATATATATAAAAATACTTGCAATAAAGAACTCCTGTATTCACTCCGCCTGCATGCAGGTCTCTCTTGAAATTTTTTCTAAAGCAGGAGTGGTCGCGGCGTCTTTCTCTGTCAGCCGACAAGCGTCTCTGGGCAGGAGCGTTTCAAGCGCCTGGGGAGCTCTCACTCTAAACCCCTGAAAACTTTTCCAGGGGATTTTTAGAGGAGCTCAACCCACACTCAATGCTCTTCACCCCTTCTTCGCCCGAAGTGGGGATTTTTCACCGCAAAAAACAGCTGATCGCTATTTTTGCGGCTTAACAAACCCTAGAGAACGGAGCCTCCAAAGGAGACTATGGCGACGCCAGCGGAGCCACCGGAAGTCTCCTCTTGTTTTTGTTTTAAATAACCTTCTTCTGTCAGAATGTCTTTGTATATAATAGCCTTATCTTTCCTATACAAATTGGGATATGTGACTGCCTCCAATGGCGATAGCCAAGCCGGAATCTTTGTGTAATATTGAGATTTAACTATATTCCAGCTTTTTATTAATTCTTGCCGAACCTTATGTCTTAAAAAATATTGGTGGTTTCTACTTTGCCCCATTCATATGTGAGCATGCCAACCCTGCTGGAGATCATAACCCTCTAAATGTAAACATCTTTTATTTTCTAAGGTTATCCAGTCTCTAATCCAAGTTAGGGCTGCTGCTTGGTAATATAGCTCCCAATCTGGGAAACCTAAACCTCCCCTTTCTTTGGCATCCTGTAAAGCCTTTAATTTTATTCTTGCCTTCTTACCGGACCACACAAATTCTAAGGTTAATTTATTTAACTCCTTGAAAAAATTCTTGTCTAATTGAATTGGGATATTCTGAAACAGGAATATCATTTTAGGTAAGATGTTCATTTTCACGGCAGCAATTCTCCCAAGTAATGAAAGATGCAAATTTTTCCAACGGTCTAAATCTACTTTTATATTCTTTATCAATTTGCCATAATTGTCTTCTTTAATTGATGAGCAGCGTGCTGAAATAACTATCCCTAGATATTTTAATTTGGAAACTACTTGTATGCCTAATTTTGCCTCGAGATTTCCTTTTTGTATGTTAGTCATGTTTTTTGTTATAATCTTTGTTTTGTTTCTATTTATTTTCAAACCTGCCAGATCCCCATACTCTTCCAATATTTCGAATAGTTTCTGCCCTGATTGTTCTGGGTCTTCTAATATAAATGCTAAGTCATCTGCATAAGCTTGAAGTTTGTATGTTTCTTTCTTAATCTTAAATCCTTTAATCTGCTCTTCTTGTCTTACTACTCTAGCAAGAATTTCCAATGTATAAATAAATAACAATGGCGAGAGAGGACATCCTTGTCTTGTACCTTTCTGTATGTTGAATTTATCAGTGGCCTCTCCGTTTATTATGATCTGGGCCTTTTGTTTGGAATACATTGCGGTTATCACGTTTAAAAATTTTTCCCCAACATCCATTAATTTTAGTTGTTGGAACATAAATTGCCAATTGACATTGTCAAAAGCCTTCTGTGCTTCAAGGAACAGAAGTGCCACTTGACGATCACTATGCGATTCATAAAATTCAAGAATGTCTAAGATTGTTCTTATATTCCGCTTAGTCTGTCTGTTTGGTAAAAACCCATTTTGATCCGAATGTATGAAATCAATTAAGTACTTTTTGAATCTCTCCGCCATTATTGAGGCAAAAATTTTATAGTCAGAATTCAATAATGATATAGGTCTATAATTTTGTATCCGTGTTTTTTTCGCTTCTTCTTTTGGGATCAATATTATATTTGCCTCTGACCAAGACTTAGGTATTTTAGCATCGGTTAATACGGTGTTAAAAACTTCTAGTAGGTATTGATTGAATGCACTTTGTTGTTCTTTATATAGTTCCGCTGGTATTCCATCTGGGCCAGTCGCCTTATTGATCTTTTGTTTATTTATAGCTCTAATTATTTCAGCCATTCTTATTTCCTCATTTAACATAGATTTAATTTCCTCCGAAATCTTCGGTATGTTTGCCTTCTCTAAGTATTCTATTATCCTTTGTGCATTTTTCCCTCATTTCTCTTATATAGTTTTTCATAGTATCTTTGGGTGATTCCCCTTTTTATTGTCTCCTCCCCCTGAATCTCTCCTTTCTTGTCTTCCAAATTAATAATCCATTGCTTCTCTTTCTGCCTTCTTAATTTATACGCTAGCCAGGTACCCGGTTTATTCGCGTGTTCAAAGTTATTTTGCTTAGCTGCTTGTAATTTTTGTGCTAACTTTTCCGAATCCTCTATACATAGTTTATGTTTAATTAAATCCATTTTGTTTTTTAATCCTTTGTTTTCAGGGTCTCTCTGAAATTGTATTTCGGCCTGTTTGTATTCTTCCTCGAGCCTCATCCTATGTTGTTTTTTCTCTTTGTTTCTCTTGGCCATGTACGAAATTATTATACCCCTCATGTATGCTTTTGCCGTATCCCAGATGTTCTGCAAGGATGTGTCCTCATTGTCATTCGCTTGAAAGAAAAGGTGCATCTCTTTCTCCATTCTTTCCTTAAATTCTTTTTCTTTAAGAATCGCTCTTTGGAAAGTCCATCTTGGCCTGCTCCTTTGTCCTTTCAAGGGAAAACTTATCGGATTATGGTCTGCCCAGAGGCTACGTTCGATATCAATTTCTTGAATTTCCGAGGCCAATTCTTTTGTGAACCATAGCATGTCTATCTTGGTCCATGATCTATGTCTATTAGAAAAGTATGCGTATTCCCGCTTATCGTAATTCCTTTCCCTCCAAACGTCTTGTAAGCTAAGATCTGTACACATCTCAAAAAAGGTTTTGGGAAGAGTTTTTTTTGTTTCCTTGCCTCTGTGCCTTTATGGTCTTTTGTTTTATCTGCAATCGCATTAAAATCTCCGATTATACAGAAACCATCTCCCTCTATATCACTCAGCTTATTATGAAGGTTTTTAAAAAAAGGATACTTGTGCTCCATTTGGGGCATATATTACAACAATTATTATATTTTTTTTATTCAGCTTAGCCTCAACTATCAAGACCATTCCCTCTTTGTCGTTATAGATTTGTTTCGAAATTATCTTCTGCTTAACATACAGAGCTACTCCTCTTTTTTTTGTCTAGTGAATATTTGTTGACCAAATCTTATACTCCTCTCCCATTGTCCTGTTTTTGTCATGTCTTTGTGCTTCTAGTAATACTTATTTCCTTCGCCTCTTCTAAGCTTCTCCCCTGTTGTTCAAGCCTATCTTGACCTCTTCCCCCTCTCACTTCCTCCATGTTTTGCTCTGTCCCTCTTTTCTCCAACATTCGTTCAATATCTCTTCTTTTTTCAACCACAACTCTTTCTTCTCCGAGATACCTCAAGTCTTCCTCTGAAGCACAATATTGCCTATAAAAGTCTTCCGCTTTCTCTACTGTATCCAATCTAAACCTCTTCTCTTGCCAAGTCACAATAAGTCCCTCTGGTGTTAACCATCTAAAATTTACATTGCTTTGATGTAACCTGGACGTCAGGAAGAGGTAGTTCTTTCGGAGGTCTCTCATCCTTTTTGGTATCTGTTTTAATAAAATAATTTGTTTCCCTCCGTATTCTAACTGTTCATCACGTGTTCTATATAATAAATCATCTCTAGTTTTCTTTTTTATAAACTTTACATGGACCTCTCTGGGAAGGTTATGTCGTCTCCCATAGTTTGTCTGCACCCTGTATGTCTCGTCCATTCCAGCAATCATCTCTTGTTTGTCAATCTCCAGAGCTCCTGCCAGCAAACCCGCCATCTTGTCTGGAAGATCTTCTCTTTCCTCAATAACATTTTGGAATCTAAGATATTGGGTTGCCTTCTCCGCTTCCAGTAACATCACCGCTGTCATTAACTCTTTATTAGCCTCAGTTAAGTTTTTGTCCATCTCTCCCACCTTCTTTTCTTCATTATCCAATCTTTGCTCTACTGCCAGCAACTTCTGTTCATTTTTTGTGATTTGCTGCTGAAAAGCTTCAAATCTTCCATCCATTGCCTGAATCTTCTCTCTCATTTCTCCAGTAACATTCCTAACTACTTCAAGTTCCGTTTTAGTTTCCTCATGATTCTTCATCATGGCTTCCTGAATTGCCTGCATCATTACCTGCAATTCTTTAAGTGGATTGGAACATTCTCTTTGAAGCATGTCATCTAACGATCTTTGGCTCATAGGACTGGAACCTTGTACTACGTTTTTCTTCCCCCCACCAATCTTAGCTAAATTTGGATTGCTTGCCCTTTTAAATAAACTTTCCCACCACTTACTCTTCTTCCAAAATATCCACTTTCCACTTACCTCTTTTCGTTCTTCCACTTTCACCCCCTTTACATTATTCCCCTTCCAAATGTTTAAACAACAACAATATCGCTGATATATTCCATCTGTGTAACTCTATCAATTAATGGTAATGCAAGTACAAATTCTAACAGTTCAATCTCAGCTATTAACTTTAAGCTTTCCCAGCGTTTCCCTTTTTTCTTTATATAATCCAATAAACCCTTCAGTCTCTCTTTAATGTCCTTTCTCTTTTCTTCTTTCTTCTGTCTCACACCATACCATTCTATACATCCATATAATCACCTGCTATCTTCTCGGCAATGCTTTCCAAAGTTGTCAGTCTCTATATCGTTCCAGTTCCTTCTATCATGCAGTCTCTATCTCTTTCCGGGGAGAAGAAAAAAAAACTCTAAAAGAAAGAGATCAGACCCTTTCTGCCGGCCAATCCACTCAGCGGACAAAAGCAAAGCCCGAGGCCATAAGACAAGGTTCTTAGCTTAAATGAAAGTTAATTCCTGTCCTTTTGTGTGGCTTTGAAAGCGCCAAGTCTTTAATCAGTGCTGCCTGGCTCCTCCACATCAAGCCCTTCCGGGCGTTCTTCCTGCCACTTTCACTCGCCGCTGTCTTTCCACCCCTTCAGCTTCTCTCTTTCCAGGCTTCCCCTTTCCGCATTCTCTTTTGATGCGTCTACCATAATCTGCTCACAAAGCTTTGGGAAAAGTCAATTTAGTCAAATCCAATTTACCGTCGTTCTGCTATTATCCTCACTTACTCTGTCCAACTGTCAGCTTCAACAGCCATTTTTGGCCGTCTTCTTCCTGATCCGCTCGGTACCAGGTTTATCCGCCACCCTTCGCCAGTTGCCACCGACGGCAGAGCAGCAGATCGCCCCCACCTTCCGTCGCCCCCACAAGGCTTCTTTCGGCTCAGATGAGCCCCACAGACCTAGGACTAGTGTTTGGCGGTGCTGGAGAAACCATTCACACCGCCGCCCGGTCTGACAGCTGGCTCCGCCCCCCCTCAAAAAGTTTTAAGGCAGCAGGTACTAATTGACCTCCGCCTGTGTAAAAGTAATGTTTGATTGCATTTAAGGACCTATTGGCTGCTTGCAATGTTTGATCCAGGTGTGCCTTCCATGTCCCTTGTGAGTGGAAAACCACCCCAAGGTATCTAAATGTTCTAACCTGTTCCAAACTATGTCCTTCTATTTTCCAGGAGTATTGGCTGGGTCTTTTAGCAAAAACTAAAATTTTTGATTTATCAAAGTTAAGGACCAACTTGTTCTGTCTTCAGTAGCCAAGTGTTGCCCTAATTGCTCTCTTCAGTCCTACAAAAGTTTGCGAAATAATGACCGCATCGTCGGCATATAGAAGAATCGGGATTTTGCGATGTGCTAGGTTGGGCGGATGCAGATCAGGGTTCTGTAAGAGATCGATCGGGGTTGATATAGAAGTTAAAAAGGGAGGGAGACAGGATGCAACCCTGCTGTACCCCTTTTTGTACCCTTACTAAGCTGGTTAAAGTCCCTTGGGGATTACACCTCACTTTCAAGGTGGAATTCGCATACAATTTTTGTTTGAGGAAAAGGAGGTGTTTATCGATAGTAGTGCCTTCTAATTTCTCCCATAGGGTGTTCCTAGATATTGAGTCGAAGGCCTGTTTAAAATCTAGGAAGGCCACAAACAGAGAGGACTACCTTCTGTAGCTGAAATGTGTTCACCTTCAATCTTTTGAATCGTTTTGTGAAAAATAGATGCTTGATTATGTACAAAATACATTAATATCTCAGATATTTCATTATTGAAAAACGATTCCAGGATTTTAGGACATTTGTCTAAACTTAAAAAATATGAACGGAGAGGCTCAAATAATTGTAGAACAGTGGTTCTCAACCTTTTTCAGGTTGAGACCCCACTTGCCCCACCCATGCGCGGCGCGACCCTGGTGCGTGCGCGCGCGCGTCGGGCTGATCCGCGCATGCATGGCGCGCGACAAAAAAAACCAAAATGGCGGACCGCGACGGGCCGATCTGCGCATGCGCGGCACACGACAAAAAAACCCCAAAACAAAATGGCAGACCGCGACGGCCCAATTCGCGCATGCGCATCGCGCACGCGACGGCCCAAACCGCGCATGCGCGGCGCGCGCGCGACGAACAAAACAAAACAAAATGGCAGACCACGGTGTCCGGCGACCCCCGCGAAATGGTCGTTCGACCCCAAATGGAGTCGTGACCCATAGGTTGAGAACCGCTGTTGTAGAACATGCTCTATAGCAGGTGTTAGAGCAAGCCATCTAACTTTTGAATATCCTAAAAGTCTTTTGTATTGAACATTCGCTTCTTCACAAAATTGTTTTAAAGTAGCCACATGAACGGTAAAACGACTAAAATACAAATAAATTGTAGTTATTATTACTTCTACATCAATCGGCATGGCATATGACGCCATGTTGATTGCATTTGACAAAATATGTGCATTACAACCTATTCCTAGTATTTTCTTTTGGAGTAAATCTTGTAATTTTACATACACATTATTCACCCCTTTGCATCTTCGCCCACCAAAATTTGTGTTTGTATTATCAGCTGTTAGTGCAACAACTTTGGATTTCAAATTGTTTTCATTTATTACTCTGTATAGATGGTTTGACAAAATTTCAGCAGTTTCGCCCTCAATGGATTCTAAATTTAAAATTTTTACTTGAATGCCCTTGGTAACATTAAAATTTCTTACTAGTATTGGATACAATTTAGTTTCATTATGATTGGATGCATCAGATAAAACTGTTACAAATGCTGCAGTTTCCAAGTCTTCTGTAAGTATTTTGTCACAGTAATGTTTAAATACTGATTTAATAATAGCCTCGCATTTTGTCCTGGCACATGAAAATTTAGCATCGTGAAACTTTTTCAATTGTACAATCCATACTACAAAAACTTTGATTGTGAATTATGGTATGGTATGGAATGCAAATGTTCCCTCCATTGCAGCTAACTGTTTTTCATCTTCAGAATACTTTGAAGTTTTAAAAAAACTTGTTACTTTACAACTGGAAGCAGATGCCTCTGATGATTGCTTATGTTTCTTGGTGGTCAAGTGTTTCGTAATAGCTGCTCTGCCCCCAACTGCAATACAAAATTCTCCGCTGCAAATATTGCAGAAAACAATGTTATCCTTCTTTGATGTGATAAATGGAAATTCCTTATTCAATTTATAGTTGAAATGGCATTTCCTCTTTTTTGATTTTTCCATCCCTAAATGGAAGTTAGTCTCCTCCAGGTATCTTCGGGACTAACTAGGAGATGGTGTAGTTGGGTGCAAAGTTCCTGCCAATTCACCTTCGCTGCAGACAACTTGCATGTGCAAAGTTTGCCGGCCGGGTGTTTTGGCGCGCTCAGCAGCAATTCCTATTGGCTTTCGAAAGCCAATAGGGGGAGTAGCACAGCTCATGCAAAAGTTAAAAAAAAACCATCAAAAAAAGGTGCCGGAACGCCATTCTGAGCATTCTATGAGAAAAAAGAAGCCCTGCAGATTAGTCTTCAAATATCGAAAAGGAGGACATGTAGCAGGACACTTTTTGAGGGAGGACAGAACTTACAAAAGGAGGACTGTCCTCCCTAAAGGAGGACGGTTGGTCACCTTATAAATATAATGCCCCCATTGCAATATGAAATGATCAGGTCCATTCTGTCATCTCATTTTGCTACATGTGTAGATTATGCTGTATAGTATCTCAGGTTGCAGAGTTTTTCTCTACATTTATCTCTTTGGTAATCTATGTACAAATAGTCCTTGAGGTACAACCCGCCGTTTATCAGCTGTTCAGAGTTCAAATGCACCCCAAAATTGTACTTACGACAGGGATTCAAAATTGTAACCACCAAGAGGACTCTGCAGTCATATGACCTGGATTCAGTCACTCCTGAGGCAGTGGTCATTTTTAGTCCTGTTACAACCTTTTGGGACTGCAGTTATGATGGTCGATTTCCAAGGCCCATGTGGTCACACACTTCCCCCGCGTCACATGACCAATCAAATTTTGGGGATGTTGCAGCCAGTGTGCTTTTATTTTTCTCCTCATTGCTGCTGTGTGGAAGACTAGAGGAGTGAATCTCTTGTTGCTGCCCTTGTTGCTTCTTTCATTGCTGTTGCCGTGAGGACTGGATTACTGTAGTTGCCTTTGTGAGTACTTTAAAATTTTCTTTTTCATTATAGTACTGTGCTTGTTTGTAAGTACTCTACAAAGTACTGTGCTTGTTTGTAAGTACTTTACAAAGGTAGTTTTTTTCCCCATTACTGTGCTTGTTTGCATTTGCTTTGGAATTGTTTGTAGAAATAGTAGCCAGCATCTACAGAAAGCAAATTGCAGCCATTTTACCTTTTGCTTTCATTGTGCTTTTTTCTGTTGTTTGCGATTTTCAGACATAAAAGGGGGGAAGGGGGGAATGCTTGAGCATTTTCAGTTAGCCATAAAAATTGCAGCTGTGTGTAAAATCAAGGTCAATGTTAGATAAAATTTTGGCCAGCTGAGAAGCTGGGAGGAGAGCCTGCGTTTTGGAATAATTGGTGGATGTGATTTATGACAGCCTTTCTGGGGTGGGAATTGCAATTTGTTACTTTGTATCTGGGGGAAGGAACTTTAGTCTTGGGTTCAACTATGTAAGTGCCAATACTTTGTTTCCTAAATAAAATGTTCTTTGAGGAAGAAATCTTTGCCTTGAAGTTCTTTTAATTGGTTTCATCTATCGGAACCATGACATCAGTACTGTAAAGTTCCTTTGCATTCTACTGTACTGTGTCCACGTGTGCTTTGAGATTGCTTGCAGAAAATTCCCTTTGCGTTCCACTGTACTGTGTCTGTTTGCATGTGCTTTGAGATTGCTGCAGAAATACTAGTCAGCATCTACAGAAAGCAAAGATACTGTAAAGTTCTTTATCATTCTACAGTACAATACGGTGTTTGTTTGCTTTTGCTTTGAGGTTTAGTATGTACTACTGTAGATTGCTTTGTAGAACTGCATTCCCATCTGCTTTCTCTGTGGTTTCCAACAGCAGCAGAGGACCAAATACTATATATTGCATTTATTTTGCCTGCAAAATACTATAGCCCTGTATTTGGTCCTATGTGTGGCAATGTTTTTTGTATGTGGAAAAAAAATCAGTGGGTCAGGCAGATGGCAGAGACCCAACCTGAGAATAAAATGCTGGTGAAGCACTCCTGCCTGTATTTTCTATTGTATCTCATTTCTAAACTCTTGATTTTTACATTTGCAAGCTATTTATATGAGGTTTTTATCCTTTTCTATGAACCCTGGCTTTTCCTCACAAATGGACTGTATGGAGAGTCTGGCCTTCATAGTTCACTGTCTCCAATCTGATTGTCAAGAATCAGATTCAGTTTTGCATATGCTGTACACTAAAGGAAAAAGGACCAAGAGGAGCAGAGCAGGGAGACGGTTAAGAACAAAGATGGAATGTGGAAATCAATATTTAATACAGTAAATAAATGACTTTCAAATACTGTGTAGTATGTTGCTACTAGCAGTGACCATTCATGTGCTTTTGCCCAGGGAAAGAAGTTTTTGGTAGACAAGAAAAACACATGCTTGCATTACTGCCTCCCTCCACTGTAACACTGAAGATACAGTACTGTAAAGCTCCCTCTCCCCCTCTCTCCCTCTTCCCCCCCCTCTCTCTGTCCACCAAGCTCCACTTCAGCCCATCATGGAGGCAAGAAAATAAGGAGAACCATCAATCTGGACATAAAAATGAAAATAATCAAAGCACATGATGAGGGGAAGTAGGTAAAAAATATAGCACAAGAAGTAGGACTGGCCTAGTCCACCATCTCTGCTATCCTTAAGGATAAAGAAAAGATTAGAGAGGCAATTAAAACAGCGCCAGGAACTGTTATGTCTGGCCCTTCTCAGCTTAGTAAAATCCACAGGAATATTTCTTTAAGAGTTTTATTTAACACATTTCAAGAGATTCATTGCAAAGCAAGCTGCTGGCATTTTGTTGGCCGGAACGGCCAAGTCTGATTTATTTACATTCAGCTTAATCATGCTCTCCCTCCCTTCCAATTAACTCACTCTTTATCTCTCAGGTTGTCCAAGAGCTCATTAATCTTCCGTAGAGTCCAAAAACACCAGAAAACTGAGTTCAAACGAACTGCGCAAGGCATCAAGCTACTCCTTGATATTAACGTTGCTCGTGACAAAGAATTAGTCCCTCCTTTATCTTCTAATATAGTTTCCGATACGTCACTTCCCCCATGGCTTCCTTTTTCCACGTAACTGAGACCTCCGCCTATCAAACCTTCGGAATCTCGGATCAAGCCATAAATTTTCCTGTTCCAAATCTGAGTCTCCGCTTTGAGAGTCTGACTCAGACTGCATGCAAATCTCCTCCCTCTCTGTCTCTCCTGCCGGGAGGGGAAAGCACCCAGAGGGGCCTGGTTGCTCCTCCTCATCCTCTGACATTTCCCCAGCTGGTCTAGAGACACCCACAACAGGAACAGATGCAATCATTACTAGAAATAGAACAGGCCTCATTTTCAAAACAGAAAAAACTGTTTGTGCTTTGGATTGAGGATCAAATCCAAAAAAGGATTTCCATTAGCCTTCTAATATTTTATTGATTTTCTCATTTTACAATTAGATATTTAAAAAGCAACCTGATGACTGGGTTAATCAATAGTTCAATAGTGTATATAAATCTTTAGTATAAATCTCATGTTACAACATCAGATATTTCCTCTCTTTTTCCATTAATATCTGTTATCTCATATTAGGCTAGTACAATTCTTATTGTTATCGACTAAATAAAAACATATTTGTTACAGTTATCAATAATTTTTAGCTTATACATATCTTAATTGCATTTGCACTTAATCCTTATATACAATCAATGTCCTGTTATTGCTTTTTTTTTCAGGCTTTAATTTCCCATCAATATTCAAAGTTAACACTATTATTTATGATTTCCAAGTATTTTATATTTAGGTGACCAAAAGTTTCCCTTATCTCAACTTCTCCCTTTTCCCCTTTTCATACCAAAATCTAATATTCTGGTTACACATCTTTTTATATACAGTATATATATATATATATATTTAATTTTTTATTTTTTATTTTTCTCTTTACAAATAACAAAATACAAAGTACATTTTTTCTTAACAATACTATGTCCTATATCTCTTACATTTATTTACATTACTTTTCATACTTTTTTATTCAATTCTAACCAATTATAATACATGTCCCATATCTCATAAAATTCTGTAACTTCTTTGTCTTTTATTTCTAAAGTAAGTTTATTCATCTCAGCACATTCTAATATCTTGTATGTAATCATTGCATTTGTTGGTATATTTTCTCTTTTCCAGCATTGCGCATATGCAATGCGTGCGGCAGTTATTATATGTATAATGATGTATTGAAATTGTTTTTCCATCTTTGGATTGATTATGCCTAGTAGAAATATTTCGGGTTTCAGTTCAATTTGTTGTTTTGTTATTTCCTGTATCCATCTCCTTATTTGCTCCCAATGGGTCTTTGCTTTGGGGCATTGCCACCACATATGGTAAAATGTTCCCTCTTTATTTTTGCATTTCCAACAATCCGGATTCATATTTTTATATATCTTGGCCAATCTCGCCGGTGCTAAATGCCATCTATAGAATATTTTATATTGATTTTCTTTATATGCAGTTGACAGCGTTAGTTTGTAATTTCTGTTCCATATTCTTTCCCATTCTTCTAATTCTATATTTCTGCCTATATTTCGTGCCCATGCTATCATTGGACCCTTTACTATTTCTTCTTCCAATTCAACTTCCAATAAGAGTTTATAGTATAGTACTTGTTTCTCAGTATTTTGTCCAATTGCTGTGGTATCTGACTTATTCCGTACTCTTCCATGTCTTTGCTGTATTTTGATTGTATCTGTGTATATGGCCACCAATCAATAATTATTCCCTGTTCTTTTAATTCTTCCCTTGATTTAAGCTTCCCTTGATTATCTAATAGTTCTTTGTACCTTATCATCTTTGTTTTATCCAGTGTGTTTGGGTGAATTATTGCCTCCATTGGTGAGATCCAAATTGGAATTTTCGTATAATATATTTTTTTAACTTTTCCCCATGTCCAAATTAATGCATCCCTTATCTGGTGCCGGTAAAAGTATGTGTGGAATTTCTTATCTTTTCCCCATAAAAACGCATGCCATCCAACCTGTAAATCATGACCTTCAATTGTTAGAACCCTTTTATTTTCTAAATTTATCCAATCGCTGATCCAAAGCAGCCCCGCTGCTTGGTAATAAGTTTCCCATTTTGGAAGCCCAAGGCCACCTCTACTTCTACTGTCCTGTAACACTTTAACATTTATTCGTGCTTTTTTACCTAACCATATAAATGTATTAATCATTTTGTTTAATGCATCAAAAAAAATTCCCAATTTTGTTGGAACTGTTAAATAGATATAACAATTTTGGTAAAATATTCATTTTGATCACCGAAATCCTTCCTATCAATGTTAATTGTAATTTCCCCCAAATCTTCAAATCTTTTTTCATTTGTAGTATCAATTTTTTATAATTATCTTCTTTTATTGAAGAGCATCTTGTGGTGAGCCAAATTCCTAAATATTTAATCTTTTTTACAGTTTGCAACCCCAAATTTTCTTCTAGTCTCCTTTTTTGTTTTTCAGTTAAAATTTTTACTAATATTTTAGTCTTTTCTTTATTTATTTTTAGTCCTGCCACGGTTCCTTATTTTTCTATTTCATTCATTAGAATTTTACCTCTTTCTAATGGTTCCTCTATAAAAAACACCAAATCGTCTGCGAATAACTATGTCTTGTATTCTTCTGTTTTAACCTTTAATCCTTTTATCTCTTTGTTGTTTCTAATTTGAGTTAATAGCACTTCTAAAATTAGGATAAAAAGTAGAGGTGACATTGGACATCCCTGTCTTAGTCCTTTATTGATTTCTACCTTCTTTGTATTCTCCCCATTTATTATTACTCTAGCCTTTTGTATCGTGTATATTGACTTTATCATTTGTTCAAACTTCTCTCCAAATTTCATGTCCTCTATCTGTTGGAACATAAATTGCCAATTAAGGTTGTTGAATGCCTTCTGAGCATCTAAAAAAACTAATGCAACCTGTTTTTTGGGGTGTGCTTCGTAATATTCCAGGACATTTAACACCATTCTCATGTTGTTGTTCCTAATTTGTCTAGTGGGTAAAAAACCATTTTGATCCGAGTGTATTATTTGATTTAGTATTATTTTTAGTCGTTCCGCAATTATCATAGTAAAAATTTTATAATTCGAATTCAACAATGAGATTGGTCTATAATTTTTTATTTGTTTAGGGTCCGTATCTTCTTTTAGAATGAGAGTTATGTTGGCTTCTGTCCAGGAGTCTGGTAATTTGGCTTTCTCCAATACATCATTATATACATCTAATAATACCGTTTCCAGGTCTTCATGAAGAGTCATATACACTTCCCCTGGTAGACCATCTGGCCCTGGAGCTTTATTATTTTTTTGTTTTTGTACTGCCATTCTTAGTTCCATTGCTGTTATTTTTTTATTCAATAATTCTCTTTGTCCTTCTTTTAATTCCGGCAGACCATTGGCCTTTATATATTGTTTTATGTTCTCCTCCTCTGTTTCCTCTTTTTTATATAGTAACTCAAAATAGTTCTGAATTATTTTTTTCTTTTCCTCTATTTTATATTGCAACTCTCCATTTTTGTCCTGTAGTTCCTGAATAAATCTTTTTTCCTTCTCTTTTTTTAATTTGTAGGCGAGCCACCTCCCAGGCTTGTTTGCATGTTCGAAAAAGTTTTGTTTAGCTACTTTCAATTCTCTTGTCAATTCCTCTTGTTCTACTATATTTAATTTATGTTTGGCCAGAGTCATTTCCTCTTTAATCATTTCATCTTGTGGCTCCTGTTGTAATTTGGATTCTAATTTTTTAATCTCTTCCAAAAGTATGTTTTGTGTCTGCCTTTTCACCTTATTTTTCCTAGCTGTATATGCTATTGCTATGCCTCTCAGATATGCTTTGGCAGTATCCCATATAATTTGTAGTGATGTTTGTTGTTTAGTGTTCTCTTTAAAAAATAATTCCATTTCTTTTTTAATCCTTACAATAAATTCTCTTTCCTTTAAAATTTGAGTATTTAATGTCCACCTTCTCTTTACTTTTTTCTGACCTGTACACACTATTTTCAAAGGGTTGTGATCAGCCCATATATTTGGCATTATTTCTATTGTCTCCACTTCTTGTCCTATTTCTCCGTTCATCCATGCCATATCCCAGGGCTTTTCAACCAGTGGTACGGGTACCACCTGTGGTACATCGGCACCTGGCAGGTAGTACATGACCATCCTAGAAAAGTGGTAGCGGGGGAGGGGAATGACCTGAACCGGTGGCAGCACTGCACAAGCCTGAGCGAGAGATGGCTGGAGCTGCAGGGCTGTCAGGGCTCAGCAGAAGCACCAGGATTTATTTATTTATTTATTTATTTAAAGATTTTTATACCGCCCCCCTCCCGAAGGACTCGGGGCGGTGTACAGCCCAATTAAAACGACAACATACAAAAATTAAAATTATTAAAAATAAATTAAATAATTTGGCCCAATATTTAAAAACCCAATACATAATCTAAAAACGCAATCCCCTAAAAATAATTATGGCCATTGTTGGAGCTGGAGCCATTATCCCACGCTCCAGCTGGAGCTCGGCGCTGATCCTGGTGCTTCTGCTGAGCCCAGAAGAAGTGCCGATCACCTGGAATGTTGCAGCATCTCCAGGGTCTTGTGATTTACATTCAGATGCTTGGCAACTGATTCATATTTATGACGGTCACAGTGTCCCAGGGTCATATTTATGATGGTCACAGTGTCCCCCGGGGTCGAGAAACATCTGGGACCCCCGGGGATTTTGGCACCAGAATACCTTGGCTTTCCAGAGACATTTTTGTTGATTTCCTGCTTTTCGGAATGAATGAACGAACGAACGAACGAAGTCGGGGGACTGCGGCGGCGTGCTCCGCCCCTTTCGGCCTGCGACGGGGTGTGGAGCCAGTCTGGGAGTTTGGATGAGAGTCCGCTTCGAGGGAGAGGTGCTCGGTGGCGGCTCCCCCCTCCCATTGTGTGAGCTAGCGATCCGCGGAAGGGTGAGAGGACTGCTGAGAGGCTTTTGTTTCTTGGAAGGCTACTTGTGATGGGAAGTGGCCTGGTCCCTTCCCCTCTCCCTACCACCCCCCTCCCTACCACCACCATATGAGCGAGCGGTTTTGGTGGGTAGCTGAGAGGCGTAGGCGTGGGAGGCCGCCGTAAAAAGGAAGAGCTCGGCGCCCCCCCCCCACCATTATGCTGGCCGATGGTTTGGGAAGACAGCTGGAGGTCGCGGGTGATGGAGAGGGGCAGCATGGACTTGGTGGTGAGGGAAATAGCGTTGTCATGCTGCCCCCCCGATGAACGAGTGACCACGATGAGGCCAAATGGGAGAACTGCAGTGGCCTCCCCCACCCTGTTAGTTTTTATGCGAAAAAGGAAAGTGAAATCACCATCAGGTGGGGCAGTAAATAGCCCTTTTTAGAGATCTGGTCCTTGCCCCGGCAGCACATATTCGAATCTGTAGACTGTGGATTAAATGGAGCAGGATGGAACAACATAGGGGCTTCTCTCCTGCCTGGATCATCTAAATTTCATCATCTGCGTTATTACCATCACCCTGATGGAATCCTGGAATTTTGGATCTCAATTTAGACTGAACTGCCTGGTTTTTCTCGCCGGACCCCATCGATGTATTCTATCTGACTGGCTCCTTACTCGAGGGCGACCCTTCTTGCATTGCGAGATTTCCCCCTCTCGCAATCATGGCCCTTTGTTTTATCAAGGGCCCATATCGAGGATGGACTTTGGAGTCCTGAGAGATGGCATGCATCAAATAAGGGGCTTTGGGGTTTTTTAAATAGGTTTTTAATGAAAGTTTTAAGGGAGGGTAGAGGTGGGGAAGGGGTATTTAGGGTGGGGGAAGGAATTGCAGGAAGGGAGCTAGAAGACAGGCCAGGCAATGGAGGGGGACGGAATCCTGCGGGTTTGGATGGGGAGCTGATTAAGGCTAATTTAATTCCAATTAGTACTGTAAGCGGGAGGGGCAGATATGGCGGGAGCAGGGGGGCGTATTATAATAAGGGAGCGCGTACCCACTGTTTACAAGTGGTCATGCGCTCCGACCCCCAAGGCTCTACCTGTTCTCGGGGTTATTCAGAACCTCAGGGCCCTGGCTGTAGGCTGATGTTGTACAATGCCAGGTCTGTGGTAAATAAGGCCCCCCTCATTCAAGATTTAATTTCAGAGGGGGGAGCAGACCTGGCAGGTATAATGGAGACCTGGTTGGGACCGGAGGGCGGTGCCCCTCTGGTGGAAATGTGCCCGCCGGGTTTCCTTGCATTCCATCAGCCGAGAGCTCAGGGTAGGGGTGGGGGAGTGGCGGTCGTGATCAGGGAAGATTACAGGCCGAGGGAGGTCACTGTTCCTCAGACGGCAGGCTGTGAATCCCTCCTGGTGAAGTGGGACCTTGGGGGTCCGAGGGCGGTGTTGATTACATACCTGGCTCCCTGCCACGTATCAACCTCCCTGCTCGAGCTCCTGGACGTTATCGCCGCGGTGGTGGTTGAGGTCCCCAGGCTAATAGTCATGGGTGACTTCAACCTGCTGTCTGTGGGCGGGGCGTTTGGGGAGGCTCGAGAGTTCATGGCTTCCATGGCAGACATGGACCGGGCCCAGGTAATTCAAGCCCCCCCCCACAGGGGGGAACACGCTTGACCTGGTTTTTGTCTCTGGACAGTGGCTGAGTGATCAGAATATAGGGGATATAGTTATTGAACCCCTGTCATGGTCTGATCACTCTCTCCTTCGCCTGTACTTTCTGACCGCTGCACCCCACCGCAGGGAGGCGGAACCAGTGAGATGGTACCACCCCAGGCGGCTGATGGAGTCTGAGTCATTCCAGGCAGAGCTTGGGCCAATCCCTGACGTTCGGATACACGACTCGGTCGAAGAGTTGGTGGCAGCCTGGGATAGGGCTGCGGCAGGTGCTCTAGATCGTGTTGTGCCTTTGCGGCCTCTGACTCGGCGTGGGTCTGGATCGGCCCCTTGGTATAATGAGGGGTTGAGAGAGATGAAATGCCGGAAAAGACGCCTAGAGAGCAGTTGGAGATTGAGCCGTGCCGAATCTGACCGAACACTGGTAAGAGACCATATTAGGTCCTACCTAGCGGCGATAAGAGCAGAGAAGTGTTCTTACCTCACTGCTCTTATCGCATCATCAGATAACCGCCCAGCCTCCTTGTTTAGGGTGACCCGCTCCCTCCTTCATCAGGAGGTGAGGGGAGACCCCTTAGAGGGTAGAGCTGAGGATTTGGGAAAATATCTGTATGATAAAATCGCTCAGATACGGGAAGGCTTTGACTTCAATTCGGTATGTCCGGTGGGAGAGTCTGGTCTGAGATTGTTACCTGGGCTGAGTTTGACCCCGTGACTCCCGAGGACGTGGACAGGTTGCTGGGGGGACTTAGGGCGACCACATGTTCATTGGACCCATGCCCCTCCTGGTTGGTGTTGGCATCCCGGGAGGTGGTAGGAGGCTGGTTCCAGGCAATTATTAACACTTCTTTAAGCGAGGGTGTCTTTCCTGCCACCTTGAAAGAGGTGGTAGTGAGGCCCCTCCTTAAGAAGCCTGATCTGGATCCAGCTGTTTTATCAAATTATCGTCCTGTCTCCAACCTTCGCTTTCTTGCGAAGGTTGTTGAGAGCGTGGTTGCCCGACAGTTCCCGCGGCACCTGGAGGAATCGTTATATCTGGATCCGCATCAGTCGGGCTTTAGGCCTGGCTATAGCACGGAAACAGCATTGGTCGCGTTGGTGGATGACCTCTGGCGGGCCCGGGACAGAGGTTGTTCCTCTGCTCTGGTGCTATTGGACCTCTCGGCGGCTTTTGATACCATCGATCATGGTATCATGCTGCAACAGTTGGAGGGGCTGGGTATAGGGGGCACTGTTTTGCAGTGGTTCTCCTCCTTCCTCTCCGGCCGGATGCAGTCTGTGTTGACAGGGGGCCAGAGGTCGACCCCGAGACCCCTCGTATGTGGGGTGCCTCAGGGGTCGGTCCTCTTGCCTCTACTGTTCAACATTTATGTAAAACTGCTGGGTGAGATCATCTGTGGTTTTGGTGTGGAGTATCATCAGTACGCTGATGATACTCAGCTGTACATTTCCACGCCGAACCACCCCAACGATGCTCTTGCCGTGCTGACCCGGTGCCTGGAGGCTGTGCGGGTCTGGATGGGGAAGAACGGACTCAAGCTCAACCCTTCCAAGACCGAGTGGCTGTGGTTACCGTCGTCCCGGTATAGCCAATTGATTCCATCGTTATCTGTTGGGGGCAAAACAGTGGCCCCCGCGGAAAGGGTTCACAATTTGGGAGTCTTCCTGGATTCATGGCTGTCCTTAGAGGACCATCTGACGGCCGTGGCCATGAGGATGTTCTATCAGGTTCACCTGGTGCGCCAGTTGCGTCCCTTCCTAGACCGGGACTCGCTATGCACATTCACTCATGCCTTCGTCACTTCCAGGCTGGACTACTGTAATGCTCTCTACATGGGGCTCCCCTTGAGGTGCACCCGGAGGCTTCAGCTGGCCCAGAATGCGGCTGCGCGGGTAGTGACGGGAGCGTTATGGCGCTCCCATGTAACACCGCTCCTGCGCGAGCTGCACTGGTTGCCGGTGGCCTTTCGGGTGCGTTTCAAGGTGTTAGTGACCACCTTTAAAGCGCTTCA
Organism: Bothrops alternatus; assembly: GCA_034064705.1. Classification (NCBI taxonomy): domain Eukaryota; kingdom Metazoa; phylum Chordata; class Lepidosauria; order Squamata; family Viperidae; genus Bothrops; species Bothrops alternatus. Next base: position 901,206 of record JARGCV010000175.1, on the reverse strand, counting down.
TGGCATCGGACCTGGATATTTACAGGACCGCCTACTGCTAGCAAACACCTCCCGCCATCCGGTACGCTCCCACAGAGAGGGCCTCCTCAGGGTGCCGTCGGCCAGACAATGTCGGCTGGCGACCCCCAGGGGGAGAGCCTTCTCTGTGGGAGCTCCTACGTTTTGGAATGAGCTCCCCCCCGAACTCCGTACGATAATGGATTTGCGTTCCTTCCGTCGGGAATTAAAAACATTCCTTTTCCGACAGGCCGGCCTGGCATAGTAGCTCCGGTACCTGCAAGGTTAAAATTGTTTTAGGGGGTTGAGTTTTTTAAGATATAATGTATTGGATTTTAAAATGAGATTTATGGCCAAATTATTTAATTTATTCTTAATTATTTTAATTTTTGTATATTGATGTTTTTAATTTTGGGCTGTATACCGCCCCGAGTCCTTCGGGAGAGGGGCAGTATAGAAATTGGAAAAATAAATAAATGTGAAGTGACCAAAACCTGCTGCAACCACCCAGCAGATGGGAATAAAAACCAAACACCCCCGACCCCACCCCCACTGCCAATCCTCAACAGAAATGCTCACAACAATGAAAACCTCAGACAGGAGGAAGAGCGCAGCCAGGCGGGCAGGCAGGTGTCTTGCTCAGCTGTGCCTTGCAGGGCACTTTTTCAGTGCCATTGTAACTTCGTACAGTTACTAAGTGAACTGTTGTAAGTCGAGGACTACCTGTACTTCGTCACTTTTTTCCTTTTTTTTTTTGGTCATCAAATTTTTGACACCTTGGTAGGTGACTGGTGGTACTCAGATATTGCCATATCCTAAAAGTGGTACAATGGGTGAAAAGGTTGAAAAACCCTGCCATATCCAACCTAGACCACGATTTATGTGGATTTGAAAAAAAGGTATATTCCTTTTTTATGGGATTCTGTTTCCTCCATTGATCTAATAAATTGAATTCATGTGCCATTTCAAAAAATGTTTTTGGTAGTATTTTCCATTTCTTTTTATTTTTCATATTGCTAATATAATCCATTTTTACATCCACTATCACATTATAATCTCCTATTATACAGATGTTTCCTTGTCCAATTTCTATAAGTTTTTGTGTAAATCTTTATAAAATTCTTTTTGATTTTCATTTGGAGCATAAATTGTCACCAATAGCCATGATTTCTGTTCCATTTGTAGTTCTAATATTAATACCCTTCCCTCTGTGTCTTGATATTTTAATTTGGCTCTTAATTCCTTTTCTAATATAAACTGCTATTCCTCTGGTTTTGTTCCATTAGTGATGTATATAATTCTCCTAATTTTGGAAATTCCAAATATTTTCTGTGTTGCTCTTTTATGTGTACTTCTTGTAGACATACTATATCTACATCTTGTTTAACTAATTTAGTTAATATTTGTTTTCTTTTAGCTGGTGCATTTAGTCCATTAACGTTTATTGATATTAATCTTATCTTCTCATCCATTATTTTACTTCCGTGTTTGTCTTGCTCTCAAACCCGTTCCTCTTTCTTTCCTTTGTCTTTTTACCTCCTTACTTTATATCTCCCTTTTTCTCTCTTTTAACTCTAGTTGCTGGTCTTCCTGACTTTTAGATTCTAATTCTAATTCTTCCGTACTACTAGTCTCTTCTTCTTCCCCTTCTAGTTGTTCATAAAATTCTCTTGCCTTGTCCAGGCTGTCAATTTTAATCCTTCTCTCCTGCCATGTTATCAACATCCCCTCGGGGATTAACCATCTGAATGGAATGCTTTTTTTAATTAGATGTGCACTGAGAAATCTGTAATCTCTTCTCTGTTCCCTCACTTTCTTTGGAACTTGTTTTAATGTTTGTATTTCAGTGCCTTTATAAATCATTGGATCTTCCCTTGTAATCCTGTATATTAAGTCTCTAATTTTTTTTCTTGCGAATCTTATCTGTATCTCACATGGGAGTTTATTCCTTCGAGCATAATTTGTATGGATTCAGTACACCTCATCTATTTTTAGCAATATTTCTTGCTTATCCTTTTGTAGAGCATCTGCTATCAGCTCTACCATAATGGTGCCCAAATCCTCTTCCTTATCCTCCACCACGTTTTGAAATCTTAAGTAAAATGCCGCCCTGTCCATTTCCAGATGTATAATCGATTCTTCCAATTTTTTGTTAGTTCCCATCAATTTTTTATCTACTATGTCAACTTTTTTGCCCATTTTATCCAATCCTACTTCTACTGTCAATATTCTTTCTTCATTTTTCTCAATTGTTTGTTGTATCGTTTCGATCTTATTATCTAATTTGTTCATATCCCCTCTCATTTCAATATGGTTTTTTGACATTGTCTCCTGCATTTTTAACATTGTTTCTTGAATAGTTAATAATGTTGTCTGCATGATTTGCATATTTGATATTACATTTTGCTTCTCTGTCCCCAACATTCCTTCTATTGTTCTCTGTCCAGGAGGGGATGAAGGTGTCAGCACTAAATTTGATATTGTTTTTTCCCCTGTTCTCAGTGTTGTCATCTTAATATCTTATTTGTCAAGTATTTTTTTTATTTATGTCTCTTTATTTAGTCAGCAACCTTTCTAACTTTAGTCCTCTCTTCTCCTTCCCTGATCCTCTTCATTTTCTTTTTACCTTTTTTATTTAACACCCAATTTCTCTAGGACTCCAAATTTTCTCTCCCACCTTATATCATCAACCGTTAGTCCATATATCCGTTCCTGTCTCTCACCGCCCAATCACATCCTCTTGCCATCTCCTTCACTTTCCAAACCTTCTGCACTTCCTGGTTCACCTCCTCTGTTCTCTTCCAAACTCGCTTTCTCCAAACTCCTATAGCGTGCTATTTCTCCGACCTCTCTCCAGTTCCAAGAATCAATCCATTCCTGTCACTTTCACCTCCGTATTACGTCTCCTCGCCGATTCCTTCACTTTCCAAACTTTCTCCTCCTTTCTGCTCCGACTTCACTATTCTCCAATCTTCCCCGCTATACTGCTTCTCCGCATTTGACACGCAGTCTCTCTATCGATCTTCTGTCCGACTATCTGTTCTTATCACTTTCACCACCGCTGCATGTCCTCTTGCCGTTCTTTCCTCCTTCCTCCTCCGACCTCACTTTCTACGATCTTTTACAGCTCGCTGCTCTTCCGTCCTTCTCAAATCGCCATTTTCACCGCCGTTCCGGCTGTCAGCTTGCCGAACGTCTTCTTTCGTTTCTCTCTTCCTAGACACGCTGCCTTCTTCTCCGTCTCTGTCTTTCGTCTCCCAATCACTCCTTTCACAATCTTTCACCACCTTCGTTCTGTGCTAAAATATTTACCACAAAACTTTTCTTTCTTTTTGTCTCTCTTCTGTTAATCCTCTGGCTATTTAATGCTGACTCACAGCTCTTCCCGCCGGGTTGCCACTTGCACTGAGGATTCCCTCTTCTACTGAACTTCCTTACAATACCAGAACTAACAGACAAGTAAATCTTTTAGACTTTTCTATTATTTTGGAATATTTTCATAAATTTTTAACTCACTCTATGACATAGTCCATTAAGTATATCTTGCTTCCGCATCCTCTGTGGTTAGTCGAGGCCTCGGATCCGCCATCTGTTGATAGCAGAAGTTTTCAAGTTGGATTTAAGGGTTTTCCTCCGTTGTAGCGAGTGCTTGCCTCTCACCTCACTACTCCCCAAGGCTTCACCCTTTTCGCATGTAGTCCTCCGGACTCTCTGTGCCCCCGAAGGGTCTCCAAACTTGAAAAGATCAGAGTTGGAGGACGGAGACTGTCCTCTTTTCCCTGCACTACCTCAACGTCACCACCGGAAGTCTCTACACATCTTATCTCATTATAATATTGCTCTGTTTTCTAAAAGTTATCTATTTTCTACCATGTTCAATCCTCTAATTGGTAATACAGTATCCCCTAATAAATCAAAATCATTATAGGTGTTGTCTGGGTTAACCAATAATTCAGTAATATACATAAATTTTTAGTTGAAGTCTAATATTAGAACATCAAATACTTCCTCTCTCTTTCCAATAATATCTGTTATTTCATATTGGGCAAACACAAATTCTTACTTTCAACTAAGTAGAAACATCTTTGTTACATTCATCGATAATTTTTAGCCTATAAATATCTTGATTGCGTTTGCACTTAATGTCCTTGTATGAACAATGTCCTGTTATTGCTTCCCCCCAAACTTTAATTTCCCATCAATATTCAAGAAAACACTATTATTTATGATTCCATGTACTTTATATTTAAATGACCAAAAGCTTCCCTTATCTCAACTTCTCCCTTTTTCCCTTTTCATACCAAAGGCTAATATTCTAGTTACACATCTTATCTATTTAATTATAATGTTACTCTATTTTCTAAAAGTTATCTATTTTCCACCATATTCAACCATCAAATTGGTAATATAATATCCCCTCTAATATGTCAACGCCATTATTTTCTTTAGCCTTACTCTGGCTTTCTTCCTTTGCCAGCTAACCTTCCATGTCAGTGCCTTTGAATCATCAAATAGTTCTCCCTCTATTTTTATATATATTATTTGGAATAAGAAAGACCATTTGGTTGAAGTTTTTTGGAAGAACAAGCCCATTGGTATTCATTAAACGGCCTCCCTGTTACTCCAATTTCACACAATTGTCCTGATAACTTTATCTTCCATTCAATCTGTTCTTCTTCCTTTTCCTCAAATATATTCTGATTTCTTGATTTGTGAAAAGTCTTTTCCATTTTCAATGTTGTCACTCCATTTTCTGATTTTTCAGTTGGCTGGGTCTGTTGGTCAGTTGGGTTCTCTGTCTTAGCATTTAATTGTTCCAATTTTCCTTTTGTTTTCTGCATTGTTACTTCTTTGCTTGTAATCAAGATCTGGGTTTGTATATTTAAGCTAGAACATTGTTCCTTTGTGTTGCTTCTTATTTTATCACAAGCTGAAAGGATAGTTTTGTGTATTGATTTCAACATGGAAAGGATTTTTTCCTCATCTTCATCCATATTTTCTTAATAATATGTTAAGTTGAAGACTTTAGAATCAAACGTTAAAAATAATTTTTGTCTTTTGTAGCTGGGTATGGGACATCTATTTCACGTTTTATAGGTGGTCTTTATAATAGAAATTGTTTATCAAGTAAGAGTTTATAATCCAAAGTGTTCCATCATCTTGTGTAATAATATATGCTTCTCATTCAGGGAAATAGTAAAGCAGTTCCCCAAGCAAACGTATTAATCTCCAATGGATTCCAAAGAAATACTATTACCAACCTAATCCAAAGGGAAACACACCCCAAGAACCGAGACATAGAACAGTACAACGACATTGCCCTCCTCCCCTACATCAAAGGCACCACAGATAAAATCAGCAAAATTCTCCAGAAACACAATATCAAGACAGCCTTCGGCACCGACCAAAAAATAGCCAACATCTTAAGAAACCCCAAAGACATGATCCAGCTAGAAAACCAAGGAGTCTATGAAATACCATGCAAAATCTGCCCAGCCACATACATTGGACAAACTAATAGGAGAATAAATGCACACATCGCAGAACACAAGAACACAGTCAGAAAAGAAGAAAAAACTTCTTACCCTCTTCCAGCACCTTAAAGCCACAGGAAATGAAATTGATTTTGAAGGAACCAAACTAATCTCCAAAACTGAACACCACAACAAGAGAATAATTATGGAAGCCATCGGAATAGAAAAACACCCCCACAACATGAATAAACGTGATGATACCTCCCGCCTACCAGACATCTGGAAACTAGCCCTAATCAACAAACGAGACCTAGCCAGGAAAACTGACACCGGACCCAGAATAACACAGTACACCACCACCATTCACCCTCACCAAACCCAAGTCCAAACCCATCCCTTAGATGAAATGCAACCACCATCCAGAAGCCAAACCACGACGACATCACCAGCTGGTGCACCTCCCTCCGACCCCCACACAAAGCAAACGGACACACGCCATGAACACAGAGCTAGACTGCAAACTCGGAGCCAAACCAAAGCCCAGTATGTTACTTCACAGCCTTCTGCCCTGGACATCACACCACAGAACTCAGGAGGTTACAATGCTAAAGCTCAGGATGTTACAACACAGCCTATCACCCAGGATGGTGCAACACCGAACTCAGGATATCACTACACTAGATCTCAGGATGTCATCAAACAACCCATTACCCAGGTTGTTACAACACAAAAGACTAATGGGCACACAGCCAGCACCTAGCTACTCAGGATGTTACAAAACAGCCGAACAATCCACAAACAATAACTCCAACACAGCCAACCAACCCTCCTACAGCAACTAAGCCAGCACTCTACACACCCCCACCAATATTTATAGAGAGACGGCAGCTCTGATCACACTTTGCTCGCACAAGCACGAAGCCGAAGCCCCCCAGCCTGAAGATGACGAGTGGGACCTCGTCGAAACGTCGCCAAGATACTCTCAATCTTACACGGGAAAAGACTCGAATACACCAAGACCTGCATACCTATACCTGTGAAAATCTACGAAAACAAATATGTTACCTCTACGGGGAGGAAACCTTCCTGCTCACCAGGACCTACAAAAAGCTCGAAGTCCGAAGAGCCACCATCTTATGTGACCTCACATTCCTACGCAACTGCTGAGACAAAAACGTGATCCCCACTTGCTTCCAACTAAAATTCCATTCCAAAACCTCAGCCACTGAAAGGATCCTGAAAAGAACCGAATTAACCCTAATCAGAAACGAACTCCACAAGAAAAGATTCCTACTGGACCAAACCAATAGGGACCTACTCACTCTTCACGTCAAACTCAGTAACAAAATCCACCCAGCACTCTGGGACAAATCCAAACAACTAGCCCTCTTGAGAGCCGAAACAGAAACCTCCCACAAGACAGACACACACACCAACAAACTCCACAGACTAGAAAAACGCCAAAAGCCCAAACACCCTCCACAGCAACTCATGAAACGAACAGTATGCAACATATCAGACAGGACCCTCACCATAACAGAAACCAATGTCCTTTCCAAAGGATTCAACTTTGCAGTCACCCCCAAACGCATCCCCACTGAAAACATCATATGCGGAGTTGAAGCTACCCTAACCAAAATCAACCCAGATGAAGCCAACAAAATCAGACCACCAACATCCTCCTCTCCAGCAATCCACCTAGAAGCAACTTATATAAAGAAGAACAAAAAGCACTCACCAACCTGAGGAAAGACAACAACATAATCATTCTCCCAGCAGACAAAGGCAATGCCACGGTAGTGATGAACACATCAGACTACCAAGCCAAACTATCCAACCTACTCCAAGACCCCGCTTACAAACCTCTAAACACAGACCCCACCACCTACCTGGAAAAAACCACCAAATCCAAAATAAAGGCCTCTCCCATCAGTGAAGAGATCAAGCAAAGAATCATCCCCAGAGAGAAATCATCCAGATGCCCCAAGCTCTATGGCCTCCCCAAGATTCACAAAGAAGGAACACCACTCAGACCCATAGTCAGCTCCATAGGCTCACCTCTACAGAATCTTGCCAAATTTCTCGCCAAAAACTTCAGCCCCACACAGAATCCATCTCCTCACACGTACAAAACTCACTCCACTTCATAGAAAAAATGAAACAAAACCTACAACTCAGCAACCTACTCGTGAGCTTCGATGTCACATCCCTTTTCACCCAAGTGCCTATCAAAGAAGCCTTGACAGCTATCCAAAACAAATACAACCCCCCTAAGCACATCCTAGATCTGACCAACCACTGCCTAACCAACACATACTTCATCCACAATGGACAAAGATACAAACAGATAGAAGGAGCACCTATGGGATCACCCCTCTCACCCGTCATCGCAAACCTATACATGGAACACTTTGAAACCAATGCCTTAGACAAATCTGAACACAAACCCAAACTCTGGCTCAGATATGTAGATGACACTTTTTTTTTTACAAAAATTTTATTGGTTTTTTTAATTTTTACAACAAAGTGCTCAAAGCACACCATGGTGTTAGGGTAAACAATCATCCAAAAGCAAAACATTTATACGTACTTCAATCAATACCTCTAGTATTCCCTCTCTTTCCCCTTAACTAACATAGTTTATTTAAAATAGTTCAGTCTGATTTAAATTTAGTCAACCTATACCTGTTTCTAACACTTTAAAAAAATTATACAACCATAATCAAATTAACTTTAAATACAAACTCTATCAGTTTGGGTATTTCTTCCAACTATATTCTGGTACCTTAGTTTTTATTGTAAATTTTATTTAACTCTTCTTCGACTAATATCCCTTAATTAAACTAAAACATTAATCTATCCTATATATATCTATTCTATCAACTAATCAATCTCTTATAGCTAACAGATAAAATCAAATCTTAATTTTTTTCAATCCATTAAACATAATTCAGTTCATATCCAATTAAATTGTCATAACCAATGACATCAATCTTATCAAGCAGAAATCATCTTATTAGGTTAGTTCAAGATTACATAATAATTTTCTTACAAATAACCCTATTGTCCTAAACAAAAAAAAGAAAAGAAAAGAAAAAAGAACAAATACATTCTTAAAGGATTTAATATGTATTTCATTAGTCACTCCTTTTTTCTCTTATATCTCTTTTTTAAACTAAAGTATTAAACTGTCCTAAAGCTATATAAACCATCAGTCAACTTTAAACTAACAAAATAACATCAAACTTTAAGATATTTCAATTCATTAATCATCAAACCAGTAAATCATCAGTAATTTCCATGTAGATAAATTTTATATCTTCCATTAATCCCATTTTCCTTACATCTAACTTATAATCTTGGTCCTTAAGTCAGTCCATAGTTCTAGATTGCCTTTAGTCCATTACTCAAAACTTTAACTTTCATTTTTTAAAAAAATCTTATACTAGGTTTTTTCAAATGCCAAGTAGGTTTCCATAGCAAAGCTTCCTTTCCAACAGATAAGTCTCTCTTTGTTGCTTGTAATATCTTTTGAATCAGTGAGAACCATCTTGACCTCTGAGTTGGCCTTCTGATTTTTTTTTTTGCATAAAGTCTCGTTGCTTTATAGTTCCAAGTCCCAGTCTTTGCTTTTCCTGATTCTCAACGCCATAACTAAGTTGCATATAAAGCAGAGTCAATTTCTCTTTGTTCTCAGTTAGGTCCTCTTTTTGTAGAGTCTGTTTAATAGAAGAGTCAGGTGCAATCTGAAAGTCAGTTTTAAAGTTTGAAGAAGAGATTCTGGCTCTTAGTTCTGTAGTAAGCTCTTTCATTGTAGCACATATTTCCTCTTTAGTCTCATATATTTTCTCCAGAATAAGTTTGCAATTTAAATGTGAGTACAGCTCCATTTTAGAAAAAAAATCAAACATCCAGTTAATTTTCATATAAAAAGATCATCTCCTCTCCAATTGCAATATTACTTTTTAACCCGTAGATGTCCTCAGAAAGCTAAAAAAATTAATCCATTTTTCCCCCAAAATCATTTCACTTTTCATTCTTCTTTCTTTACTAAAAAAACACAAAAAACCCCAACAACATAGGCTAATAATAAAGTTCATAAAAAAAGTTTTTCCGATACCCCAAAGTACTTATATGAAAAAAACAATGTAATTTCTAAAACTTTACTTTGTTCCTTTGTTAGCCTTTCTTCCCCAACGAGTAAAAGCTGCCTTTCCAAGCTGGGGAAACCTTTCCAACACAGCTCTTACACGCAAAAAACAAACAAAAAAAAAACGAAGAGAGGGGGAAAAAAAGGAAAGGTCTCACCCGGATTCACCACGGTGGGTCTGCAGCTTAGATGTTCTTTGGACTTGCGGTTTCTTGCGGCAGAGCAATCGGCCATTTTATTGGCCGATCTTCTCCGTCGGCCCTCGGAGTTCTGTCCGGACAGCTGGAGGAGCCGCCGCTCCACCGCTGCCGGAACGCTGCCTCCTCGTAGGAAAGTCGTGCCCTCCAGGGCGACTTTGGACCCGCATAAGGATCCGCCGACGGAGGGAAAACTAGTCGGCGGGGAAAGCAATATCCCTGCTCAACTAGCAACGCCGCGACCGGAACCGGAAGTCCCAGATATGTAGATGACACTTTCGTAATTTGGCCACACGGGAAAGAAAAACTGGACAACTTCCTCAACGCATCTCAACAGCCTACACCCCAAAATACAATTCACGATGGAAATAGAAGCTAACAACCAACTCCCCTTCCTGGACGTCCTAATGTACAAAAAACCCAATGGCTCCCTAGGACACACCATCTACCAGAAAAAAACACACACCAACCGCTACTTAAATGCACAATCCCATCACCACCCTGCACAGATCAACTCCGTAGCCAAGACCCTCATATCCAGAACCAAACGCCTAGCCGACAAAGACCACCTGAAAACTGAATTACACACACTCACAAACGTATTAATCTCCAACGGATTCCAAAGAAATACTATTACCAACCTAATCCAAAGGGAAACACACCCCAAGAACCGAGACATAGAACAGTACAACGACATCGCCCTCCTCCCCTACATCAAAGGCACCACAGATAAAATCAGCAAAATTCTCCAGAAACACAATATCAAGACAGCCTTCGGCACCGACCAAAAAATAGCCAACATCTTAAGAAACCCCAAAGACATGATCCAGCTAGAAAACCAAGGAGTCTATGAAATACCATGCAAAATCTGCCCAGCCACATACATTGGACAAACTAATAGGAGAATAAATGCACACATCGCAGAACACAAGAACACAGTCAGAAAAGAAGAAAAAACTTCTTACCCTCTTCCAGCACCTTAAAGCCACAGGACATGAAATTGATTTTGAAGGAACCAAACTAATCTCCAAAACTGAACACCACAACAAGAGAATAATTATGGAAGCCATCGAAATAGAAAAACACCCCCACAACATGAATAAACGTGACGATACCTCCCGCCTACCAGACATCTGGAAACTAGCCCTAATCAACAAACGAGTCCTAGCCAGGAAAACTGAAACCAGACCCAGAACATCACAGTACGCCACCACCATTCACCCTCACCAGACCCAAACCCAAGCCCAAACCCATCCCTCAGACGAAATGCAACTACCATCCAGAAGCCAAACCATGACGACATCACCAGCTGGTGCACCTCCCTCCGACCCCCGCACAAAGCAAACGGACACACGCCATGAACACAGAGCTAGACTGCAAACTCGGAGCCAAACCAAAGCCCGGTATGTTACTTCACAGCCTTCTGCCCTGGACATCACACCACAGAACTCAGGAGGTTACAGTGCTAAAGCTCAGGATGTTACAACACAGCCTACTACCCAGGATGGTGCAACATCGAACTTAGAATATGACTACACTAGATCTCAGGATGTCATCACACAACCCATTACCCAGGTCGTTACAACACAAAAGACTAATGGGCACACAGCCAGCACCTAGCTACTCAGGATGTTACGAAACAGCCGAACAATCCACAAACAATAACTCCAACACAGCCAACCAACCCTCCTACAGCAACTAAGCCAGCACTCTACACACCCCCACCAATATTTATAGAGACACGGCAGCTCCGATCACACTTTGCTCGCACAAGCACGAAGCCGAAGACCCCAGCCTGAAGATGACGAGCGGGACCTTGTAGAAACGTCGCCAAGATACTCTCAATCTTATACGGGAAAAGACCCGAATACACCAAGACCGGTTATTCGGGTTTTCTCCCGCGTAAAATTGGAAGTGTCTTGGCGACGTTTCAACAAAGTCCCATTCGTCATCTTCAGGCTGGTGCTTTCGGCTTTGTGCTTCTAGGAGCAATGTGTGATCGTAGCTATTTCTTCCTTTTAACTGCCAGTGGGGGTATGAACTGATTGGATGGGGGTTGGCTGTGCTCTGATTGGCTGGGGGAGTGTTCTGTTTGGGTGGGGGCTTTGTTGTGCTCAGGTTAGTCTGAGTTGCAGGGGGATTAGAGATGGTGAGCTGCATAGCGTTTGGCTTCACATTTGTGGTCGTGCCTCATCTTCATGGTGGGTGTCAGTTGGCTTCATGTATGGATTGGAGGGGTTTAAAGTGGCTAATGATGCAGCTATAGTCTGGCTTCTGGTTTGTGGTCGTGCCTCATCATCGGTGTGTCTTTGGGTTTGCTTTTTGCATGGATGTGTGGTGGTGACATCCTGTGTGGTTTTCGTGAGTGTGGGTCTGGTGTCATTCTTTGTGTTAGGGACTCGTTTGTCAATAAGAGTGGGTTTCCAAATGGCTGGTAGCAAAAAGCAAACCCAAACCCACACCGATGATGAGGTACAACAGGTCTTTGGTTCTTCGGGTTTTCTCCCGCGTAGAATTTGAAGTGTCTTGGCAACGTTTCGACGAAGTCCCATTCGTCATCTTCAGGCTGGTGCTTTCGGCTCTTCAGTCAGAACTCACCCTTCCGGGATTCGAACCTGGGCAGAATGATTCCTTCCTCCCATGTTTGGGTTTACAGGGTGCAATCTAAAAAATAAACACTTGACATATATATATATACATATATATACACACACACACATATATATATATATATATATATATATATATATATATATATATATATATATATATATATATATATATATATATATATATATATATATATATATATATATATATATATATATATATATATATATATATATATATATATATATATATATGTCAAGTGGTTATTTTTTTTTTTTTTTTTTAGATTGCACCCTGTAAACCCAAATATGGGAGGAAGAAATCATTCTTTCCTTTGCTTGTTTCAGCTCAACCCAGAGCCATCTGCAAGCACAAATATATATATGTTGTTAAAATTGTTGACAAAGAAATAAGGGAATTTCTGATATAGCTATTTCGAGTTTCTTAACTCTCTTCAGTCAGAACTCACCCTTCTGGGATTCGAACCTGGGCAGTCTGCATGCTAAGCAGATGCTTTAACCTGTTGAGCCACAAGTTCTCTCCCGCTTTGTCAGTAGTCAGGGAGTAAGGATATGTGTCAAGTGGTTATTTTTTTTTTAGATTGCACCCTGTAAACCCAAATATGGGAGGAAGAAATCATTCTTTCCTTTGCTTGTTTCAGCTCAACCCAGAGCCATCTGCAAGCACAAATATATATATGTTGTTAAAATTGTTGACAAAGAAATAAGGGAATTTCTGATATAGCTATTTCGAGTTTCTTAACTCTCTTCAGTCAGAACTCACCCTTCTGGGATTCGAACCTGGGCAGTCTGCATGCTAAGCAGATGCTTTAACCTGTTGAGCCACAAGTTCTCTCCCGCTTTGTCAGTAGTCAGGGAGTAAGGATATGTGTCAAGTGGTTATTTTTTTTTTTTAGATTGCACCCTGTAAACCCAAATATGGGAGGAAGAAATCATTCTTTCCTTTGCTTGTTTCAGCTCAACCCAGAGCCATCTGCAAGCACAAATATATATATGTTGTTAAAATTGTTGACAAAGAAATAAGGGAATTTCTGATATAGCTATTTCGAGTTTCTTAACTCTCTTCAGTCAGAACTCACCCTTCTGGGATTCGAACCTGGGCAGTCTGCATGCTAAGCAGATGCTTTAACCTGTTGAGCCACAAGTTCTCTCCCGCTTTGTCAGTAGTCAGGGAGTAAGGATATGTGTCAAGTGGTTATTTTTTTTTTTTTTTTTTAGATTGCACCCTGTAAACCCAAATATGGGAGGAAGAAATCATTCTTTCCTTTGCTTCTTTCAGCTCAACCCAGAGCCATCTGCAAGCACAAATATATATATGTTGTTAAAATTGTTGACAAAGAAATAAGGGAATTTCTGATATAGCTATTTCGAGTTTCTTAACTCTCTTCAGTCAGAACTCACCCTTCTGGGATTCGAACCTGGGCAGTCTGCATGCTAAGCAGATGCTTTAACCTGTTGAGCCACAAGTTCTCTCCCGCTTTGTCAGTAGTCAGGGAGTAAGGATATGTGTCAAGTGGTTATTTTTTTTTTTTTTTTTTTAGATTGCACCCTGTAAACCCAAATATGGGAGGAAGAAATCATTCTTTCCTTTGCTTGTTTCAGCTCAACCCAGAGCCATCTGCAAGCACAAATATATATATGTTGTTAAAATTGTTGACAAAGAAATAAGGGAATTTCTGATATAGCTATTTCGAGTTTCTTAACTCTCTTCAGTCAGAACTCACCCTTCTGGGATTCGAACCTGGGCAGTCTGCATGCTAAGCAGATGCTTTAACCTGTTGAGCCACAAGTTCTCTCCCGCTTTGTCAGTAGTCAGGGAGTAAGGATATGTGTCAAGTGGTTATTTTTTTTTATTTTTTTTTTATTTTTTTTATTTTTTTAGATTGCACCCTGTAAACCCAAATATGGGAGGAAGAAATCATTCTTTCCTTTGCTTGTTTCAGCTCAACCCAGAGCCATCTGCAAGCACAAATATATATATGTTGTTAAAATTGTTGACAAAGAAATAAGGGAATTTCTGATATAGCTATTTCGAGTTTCTTAACTCTCTTCAGTCAGAACTCACCCTTCTGGGATTCGAACCTGGGCAGTCTGCATGCTAAGCAGATGCTTTAACCTGTTGAGCCACAAGTTCTCTCCCGCTTTGTCAGTAGTCAGGGAGTAAGGATATGTGTCAAGTGGTTATTTTTTTTTTTTTTAGATTGCACCCTGTAAACCCAAATATGGGAGGAAGAAATCATTCTTTCCTTTGCTTGTTTCAGCTCAACCCAGAGCCATCTGCAAGCACAAATATATATATGTTGTTAAAATTGTTGACAAAGAAATAAGGGAATTTCTGATATAGCTATTTCGAGTTTCTTAACTCTCTTCAGTCAGAACTCACCCTTCTGGGATTCGAACCTGGGCAGTCTGCATGCTAAGCAGATGCTTTAACCTGTTGAGCCACAAGTTCTCTCCCGCTTTGTCAGTAGTCAGGGAGTAAGGATATGTGTCAAGTGGTTATTTTTTTTTAGATTGCACCCTGTAAACCCAAATATGGGAGGAAGAAATCATTCTTTCCTTTGCTTGTTTCAGCTCAACCCAGAGCCATCTGCAAGCACAAATATATATATGTTGTTAAAATTGTTGACAAAGAAATAAGGGAATTTCTGATATAGCTATTTCGAGTTTCTTAACTCTCTTCAGTCAGAACTCACCCTTCTGGGATTCGAACCTGGGCAGTCTGCATGCTAAGCAGATGCTTTAACCTGTTGAGCCACAAGTTCTCTCCCGCTTTGTCAGTAGTCAGGGAGTAAGGATATGTGTCAAGTGGTTATTTTTTTTTTTTTTTAGATTGCACCCTGTAAACCCAAATATGGGAGGAAGAAATCATTCTTTCCTTTGCTTGTTTCAGCTCAACCCAGAGCCATCTGCAAGCACAAATATATATATGTTGTTAAAATTGTTGACAAAGAAATAAGGGAATTTCTGATATAGCTATTTCGAGTTTCTTAACTCTCTTCAGTCAGAACTCACCCTTCTGGGATTCGAACCTGGGCAGTCTGCATGCTAAGCAGATGCTTTAACCTGTTGAGCCACAAGTTCTCTCCCGCTTTGTCAGTAGTCAGGGAGTAAGGATATGTGTCAAGTGGTTATTTTTTTTTAGATTGCACCCTGTAAACCCAAATATGGGAGGAAGAAATCATTCTTTCCTTTGCTTGTTTCAGCTCAACCCAGAGCCATCTGCAAGCACAAATATATATATGTTGTTAAAATTGTTGACAAAGAAATAAGGGAATTTCTGATATAGCTATTTCGAGTTTCTTAACTCTCTTCAGTCAGAACTCACCCTTCTGGGATTCGAACCTGGGCAGTCTGCATGCTAAGCAGATGCTTTAACCTGTTGAGCCACAAGTTCTCTCCCGCTTTGTCAGTAGTCAGGGAGTAAGGATATGTGTCAAGTGGTTATTTTTTTTTTTTTTTAGATTGCACCCTGTAAACCCAAATATGGGAGGAAGAAATCATTCTTTCCTTTGCTTGTTTCAGCTCAACCCAGAGCCATCTGCAAGCACAAATATATATATGTTGTTAAAATTGTTGACAAAGAAATAAGGGAATTTCTGATATAGCTATTTCGAGTTTCTTAACTCTCTTCAGTCAGAACTCACCCTTCTGGGATTCGAACCTGGGCAGTCTGCATGCTAAGCAGATGCTTTAACCTGTTGAGCCACAAGTTCTCTCCCGCTTTGTCAGTAGTCAGGGAGTAAGGATATGTGTCAAGTGGTTATTTTTTTTAGATTGCACCCTGTAAACCCAAATATGGGAGGAAGAAATCATTCTTTCCTTTGCTTGTTTCAGCTCAACCCAGAGCCATCTGCAAGCACAAATATATATATGTTGTTAAAATTGTTGACAAAGAAATAAGGGAATTTCTGATATAGCTATTTCGAGTTTCTTAACTCTCTTCAGTCAGAACTCACCCTTCTGGGATTCGAACCTGGGCAGTCTGCATGCTAAGCAGATGCTTTAACCTGTTGAGCCACAAGTTCTCTCCCGCTTTGTCAGTAGTCAGGGAGTAAGGATATGTGTCAAGTGGTTATTTTTTTTTAGATTGCACCCTGTAAACCCAAATATGGGAGGAAGAAATCATTCTTTCCTTTGCTTGTTTCAGCTCAACCCAGAGCCATCTGCAAGCACAAATATATATATGTTGTTAAAATTGTTGACAAAGAAATAAGGGAATTTCTGATATAGCTATTTCGAGTTTCTTAACTCTCTTCAGTCAGAACTCACCCTTCTGGGATTCGAACCTGGGCAGTCTGCATGCTAAGCAGATGCTTTAACCTGTTGAGCCACAAGTTCTCTCCCGCTTTGTCAGTAGTCAGGGAGTAAGGATATGTGTCAAGTGGTTATTTTTTTTTTTTTTTTAGATTGCACCCTGTAAACCCAAATATGGGAGGAAGAAATCATTCTTTCCTTTGCTTGTTTCAGCTCAACCCAGAGCCATCTGCAAGCACAAATATATATATGTTGTTAAAATTGTTGACAAAGAAATAAGGGAATTTCTGATATAGCTATTTCGAGTTTCTTAACTCTCTTCAGTCAGAACTCACCCTTCTGGGATTCGAACCTGGGCAGTCTGCATGCTAAGCAGATGCTTTAACCTGTTGAGCCACAAGTTCTCTCCCGCTTTGTCAGTAGTCAGGGAGTAAGGATATGTGTCAAGTGGTTATTTTTTTTTTTTTAGATTGCACCCTGTAAACCCAAATATGGGAGGAAGAAATCATTCTTTCCTTTGCTTGTTTCAGCTCAACCCAGAGCCATCTGCAAGCACAAATATATATATGTTGTTAAAATTGTTGACAAAGAAATAAGGGAATTTCTGATATAGCTATTTCGAGTTTCTTAACTCTCTTCAGTCAGAACTCACCCTTCTGGGATTCGAACCTGGGCAGTCTGCATGCTAAGCAGATGCTTTAACCTGTTGAGCCACAAGTTCTCTCCCGCTTTGTCAGTAGTCAGGGAGTAAGGATATGTGTCAAGTGGTTATTTTTTTTTAGATTGCACCCTGTAAACCCAAATATGGGAGGAAGAAATCATTCTTTCCTTTGCTTGTTTCAGCTCAACCCAGAGCCATCTGCAAGCACAAATATATATATGTTGTTAAAATTGTTGACAAAGAAATGAGGGAATTTCTGATATAGCTATTTCGAGTTTCTTAACTCTCTTCAGTCAGAACTCACCCTTCTGGGATTCGAACCTGGGCAGTCTGCATGCTAAGCAGATGCTTTAACCTGTTGAGCCACAAGTTCTCTCCCGCTTTGTCAGTAGTCAGGGAGTAAGGATATGTGTCAAGTGGTTATTTTTTTTTAGATTGCACCCTGTAAACCCAAATATGGGAGGAAGAAATCATTCTTTCCTTTGCTTGTTTCAGCTCAACCCAGAGCCATCTGCAAGCACAAATATATATATGTTGTTAAAATTGTTGACAAAGAAATAAGGGAATTTCTGATATAGCTATTTCGAGTTTCTTAACTCTCTTCAGTCAGAACTCACCCTTCTGGGATTCGAACCTGGGCAGTCTGCATGCTAAGCAGATGCTTTAACCTGTTGAGCCACAAGTTCTCTCCCGCTTTGTCAGTAGTCAGGGAGTAAGGATATGTGTCAAGTGGTTATTTTTTTTTTTTTTAGATTGCACCCTGTAAACCCAAATATGGGAGGAAGAAATCATTCTTTCCTTTGCTTGTTTCAGCTCAACCCAGAGCCATCTGCAAGCACAAATATATATATGTTGTTAAAATTGTTGACAAAGAAATAAGGGAATTTCTGATATAGCTATTTCGAGTTTCTTAACTCTCTTCAGTCAGAACTCACCCTTCTGGGATTCGAACCTGGGCAGTCTGCATGCTAAGCAGATGCTTTAACCTGTTGAGCCACAAGTTCTCTCCCGCTTTGTCAGTAGTCAGGGAGTAAGGATATGTGTCAAGTGGTTATTTTTTTTTTTTTAGATTGCACCCTGTAAACCCAAATATGGGAGGAAGAAATCATTCTTTCCTTTGCTTGTTTCAGCTCAACCCAGAGCCATCTGCAAGCACAAATATATATATGTTGTTAAAATTGTTGACAAAGAAATAAGGGAATTTCTGATATAGCTATTTCGAGTTTCTTAACTCTCTTCAGTCAGAACTCACCCTTCTGGGATTCGAACCTGGGCAGTCTGCATGCTAAGCAGATGCTTTAACCTGTTGAGCCACAAGTTCTCTCCCGCTTTGTCAGTAGTCAGGGAGTAAGGATATGTGTCAAGTGGTTATTTTTTTTTTTTTAGATTGCACCCTGTAAACCCAAATATGGGAGGAAGAAATCATTCTTTCCTTTGCTTGTTTCAGCTCAACCCAGAGCCATCTGCAAGCACAAATATATATATGTTGTTAAAATTGTTGACAAAGAAATAAGGGAATTTCTGATATAGCTATTTCGAGTTTCTTAACTCTCTTCAGTCAGAACTCACCCTTCTGGGATTCGAACCTGGGCAGTCTGCATGCTAAGCAGATGCTTTAACCTGTTGAGCCACAAGTTCTCTCCCGCTTTGTCAGTAGTCAGGGAGTAAGGATATGTGTCAAGTGGTTATTTTTTTTTTTAGATTGCACCCTGTAAACCCAAATATGGGAGGAAGAAATCATTCTTTCCTTTGCTTGTTTCAGCTCAACCCAGAGCCATCTGCAAGCACAAATATATATATGTTGTTAAAATTGTTGACAAAGAAATAAGGGAATTTCTGATATAGCTATTTCGAGTTTCTTAACTCTCTTCAGTCAGAACTCACCCTTCTGGGATTCGAACCTGGGCAGTCTGCATGCTAAGCAGATGCTTTAACCTGTTGAGCCACAAGTTCTCTCCCGCTTTGTCAGTAGTCAGGGAGTAAGGATATGTGTCAAGTGGTTATTTTTTTTTTTTTAGATTGCACCCTGTAAACCCAAATATGGGAGGAAGAAATCATTCTTTCCTTTGCTTGTTTCAGCTCAACCCAGAGCCATCTGCAAGCACAAATATATATATGTTGTTAAAATTGTTGACAAAGAAATAAGGGAATTTCTGATATAGCTATTTCGAGTTTCTTAACTCTCTTCAGTCAGAACTCACCCTTCTGGGATTCGAACCTGGGCAGTCTGCATGCTAAGCAGATGCTTTAACCTGTTGAGCCACAAGTTCTCTCCCGCTTTGTCAGTAGTCAGGGAGTAAGGATATGTGTCAAGTGGTTATTTTTTTTTTTTTTTAGATTGCACCCTGTAAACCCAAATATGGGAGGAAGAAATCATTCTTTCCTTTGCTTGTTTCAGCTCAACCCAGAGCCATCTGCAAGCACAAATATATATATGTTGTTAAAATTGTTGACAAAGAAATAAGGGAATTTCTGATATAGCTATTTCGAGTTTCTTAACTCTCTTCAGTCAGAACTCACCCTTCTGGGATTCGAACCTGGGCAGTCTGCATGCTAAGCAGATGCTTTAACCTGTTGAGCCACAAGTTCTCTCCCGCTTTGTCAGTAGTCAGGGAGTAAGGATATGTGTCAAGTGGTTATTTTTTTTTTTTTTTAGATTGCACCCTGTAAACCCAAATATGGGAGGAAGAAATCATTCTTTCCTTTGCTTGTTTCAGCTCAACCCAGAGCCATCTGCAAGCACAAATATATATATGTTGTTAAAATTGTTGACAAAGAAATAAGGGAATTTCTGATATAGCTATTTCGAGTTTCTTAACTCTCTTCAGTCAGAACTCACCCTTCTGGGATTCGAACCTGGGCAGTCTGCATGCTAAGCAGATGCTTTAACCTGTTGAGCCACAAGTTCTCTCCCGCTTTGTCAGTAGTCAGGGAGTAAGGATATGTGTCAAGTGGTTATTTTTTTTTTTTTAGATTGCACCCTGTAAACCCAAATATGGGAGGAAGAAATCATTCTTTCCTTTGCTTGTTTCAGCTCAACCCAGAGCCATCTGCAAGCACAAATATATATATGTTGTTAAAATTGTTGACAAAGAAATAAGGGAATTTCTGATATAGCTATTTCGAGTTTCTTAACTCTCTTCAGTCAGAACTCACCCTTCTGGGATTCGAACCTGGGCAGTCTGCATGCTAAGCAGATGCTTTAACCTGTTGAGCCACAAGTTCTCTCCCGCTTTGTCAGTAGTCAGGGAGTAAGGATATGTGTCAAGTGGTTATTTTTTTTAGATTGCACCCTGTAAACCCAAATATGGGAGGAAGAAATCATTCTTTCCTTTGCTTGTTTCAGCTCAACCCAGAGCCATCTGCAAGCACAAATATATATATGTTGTTAAAATTGTTGACAAAGAAATAAGGGAATTTCTGATATAGCTATTTCGAGTTTCTTAACTCTCTTCAGTCAGAACTCACCCTTCTGGGATTCGAACCTGGGCAGTCTGCATGCTAAGCAGATGCTTTAACCTGTTGAGCCACAAGTTCTCTCCCGCTTTGTCAGTAGTCAGGGAGTAAGGATATGTGTCAAGTGGTTATTTTTTTTTAGATTGCACCCTGTAAACCCAAATATGGGAGGAAGAAATCATTCTTTCCTTTGCTTGTTTCAGCTCAACCCAGAGCCATCTGCAAGCACAAATATATATATGTTGTTAAAATTGTTGACAAAGAAATAAGGGAATTTCTGATATAGCTATTTCGAGTTTCTTAACTCTCTTCAGTCAGAACTCACCCTTCTGGGATTCGAACCTGGGCAGTCTGCATGCTAAGCAGATGCTTTAACCTGTTGAGCCACAAGTTCTCTCCCGCTTTGTCAGTAGTCAGGGAGTAAGGATATGTGTCAAGTGGTTATTTTTTTTTTTTAGATTGCACCCTGTAAACCCAAATATGGGAGGAAGAAATCATTCTTTCCTTTGCTTGTTTCAGCTCAACCCAGAGCCATCTGCAAGCACAAATATATATATGTTGTTAAAATTGTTGACAAAGAAATAAGGGAATTTCTGATATAGCTATTTCGAGTTTCTTAACTCTCTTCAGTCAGAACTCACCCTTCTGGGATTCGAACCTGGGCAGTCTGCATGCTAAGCAGATGCTTTAACCTGTTGAGCCACAAGTTCTCTCCCGCTTTGTCAGTAGTCAGGGAGTAAGGATATGTGTCAAGTGGTTATTTTTTTTTTTTAGATTGCACCCTGTAAACCCAAATATGGGAGGAAGAAATCATTCTTTCCTTTGCTTGTTTCAGCTCAACCCAGAGCCATCTGCAAGCACAAATATATATATGTTGTTAAAATTGTTGACAAAGAAATAAGGGAATTTCTGATATAGCTATTTCGAGTTTCTTAACTCTCTTCAGTCAGAACTCACCCTTCTGGGATTCGAACCTGGGCAGTCTGCATGCTAAGCAGATGCTTTAACCTGTTGAGCCACAAGTTCTCTCCCGCTTTGTCAGTAGTCAGGGAGTAAGGATATGTGTCAAGTGGTTATTTTTTTTTTTTTAGATTGCACCCTGTAAACCCAAATATGGGAGGAAGAAATCATTCTTTCCTTTGCTTGTTTCAGCTCAACCCAGAGCCATCTGCAAGCACAAATATATATATGTTGTTAAAATTGTTGACAAAGAAATAAGGGAATTTCTGATATAGCTATTTCGAGTTTCTTAACTCTCTTCAGTCAGAACTCACCCTTCTGGGATTCGAACCTGGGCAGTCTGCATGCTAAGCAGATGCTTTAACCTGTTGAGCCACAAGTTCTCTCCCGCTTTGTCAGTAGTCAGGGAGTAAGGATATGTGTCAAGTGGTTATTTTTTTTTTTAGATTGCACCCTGTAAACCCAAATATGGGAGGAAGAAATCATTCTTTCCTTTGCTTGTTTCAGCTCAACCCAGAGCCATCTGCAAGCACAAATATATATATGTTGTTAAAATTGTTGACAAAGAAATAAGGGAATTTCTGATATAGCTATTTCGAGTTTCTTAACTCTCTTCAGTCAGAACTCACCCTTCTGGGATTCGAACCTGGGCAGTCTGCATGCTAAGCAGATGCTTTAACCTGTTGAGCCACAAGTTCTCTCCCGCTTTGTCAGTAGTCAGGGAGTAAGGATATGTGTCAAGTGGTTATTTTTTTTTTTTAGATTGCACCCTGTAAACCCAAATATGGGAGGAAGAAATCATTCTTTCCTTTGCTTGTTTCAGCTCAACCCAGAGCCATCTGCAAGCACAAATATATATATGTTGTTAAAATTGTTGACAAAGAAATAAGGGAATTTCTGATATAGCTATTTCGAGTTTCTTAACTCTCTTCAGTCAGAACTCACCCTTCTGGGATTCGAACCTGGGCAGTCTGCATGCTAAGCAGATGCTTTAACCTGTTGAGCCACAAGTTCTCTCCCGCTTTGTCAGTAGTCAGGGAGTAAGGATATGTGTCAAGTGGTTATTTTTTTTTTTTTTAGATTGCACCCTGTAAACCCAAATATGGGAGGAAGAAATCATTCTTTCCTTTGCTTGTTTCAGCTCAACCCAGAGCCATCTGCAAGCACAAATATATATATGTTGTTAAAATTGTTGACAAAGAAATAAGGGAATTTCTGATATAGCTATTTCGAGTTTCTTAACTCTCTTCAGTCAGAACTCACCCTTCTGGGATTCGAACCTGGGCAGTCTGCATGCTAAGCAGATGCTTTAACCTGTTGAGCCACAAGTTCTCTCCCGCTTTGTCAGTAGTCAGGGAGTAAGGATATGTGTCAAGTGGTTATTTTTTTTTAGATTGCACCCTGTAAACCCAAATATGGGAGGAAGAAATCATTCTTTCCTTTGCTTGTTTCAGCTCAACCCAGAGCCATCTGCAAGCACAAATATATATATGTTGTTAAAATTGTTGACAAAGAAATAAGGGAATTTCTGATATAGCTATTTCGAGTTTCTTAACTCTCTTCAGTCAGAACTCACCCTTCTGGGATTCGAACCTGGGCAGTCTGCATGCTAAGCAGATGCTTTAACCTGTTGAGCCACAAGTTCTCTCCCGCTTTGTCAGTAGTCAGGGAGTAAGGATATGTGTCAAGTGGTTATTTTTTTTTTTTTTAGATTGCACCCTGTAAACCCAAATATGGGAGGAAGAAATCATTCTTTCCTTTGCTTGTTTCAGCTCAACCCAGAGCCATCTGCAAGCACAAATATATATATGTTGTTAAAATTGTTGACAAAGAAATAAGGGAATTTCTGATATAGCTATTTCGAGTTTCTTAACTCTCTTCAGTCAGAACTCACCCTTCTGGGATTCGAACCTGGGCAGTCTGCATGCTAAGCAGATGCTTTAACCTGTTGAGCCACAAGTTCTCTCCCGCTTTGTCAGTAGTCAGGGAGTAAGGATATGTGTCAAGTGGTTATTTTTTTTTTTTTTTTTAGATTGCACCCTGTAAACCCAAATATGGGAGGAAGAAATCATTCTTTCCTTTGCTTGTTTCAGCTCAACCCAGAGCCATCTGCAAGCACAAATATATATATGTTGTTAAAATTGTTGACAAAGAAATAAGGGAATTTCTGATATAGCTATTTCGAGTTTCTTAACTCTCTTCAGTCAGAACTCACCCTTCTGGGATTCGAACCTGGGCAGTCTGCATGCTAAGCAGATGCTTTAACCTGTTGAGCCACAAGTTCTCTCCCGCTTTGTCAGGGAGTAAGGATATGTGTCCCTGACTACTGACAAAGCGGGAGAGAACTTGTGGCTCAACAGGTTAAAGCATCTGCTTAGCATGCAGACTGCCCAGGTTCGAATCCCAGAAGGGTGAGTTCTGACTGAAGAGAGTTAAGAAACTCGAAATAGCTATATCAGAAATTCCCTTATTTCTTTGTCAACAATTTTAACAACATATATATATTTGTGCTTGCAGATGGCTCTGGGTTGAGCTGAAACAAGCAAAGGAAAGAATGATTTCTTCCTCCCATATTTGGGTTTACAGGGTGCAATCTAAAAAAAATAACCACTTGACACATATCCTTACTCCCTGACTACTGACAAAGCGGGAGAGAACTTGTGGCTCAACAGGTTAAAGCATCTGCTTAGCATGCAGACTGCCCAGGTTCGAATCCCAGAAGGGTGAGTTCTGACTGAAGAGAGTTAAGAAACTCGAAATAGCTATATCAGAAATTCCCTTATTTCTTTGTCAACAATTTTAACAACATATATATATTTGTGCTTGCAGATGGCTCTGGGTTGAGCTGAAACAAGCAAAGGAAAGAATGATTTCTTCCTCCCATATTTGGGTTTACAGGGTGCAATCTAAAAAAAAAAAAAATAACCACTTGACACATATCCTTACTCCCTGACTACTGACAAAGCGGGAGAGAACTTGTGGCTCAACAGGTTAAAGCATCTGCTTAGCATGCAGACTGCCCAGGTTCGAATCCCAGAAGGGTGAGTTCTGACTGAAGAGAGTTAAGAAACTCGAAATAGCTATATCAGAAATTCCCTTATTTCTTTGTCAACAATTTTAACAACATATATATATATATATATATATATATATATATATATATATATATATATATATATATATATATATATATATATATATATATATATATATATATATATATATACATACACATACACATACACATACACATACACATACACATACACATACACATACACATACACATACACATACACATACACATACACATATACATATACATATATACATACATACATATATATATATATATATATATATATATATATATATATATATATATATATATATATATATATATATATATATATATATATATATATATATATATACATATACACACACACACACACACATATATCGTTTAATAAAGGTAGAAAAGGATATATGCAGTGTTATCTTCATTTTAGATATCAAAAGTGTTTTGCGGCTTCCAGTTTTTTGTTTTCGGTGGGAAATGGGTCCAAGTGGCTCTTTGAGTGTTTTGGGTTGCCTACCCCTGGGCTAGACTCTGAAGTTAAGCTAGCCTTTCTCCTGCTGGTTTCTGGAGGGCTTTTCCTAAACCGATCAGATCGACCGCTATCTCTCCGCAATCAGCGGGATGTACTTCCTTCTTTGTTGCCTCTATGGGGCAACTTCAGGCCCATTTAGGGTCCCTTAGCAGGCAGAAATCGGCCATAGGGTGCAGAGCCCCGTGATCCCTCGGCGGGTGTGCTATTGCGCAAAACCGGAAGCCAGGGCTATTTGCTGATATTCTGCTTTAGTTATGTGCCCCTCTTTTCACTTTTTATACTTTTCTTTTTTGTCTTTTTGTGACTTCTGCGGCCGCTTTCGGCTGCTCGCGCCAGGATGCTGTCGCTGCCATGAAGCAAGACGGGGGGATCTGCCCCATGCCACGGAACGCTTAGTGGTCTGCGGGTCTCCCACGCTTAACTCTAACCCCCACTCCCCCCCAGGGCAACCACAATACCTAACCCCAACCCTAACCCACAATGCCTAACCCCCAACCTTCAATTAAATCAAGTTTGACACCCCTGATTTATTGGTAGATTTAAAGGGAATAATATTTTGACACCCAGACAAGATGAGTGCAAAAAGAACTATTCCGTCGAGTTCAAGAAAGGAATCATGGAGGACTCTCAGGGCAAGAATCTTATGACTTCCTGCAAAGAGAAGAAGTTGGATCTCCATATGGTCTGAAAATGGTGAGCAGAGTACAATAACCTCAGTCAACAGGTGGACGAGGGAAATGCTAAGAAGTGCAAGTGTGGATCAGGTTGGCAGCCATTATTTTCTGAACTGGAAGACAACATCTGTGAATGGAGGAGGGCAGGAGGGTGGAGTGGGGGCGGGGCCAGTTTTTGGGCACTCGGTCTCTAAAAGGTTTGCCATCACTGGGTTACGGTTAGGGATTGTGGGTTAGGGTTGGGGTTAGGCATTGTGATTGCCCTGGGGGGGGAGTGGGGGTTAGGGTTAGGCATGGGAGACCTATGGCCCAGTAAGCAGGTGCGGGGCGTGTGGGGCAGATCCCCCCACCTGCCTTTGCCTCATGGCAGCGGCACTGTCCTGGCTGTAGTGGCCAAAAGTGGCCACAGAAGTGGGGTGGTGGCCAGGCCCCTGGATGGGGCTGCCGCCATGAGGTGCAACACATGTCAGGGGATGGGAGGCCTGGCTACAGGAGACCCATGGCCCGGTAAGCAGTAGCGGGGCATGTGGGGCAGATCCCCCCGCCTTGCCTCATGGCAGCGATAGATCAAAGAATGGGAAGAAAGGCCCTCCACGGTGACTTTTTCCCATGGAAGCTGACCACAGGGATTGCTGGCCGAGGAAGAGTGCGGAGCAATGGGAGATGAGCCAGACCTGCACAATGTCATCTTCAAGCAAGCCATAGATTTCCCAAGAGATGCTTTTGACCAGTTCCAGGCCAGGGAAATCCAAGAATGGCCAACACCACCACCAGCCTAGATGGCTGACAACAACAGCAACAGCCACAGCTCCAGCCCCCACACTGGCAGCTCCAGCACAGCAGCCGAGAGTGGCTCCAGCAGTGTGGCCATGGCCACCAGCTTGGGTAGCTCTCCTTCAGGGGAGGTAGCGTAGACCACCGGCCTTGGGGGTCAAATTCAAGAGCGACCCAAAACAGTTAGCATTCTTCCTAACTCAAGTGTGGACCTGCATGCAGGAGCATGGGGCTGACCTGCCAACCAACCCTGCAAAAGTGAGAGTTGTCACCATGCCATTAGAGAGCGAAACAGCAGAGTGGATGGTGACCCTCCACAATGCTACTGTGGCAGAGCTATGCAATTTCAATAGATTTGTGGCAGCCATGGCAAAGTGTTTTGAGGATCCCCTTTCCGACCGGAAGGCGAGGACGAGAATCAAGACTGTAAGGCAGGAAAAGCAACCTGTCACTGCCTACATTCAACAGTTCTGGAGCCTGGCCTGCAAGCTAGTTGATTGGCCACAAGACATGCTGATCGAGTGTTTCCAAAATGGCCGGAACAATGAGATCTTCTACTCCTGCCTTTCCAGGGGTGCACCATGAATCCTTCATGGATAGTACTTCCTGGCTGATGAAGTTGAGATCAACTTGGCTAGATATCATGGCTGTGCTAGCCGAGAACAACACCGTCCTTTTCCTATGGAAAAGAAAGATGCTCCAAAGCCAGGAAAAAGAGAACAGAGCCCACACCATGGCTCCACAAATTGCTTTCGCTGTGGCAAAGAGGGTCATAGGGCTGCCAACTGCTGAGCCCCCTGACCAGCACACAGCCCCGTGCAATGAGGAGGCAAAGGTCCTACCAAACCATGAAAGATGGCCCTTAAGGGAGTGGAAGTCGAGTTCACACCATTGCCTGCAATGGCAAGGGAACTCTGACCAAACTCCCCAACTCAGAGATGGAGAGCAACTGCGGGACGGATGATGATCCTTTGGTAAGTCGCCCCATAATACCCGAAACTATGCCTATCAAGCTAAGGGTACCTTCTTCAGTGCACAAGGTGGACTTGATTGCACTATTGGACTCAGGCTGCACCAGGTGCCTGGTCAGCCCTGGCACAGTGGAAAAACTGGGGATTTATTTATTTATTTATTTATTAAATTTGTATGCCGCCCCTCTCCCAAGACTCGGGGCGGCTCACAACAAGAACATAGACATAGATAAAAATCAATAGCAATAATTACATCCAATTAAAAAATTGACACATACAACAAGCAAACACAATCAAATAAACACTCAGCAATGGAAGGCGATTACTTGGCCCGGGGGCAGAACAAAGTTCATACCCCCCAAGCCTGTCGGCATAAATGGGTTTTTAAAAGTTTACGGAAAGCTAGGAGGGAGGAGGCAGTACGTACCTCCGAGGGAAGCTGGTTCCAGAGGGCTGGGGCAGCAACGGAGAAGGCCCTTGTCCTAGGGCCCGTCAAATAACATTGTTTGATGGACGGGACCCGTAGGAGGCCAGCCCTATGCGCCCTGACCGCTCACTGGGATTCATGAGGCTGAAGACGGTCCCGCAAGTAACCTGGTCCATTGCCATAAAGGGCTTTATAGGTCATAACCAACACTTTGAATTGTGTTCGGAGACCAATTGGCAGCCAGTGCAGCTCGCGAAGGGCCGGAGTGATATGGGCATGTCTAGGAAGACCCAAGACAGCTCGCGCGGCTGCATTCTGGACAACCTGCAGTCTCCGGACATTCTTCAAAGGTTGCCCCATGTAGAGAGCATTACAATAGTCGAATCTTGAGGTGACAAGGGCATGAGTGACTATTAGGAGTGACTCCCGATCCAAATAGGGTCGCAACTGGCGCACCAGGCGAACCTGGGAGAATGCTCCTCTCGCCACAGCCGAAAAATGATGTTCCAGGCTTAGCTGTGGATCGAGGAGGACACCCAAGTTGCGAACCCTCTCCGAGGGGGACAAAACTTCTCCCCCCAGGGTAATGGACGGACAGTTAGAATCGTCCTTGGGAGGCAAAACCCATAGCCACTACGTCTTGTCAGGGTTGAGCTTGAGCCTGTTGGCACCCATCCAGACCTCAACAGCCTCCAGGCACCAGTTCATCACTTCCACTGCTTCGCTGTAATGACGCGGGGTAGAGATATAAAGCTGAGTGTCATCAGCATACTGATGACAACTCACCCCGTGTCGATGGATGATCTCACCCAACGGCTTCATGTAGATGTTAAAAAGCGGAGGTGAGAGGACAGACCCCTGAGGCACTCCACACGGAAGAAGCCTCGGAGCCGATCTCTGACCTCCTGCAAACACCGACTGCAAGCAGCCAGAGAGGTAGGAGGTGAACCACTGCAAAACGGTGCCCCGCACTCCACACCCCTCCAACCGGCGCAGAAGGATACCATGGTCGATGGTATCGAATGCCGCTGAGAGGTCAAGAAGCACCAGGATAGTGGAATAACCTCTATCCCGGGCCCGCCAGAGATCATCGGTCAGCGCGACCAAAACAGTTTCCGTGCTGTGACTGGACCTGAACCCAGACTGCCAAGGGTCCAGATAATCAGCTTCCTCCAAGGACCATTAGAGTTGGAGTGCCACCACCTTCTCAACAACCTTCCCTAAAAAGAGAAGGTTGGAGACTGGCCGGTAATTATTCAAAACTGCCGGGTCCAGGGAAGGCTTCTTGAGGAGGGGGCGCACAAGTGCCTCCTTTAAGGGAGCCGGAAAGGACCCCTCCCTCAACGAAGCGTTAATAACAGCCTGAACCCAGCTACGTGTCACCTCCCTACTAGCCGAAACCAGCCAGGAGGGACATGGGTCCAATAAACAGGTGGCAGAACTCACAGCTCCAATGGCCTTGTCCACATCATCAGGAGTTACCAGGTCAAACTCATCCCATTCCACAAGACTAAGACAGGCCTCTGTCGTCTCGACTGACTCATTGTCAACCGACATTGCATTCCAATTGGAGTCCAAGTCAGCCCGGATCTGAGCGATCTTGTCTGCGAAGAAGGTGTTAAATTCCTCAGCATTGCCCTGCAAAGGTTCCTCCCTTCTCTCCGTATCAAGGAGAGAACGAGTCACCTTAAACAGGGCAGCCGGGCGAGAATCCGCAGACGTGATCAATGCGGAAAGATACTGAGATCGTGCCGCAGTGATCGCTTCCAAATAGGTCTTAATATGAGCTCTCAATTTGGTTCGATCAGATTCGGATCTGCTTACCCTCCATTGCTTCTCTAGACGTCTCTTCTGGCGCTTCATCCCCCTGAGTTCCTCGGTAAACCAAGGAGATCTCCTGGGTCTGCTAACACGGAGAGGTCGCAACGGTGCAATCTGGTCTAGAGCCCCCGTAGTGGCCATATTCCAGGCCATCACTAGGGACTCCGCCGAACTGTATATGAGCGAATCCGGCAATTCCCCAAGCGCCCTTTGAAAGCCCATAGGGTCCATCAGGCGTCTGGGGCAGAAACATTTAATCAGTTCCGCCTCCCTACGGGAGAGGAGAGGTGTCATAAACTCCAGCCGCAGCAGAAAATGATCTGTTCATGACATAGGCAACACTTCTAAGCCCTTTAATCCCAGATCATATCTCAACTGCTCCGAGAGGAAAACCAGGTCAGGTGTGTGTTCCCCCTCATGGGTCGGGCCCTCAATTACTTGAGCCAGGTCCATGGTTGCCATGGTAGCCATGAACTCCCGCGCTAACCCTGAGGATTCACCGAGTGACGGCACATTGAAGTCTCCCAAGACTATAAGTCTGGGTAACTCAACTGCCAACCCGGCTACCTCCTCGAGTAGCATGGGCAGGGCTGTTGAAACGCAGCTGGGAGGCAGGTACGTAAGCAACAAGCCCACCTGTACACCTAGGTCCAACCTCATAAGGAGAGACTCACAACCGGATATCTCAGAAGCAGTGAGTCTGCGCAGTCCGAGTGACTCTTTAGCTATAATTGCCACTCCTCCCCCCTTCCCTGGGGTCGCGGCTGATGCCATACCTGAAACCCAGCTGGACACATCTCAGAGAGGGGAACTCCTCCCTCTGGGGTCAGCCAGGTCTCAGTCACACATGCCAGGTCAGCCTCCTCATCCAGAATTAAGTCCCGGATGAGGGGAGCCTTATTTACCACCGACCTGGCATTAAGCAGCAGCAGCCTGAGTCCAGGGTCCGAATTTTGCTCATTACCAGTACCCTGGGGGAGGTTCAGGGGGCCGGAACAAGAAATTGCTTTCAGGCAGCGAGGCCTTGTTCCCTGAGAGCGGCCAACCCCCGGCCTCCCGTCATATCTGCCTCTTCCCCATACGACTGGTATAAACTGGCCCTCTGATCCCTCAGAGTAAAGCTCCTCCACTTCTCTAGCTTCCGTAAGTGCAGACAGGTCAGCCCTTCCATCCATCCAAACCATACATTCATTCGTCCATTCAACCCCATTCATTCGTCCATCCATATTTCTTACATTATCCATAATTAGGAATTAAAAAATTATAATAGTATTAAAAACAATCTAATTAGCTAAAAATTGTAGATATAAAATTTGAATAAATAAGAATTAAAAATTTAACAAGACATATAAACATATTGATTGAAGAGGCCACAAGCAGAGGCGCAAGCGGTAAACCTGTCGACTCCTACCAGGCGCTTCAACAAAAGCAAAAAGCAAGCCTCAAAGTCAGCTGGAAAATGGTCACTGGAGGTTGCCCTCAAGAGCTCCACGGCCTTGTCCCGCACCACCGTAACTTCCACTGTAGCAAGGCTTTCGAACGGGGGCCAAGGCTGTGAAAGTTCCCAACTGGTCAGCCAGGGCAAGTAAGACCTCATCCTCATCGCAAACAGTATCTACAAGAAAAAGCAAGAGCTCGCTGCCCACCCTCCCAACACCCAGGGCCAGTACAATGGTAGAGAGATTCACAATACTATTCAGATGAAGCTGAACGCCGTCATTCCGCAGCCCATCGAACAACACAGCGATAGGGCAAAGGGAACCATCTCCGTCGGCAGCCGCCATCTTAGCTCCCGGCCGCCATTTCGGCGGCTCTGCCTCGCACCCTGCGGCGCTCTTCCTCCTCCTTCTACCTTGGTTGTTGTTGTTGTCCCCTGGTAGGCAGCATACACTCCCATCGACTCCTAACTGGCTTGCACACACCGACCCGACTCCCAGCCGACCGCCAGGAGCTCGGCGGCCCACAGCGGCTTCACCGGCCCTCCGTCGAACTCAAACCCCGACCCAACTCCCAACTGGCTAGCCGTCGGGAGCCAGACGGTTCCTAGTGGTCTTGCCGGTCCTCCACCGAACTCCAAACACCGACCCGACTTCCCACAAAACTCCAGACGCCGACCGGCACCCGGTTTCCTCTCCATTTGGTGCCTTCTCCCTGACAGGACTCCTCCAGCTACAGGTCTTCCTTTTCCACGTCTTTTTGTTATTTGGTTACAATGCTCACTTGTTACGACTTTGGCTCCGTCGCTTCGGCTCCTGATTGTAGGCTCTTCCTACAAGAGTTAAAATTCCCCATGGCATTCTGCCAGCTAGATGGTTCAGTAGCGGGGGGGGGTTTGCCCACAACTTTCACTACTGAACCGGTAGAGGTGAAGATGGGGGCCCATGAGGAAACCATCAGTTTCATAGTAGTGCCAGGCATGGACAGACCGATAGTGTTGGACTTACCGTAGCTACTAAAATGGAACCCCTCCGTAAATTGGAGGAGACAAATCCTAAAAATCAGGCAGAAACCAGTCGAAGGGGGACTGAACGGAAAACTTACTTGGCAATGCCATGTGCCACCCATTAAGAAAGTGAAAGCAGCAGTGTGCAAATCAACAAAGGTGGATCCTCAAATCCCCAAATAGTATTGGGACTTACAGGAAGTTTTCAGTGAAAAATATTTGGACACGCTTTCCCCTCATTGCCCCACAGACTGCTCTATAGAGATTGTTCCGGGGGCCAAACTGCCTAAGTCAAAACTATACTCCATGACTTCAAGGGAGTTAGATGAGCTCCAAGCCTTTATAAACAAGAAATTGGCACAAGGCTTCATTCAGCCGGCAAAGTCACATATGGTGGCACCTGTATTATTCCGGGAGAAAAAAGATGGGTCCCTCCGCCTATGCATTGATTACCATGGGCTAAATGCCATCTGTGTTGAAAATGTTTATCCCCTCCCACTAATGAAAGACATGCTTGCTCACCTGGCTAAAGAAAAGCTTTTCATCAAATTAGACTTTAGAGAAGCGTATTACCAAGTATGCATCAAGGAAGGGAATGAGTGGAAAACAGCCTTCAATTGCCCACTGGGATGTTTCCAATTCCAAGTGTTGCCCTTCAGGCTACAAGGGGCCCCTGCAGTTTTCATGCAATCAATGAGGTCCTCCACAAACATTTGTGCAAAGGGGTCCTAGTCTATTTAGATGACATTTTGATTTAAACAGAAACCATGGAAGAACATGTAAAGCTAGTAAAAGCTGTGCTGAAAAAACTCCGTGCTGCCCAGTTGTATGCCAAGCTCTCTAAATGCTAATTCCACAAGGAAAAGATTGACTACTTAGGCTATTGCATTTCCCATGCGAGGGTTGAGCTTCACAACCCAGCATTCCTGCAACAGGAAGAAAAGTATTCCAGACTTCACTAGGAAAAATAAGACAAATATTAGTGATAGGAGATTGAATTCTTAGGGGAACAAAAACTATAGTCTGCAGTCCAGGCAGTTAATCTAGGGAGGTATATAGTCTCCCTGGAGCAAAAATCAAAGATGTAACTGAGTACCTTACTAAAATAATCAACCCCACGGATTACTACCCCTTTCTTGTCCTACATGTGGGAACCAATGACACAACAATGAATCTGAAAACAACAAGAGATTATGAACAGCTAGGGAAGAAAGTTAAAGAATTAGACGCACAAGTGGTGTTTTTATCTATACTTCCAACAAAAGGCCAACATCCAATGAGGGACCAAAGGATTTTAGAAATGAACCTGTCAACTGTCCAGCTGGCGAATTCAACATTGAAGAACTTCTATGGCTTTGAGATGCCATAAGAGATAATTTTTTATTGAATACACATCCCGGCACTGAAGACGTAAAGTCAACTCTAGTTTTCCCGCACGAAAATCTGGTTAGTGTCAAGGTTCCAACTAATGAAACCACTTAAAGCAGAACTCTGAGGCTTGAAGTTTCCTCAAAGCACATGTTTATTGGATACGTAATATCGGCACAGACAAAAGTGAAACCAACTCTGAAAATTCCCTAGAGATTTGAAGTAACTAAAAGTAACACTCCCCTCCCCTCTACTATGCTATAAATCACACTACCCAATAAAAGCACTTGGCGGCCTTCTCAAATCGTCTTCACTCCTCTCTGCACCTGTGGGAATGACCTTGTTTCCCACGGTACTGCTCTGGTGTTTTGTCTAGCGATACAAATAGCAATACCACTTTCCCCCTTTCTCCCCCATCTATGTTGCAACTCAGAACGAAAAAGATGGCTTCAGACAGGTTCATTTCAGAAGTTGACAGTTAGTTAACAATAGTTTTCCATAACCCCCACCTACCATTTGTTCATGTTGCTCAATCACATTCTCTCTGTTCATTATGGGAACAGTCCACTTCTGAGTCAGACACCTGCTTTGGATGACATTGTGTCTTACGGTCCATGGATGGCTTCTTGAAACTCCTGTTTCTTTCCCATACTCCCCCTCCCCCTGTTTCTATGGCAAGTTGAGCAGCAACAGAGGTTAGTAAGCATCTTAGCAGGTCAACCTTGACAGAACCACTGCCTTAAAAACTGGTGTCAACAGAATTTCAGCTTCCTAGACCATGGTCTGCATTACCTAGATCAGTGGTGGTGAACCTATGGCACACATGCCAGAGGTGGCACTCAGAGCCCTCTCTGTGGGCATGCGTGCCATTGCCCCAGCCCCGCCTCCCCCCACGGCCCCATCACCAGCAGCCCCCGCAGAGGAGAGTCACCCCTGGGCGCAGCCCGCGTGGAGCAGCACAGCCAAGCACATGGCAGCCTGGCAGCAGGGACAAGACTCCGCCCTCATGCCCCATCACACGCAGATGATGCTGCGGGGTGCGGGTGGAGGGCGTGGCCACCATGGCGCTGCAGGGCCACCTGGGTGATTGGTGGGCCATGGAGGTGATGGGTGGCCCTGCTGGTGGGCTGGGGGCAGGGTGGGGGGCGGAGTGGGTTTGGGGCACTCGGTCTCTAGAAGGGCTACTGGCAAGGGATGGACTGCACCTCACAAGAACTGAAAACAATATATTTGGGAAACGACTGGCTCATCTTATCAAAAGGGCTTTAAACTAAAAAAGAGGGGGGAGGAGGGCAATCTTCACCACCTATACAACCTAACTAATTCCAAGCAAAAACCACTAGATAACCAATCACATAAGGAGGAAGGGAGTAAAGAGAAAAAAGAAATAAAGGAAAACATAATGAAATAGTGATGGAAAGGATGTAAATCCCAGTTACAAAATAGGAGATATAAGAAAAATGCCCAAGACCAATAAAGGACTCAAATGCCTATATACTAATGCTCAAAGTTTAGGGAACAAACAGGGTGAACTTGAAGTATTAGTACATGAAGGCAGATATGATATAGTTGCCATTATTGAAACTTGGTGGGATGAAACTCATGACTGGAATGTACTGATGGAAGGATGCAAACTATTCAAAAGAAACAGACCTAACAAAAGAGGAAGTGGAGTTGCATTATATATAAAAGATCACTACATCTCTACAGAAATCCACAAAACCAAGGATGAAAACTTCCTAGAATCCCTATGGGTCAATATAAAAGGGGAAAAATGACATTGCTATAGGTGTATACTACAGGCCACCCAACCAAGCAGAAGAAATAGATGAACTCTTTGCTAATTAATTAACAAATGTATGTAGGAAACATACCACAGTAGTAATGGGAGACTTTAACTACCCTGATATCAACTGGGAGACAAACTCTGCAGCAAGTGGGAGATTGAACAGATTCGTAAGCAACCTAGCTGACAACTTTGTCATCCAAAAGGTAGAGGAGGGTACTAGAGGGAAAACTATACTGGACCTAATTTTTACTAATAGAGAAGAAGTGATAGAGGGAGTTGAAGTTGCCAGAATCTTGGGCCAGAGTGACCACATCATACTGGAATTCAATATAATGGAAATACAAGCAATAGAATATAATCCAACCAGTGTCTTAAACATTAAAAGATCTGATTTTAACAAACTCAGAGACAGCCTAAGCAAAATTTCATGGAAAGAGGGAAATATAACTAAGGCAGAATATCAGCAGATAGCCCGAATCTGAAAAGATGAAGCAAAGGCTCAGAATGAACAAAGACTTGCAACAAAAGTCAAAGATAATTAAAAAAAAGTTTATTTCAACTGCAGCGTTACCTCCTCAGAGGCTGTCAAAGCCCAGGCCCTCCCAGCCCCGTTCCCCTCTGTCGGGCTCTGCAGCTGTGCTCTCTAGGTGTTAGTAAAGTGTCTCTTCTAGCAGAGGCTCACGCAAAGTGAGGAGGTGGAAGGCTCTTGTCAAAAAGGCCTTCCAGGAACAAAGATGACCAGCCCCTAGCCCCAATAGTCAATGCTGTGGTGGTGTCTAACAGCTCCAGGCTGTCATAGCAGCAATAGTCAATGATTCCCCAGTGACCGTTTGGAAACAAGTGGGGTGGGGAAAAGCCCCAGCTCCAGGCAGCAGTAGAAACACGAACAAAGGCAGTCAGCATGCTGCAGTAATGGCTCGTCCCCCCCGACAACTCCCCACAATGTCTAAAACTTGCACAAGCAGCGATAATCACAGTTCGGATGGCCTCCACTCTTCACAGCAGTGACGACCAGCCTCCCCTTGTCTTCTGTTGTTGCTTGCAGCCTCAGGTCGCCTTGGTGTCAAACCCCTCCCCCCTTATTCATTATTATTAAAATCTGAAGTTAGTAACCCCAGTAACTTTCTTCACTCTCTCTCTCTTGCCTCCGCTTGGGATATCCTCCTTGCGAAAGAAAGCAATACAATCCCACCGTCTCACTCTGTCTCACTCTCTCCTCCCACTCCCCTTCACAGGAAGGAATCAGCTTAAAACCTCCAACCCCTCTTTGTCTTCACCTAGCCTCTTTCTGACAAGCAGCAACAACTCTCCCCCTGTGCTTGCTTTCTTGTCTTTCCTTCCTCCTAATCCACTCGCCCAAAACCAGCAACAGCTCTCCTAGCCTCCCTCTCCCTGATCAAGCTCCTGCAAAGACTTTCAGCCAGCCCCGCTACACAACATATAAATAACAAGAAAAAAGTCAAGGAAACAGTTGGTCCACTAAAGAG
Organism: Bothrops alternatus; assembly: GCA_034064705.1. Taxonomy (NCBI): domain Eukaryota; kingdom Metazoa; phylum Chordata; class Lepidosauria; order Squamata; family Viperidae; genus Bothrops; species Bothrops alternatus. The sequence continues at coordinate 864,056 of JARGCV010000175.1, read as the reverse complement.
AGAAGATGGCAAGGAAGTAACAGGCAGTAGAGAGAAAGCAGAGCTGCTTACCTCATTCTTTGCATCAGTCTTCTGCAAAAAGAAACTATAGCCCAACCTACCAAAACCATAACTATAAAAGACAGACTAGAAATAAAAATTAAAATAAGCAAGAAAATGGTAAGAGAACACCTGTCTGACCTTGATTAATATAAATCACTGGGACCTGAGGGATTAAATTCCAGAGTTCTGCAGGAGCTGGCAGATGTTATCTCAGAACCATTGTATCATATCTTTAAAAAATCTTGGAGCACTGGGGAACTACCAGAGGATTGGAAAAGAACTGATGTGGTTCGCATCTTCAAAAAAGGGAAAAAAACAGATCATGCCAAACCAATTTTATTTCATTCTTTGACAGTGACTAAATTAGTAGACCAGCGAAATGCTGTGGACATAGTATATTTAGACTTCAGCAAGGCATTTGAGAAAGTAGACCACAACCTACCTCTTGGTAAGCTAGAAATATGTGGGATAGACAGCATCACCACCAGATGGATTTGTAACTGGCTGACAAACCGTACTCAACAAGTAGTTCTTAATGGTACTACATCTACATGGAGGGAAGTAAGTAGTGGAGTACCACAAGGTTCTGTCTTAGGCCCAGTACTCTTCAATATCTTCATAAATGACTTAGGACAGACTAGAAGGGGAACTCATCAAATTTTCAGATGACGCTATGCTGGCAGGAATAGACAAGCTCAGGATCCAAAAAGATCTTGACAGGCTTGAACAATGGGCCCTATCCAACAAAATGAAATTTAATGTGAAGAAAAGCGAGATGTGGCTCAGAAACAGTAACTGTGAGAGGCACCTTGGAGTCCTAGGGGACGATCACTTAAATATGAGCCAGCGGTGTGTGGAAGCAGCCAAAAAAGCTAATACAATCCTTGGTTGTATAAACAGAGGCATAGAATCAAAATCATGTGAAGTATTAGTACTGCTTTATAAAGCCTTAGTAAGACCACACCTGGAATACTGCATCCAGTTTTGGTCACATTACAAAAAAGAGGTTGAGACTTTGGAAAAAGTGCAAAGAAGAGCAACTAACATAATTAAAGGTCTGGAGCCTAAAACATATGAAGAACAGTTGCAGGATTAAAAGCATTTCTAAAATTAAAACATTCTAATACATCTTTTTTAAAACTTCCTCTTAGCATACATACTTTAAAGTTCACTTTCAGGCCAATAAAATTCCAACTAAGTCCAATTAACTCATTAACTTTAGATCACTGTCTCCAAGTTATCCTCATAGAATAATTTTTCTTCTTGTATACATCCTTTTTAAAAGACTAGATTTTTCTTTAAGCCAGGCATGTCAAACTCACGATATCACATGACATCGCAAGACATATTGTGACTTTTTCCCCATTGCCAGCAATGGGGTGGGGACAGCTTCATCGTGATGCATCCGGCCCGCGGGCCGGCAGTTTGACATGCGTGCTTTAAGCTCATACATCTTTTTCTTTAACTTTCTCTTAACATAGATATTTTCAATTACACTTTCAATAATACTTTACAAACTTTAGGAAATGCTTAAGCATTATATATAAAGGAAAAAATACATTTTCAAATTTGAGATTAAGACTTTCTTTCAATTACAAATATCAAACAGATGAAAATCCTTCCTAATTCCAATTGACTCATTAAGTTTAAGTCACTCCTTCCAGCTTGTCTTTATGGAATAAAATCTGTTTCTTCTCTGGAATGTTTGTCAAGTAGTTATAAGCTTCTCTTTTTCTCAAGGCTTTCTCAACCTTGTTAATGTCCGTGTGGAAAAAGTCCCAAACCTGTTCTTTAAAAGTTGCAAATTTTCTTGGAGCTCTTCTTTCAATTTTATTGGGAGGCTTCTATTTAAACCATCATAATAAAAATTGGTGTCAGGTTTATATTCCAAAATTACAGTTGACTCCTCTGCATTGTCAGCTACTTGTGAAATTGCCTCAATGGTTTGGTAACTTTCTACACATATTTGCATCTCTGAAGTAGTTTGAGTAGTCTTTTTAACATCCTTGGAGCATAGTTGATCTATGAACTGATGGATTTTATTTAAAGATTTTTCAAATACATCTCTAATAATTTGCTCCTCCGTCTTCTTAACTGCGTCTTTAGTCAAAGAGTAGCTTTTTGTAAGTCACTTAAGAATTGCTGACCAGTCAGGAATCATAAAAATTGGAAAGTTTTAGCCACCCACAGCAAAGCAGACCAAGCTACAAATTACTAAAAATAATAAACTAGAACCACTACTTTCTGCCCTTATATTTCTCCATCAATTTTTTTAAAAAAAGATAGTCCACACCTCCTTATTTTAGCTTGCCTTTGCAGCCTTCTTCCTTGTTTAAGAAGAAATCCCCCAAATGGCACATCTTCAAAAAGGAATAACAGGCTGTAGCTAAAGAGAGCCTCTTTTAGCTTAATAAAGATTAATAGTCCTTAAAAATGATTAAGAAATGAAAGGCACAACTTACTGTCCATTTGAAAAATAAATTCCAAAACAGCTGCTTCTTCAACAGCAAACTGATTGCAGTCCCCCACCCCAAGCTTTCAGTCCCCCACCCCAAGGTTTCGGCACACAAGCTGCTTTGAAATGCAGCTCCTGAAGCTACTTGCAGAGCTTTGCTGTATGGAGGATCTTGAGGGTTAATTCTAGGACTTTCACTAAGCTAGGAGTGTCATATAAACTAAAGGAATGCCGGTTACTTTTTTTTTCCAAAATATTTTATTGGTTTTATAATTTTAACAAAAAGTACTTAAGACATACCGTGGTGATTGGGTAAACAAAGATTCCAAAATAAAGACATACATGAACAGCTCAACTTAGTACATTCACTGTCATCTCTCTATTTCCCTCAAACAGCATAATAAGTTTAATATATTCCATTTCTATCATAAATTTCTATTACTACTAAACCTGTTTTAAAACTTTCTCAATTTCAATTGCCATAGTCGAATATTGTTTTATATGAACAGATTATCCCTTCAAATATCTCTTCCACATATATTCAAGCTCTTACTCTCTCTCGACCCTCTTTTTATCATCAATCTTAATTATTTCTTCTTCCAATGATAACTAACTTATAATTATATAACCATATGTATATATATCTATATTTTCCCCCTTAATAGAATCCATAAAGTCCATTATTATTGATTATGATAATCTTTGAGTTAATTCATTTCAATTCATTACACAAACTCCAAGTTCTATCCACTTAATTATCATACCTTATCAAATCATATTACTATACACAAAATCTTTTAATTAATTAAGCTTCGCTCCAAGTTTAACTTTCATATTTCCATATCAAACAAGTTTCCATAAAACAATAAAAATCATCAAACTGGATTAAACACACATATATATAATTGCAGTTTTCATATTTCTAAGCCTAAATCATTATCCTTGGAACACTCCATGGAACCAACATTGCCTTTTAATCCATTAAACAATTTTAAGTTTCTTTTTCAGTCTAATTCTAGGTTTTTTTCTATACCAGACAGGTTTCCATAGCAACACTTCCCTTTCAGCCAGTAAATCCATTTTTGTTGCTTGTAGCATTCTTTGAGGAAGTATAAATCTTTCCCTCTGCAGTAGAAACCTTTTTCTCTTCTGCTTGCAGCGTCGTTGCTTTATAGTAAGAAATCTTAGTCTTTGCTTCTTCTGATTCTCTAAGTTGCAGAAGAAAAGGTTGTCAAGCTAAATAAGTTCCTCTTCTGTCTCTATTGATTCCTCTTCTGGTATATTTTGATTTATACCATAGTCAGATATAGCTTGAACATCAGTTTGAACAGATATAGTAGACTCTCTAAATCTTAATTTTGAAGTACAGTTTTTAATTGTGGCACATATATCAGCAGTGGCCTCATAAATCTTTTCCAATATAAGTGCATAGTTCAGTTGTGGCTGAGTCTCCATTTTAGATAATAATGCTTAAAAGAAAATCTCTTTTGTGAAGGCTATATTTAAAGTAAACAACATCCACCTCCACAGCTTCCACAGCTGCACAGCTTATCTTTCCAAAAGTATTTTGAAGTTCAGTGTTCCATCTTTAAGAAAATAGTCTCGACTTGCAGTATCAAACATTTGCCAGTAGATGTCCTTAATGGGTTAAGGAAACAATCAGTTCCTTTTTTTTGTCCTTTAAAATGTAATATATAGGAAGAAAAATAATACAGTTCTTGCCAAGAGAGAAGAAAAAGAGAAAAAAAACCAAAAACCTTTTCCGACTTTTTTCCTTTTTTGTATCCAAGAAAGATATATATAAAAGTAAAATATAGTCTATTTCAATATTTACAAAATGCCTTCTTTCCAAAAAAAAGCAGAAGCCGCCTTTCCAAAGGCTCTTACAGGTATTAAAATAAACAAAAAGTAGAAAAGAGAGTTGCAAAGTTCCTACCCGGGCTCACCACGGGGGCATTCACAGCTTAGATGTTGTCTGACTTATGGTCTGAAGTGTCAGGGCGATCGGCCATTTTACTGGCCGATCTTCTTCTCCATCGGCCCTCGGAGTTTTGTCCAGACAGCTGGAGGAGCCGCCGCTCCTCCGCAGCCGGACTGCAGCCTCCTCGACAGACGTCGCACCCTCCAGGGCGACTTTGGACCCATATAAGGGTCCACCGATGGAGGGAAAGCTAATCGGCGAGGAGAGAAGTCTCCCCGCTCAAATAGCAACACCGCGAACCAATGTCGGTTACTTCTGTTGATAGTTGAAGAAGGTACATTCCATGGAAAAAACACTCATGGATCCTTCCCTGGGCATGTCATCAGTTGGCCATCTTTTCACCGGAAGTGAGGACTAAGCCTTTTTTCAAAGCGGGCAGAATGTCAGATCTGCCATCACACTGCCTTAGCTTCACTTCGTATTGATGACATCTTGCCATAAAAGGGGGCTGACACCTTCATGTAGGTAGTGCAGACCATGGTCTAGGATTAAAGCAGCGGTTCTCAACCTGTGGGTCGTGACTCCTTTGGGGGTCGAACGACCCTTTCACAGGGGTCACCTAAGACCATCGGAAAACACAGGAACCAAGACATCGCTCCTCTATCTGTCTCCAGGCGGATAAAAACAACACAGAGAACGGTAAGTCTTAAAGCATCAAAGGAGCAACTCCCTGCCTCTCAGGTAGAGCTAGCAAGAGCCAGTGACTCAGCCCGCCTTCTCCCAGCTTTTTCACCAATCAGAAGCTGCGGCCCAGAATTGGCGTCCGTGACGTATCTTCCCGGGGAATCTGCGAAGCTGCTCCAGATCGTGCTTGCGTGCAGTCGCCCACACCTCAGTGGAAGAGGGGAGATGGGCTGGAGAGGAGCTGAGGGGGGGGTGAAGGAGGAGGAGGAAGGAGGGAGGGAGGAAAGGAAGGGTTGTTAGCTGTGGAATCAGCACGCCAGAGGGCTTTGCCGTGGGGGTGGGTTCCTTTTGTATTTTGATTCCCTCCCTTTTGGAGGGAGGAATGGACATTTTATGATCTGGGGAAAAAAATCTGGTGTCTGTGAATAAAAGCGCCGGCGATCATCTTTTCTTTCCGCCAGCTCGCCTTGATGCATTCAGTGCAATTGCTTTTTTAAATAGCGCTTTTGGATTGTATTTTTTAAAAATCTTAGCTTTAAAAAAACCTGGAAAGCGCATTCTTCGAGCAAGGCACAGACTTGGTACCTCTCTCTCTCTCTCTCTCTCTCTCTCTCTCCTGCCCCCCCAATCCCCGGGTATTTTTATTTTTATTTTTGATTGGCAAAATCGGATCTGCAGCTGCTAAAAATGAATAGTGGCTTGCGAGGGAGGGGGGCTGCTGTGGGCAGCAGAAGACAGGCTGGTGCATCTGAGGTGTTGTTCACTTGCTCGCCTCCTTTCTGTTGAACCCCCGTCTAGATCAGAGTTGCTGCTTTGTGCGGGCATGAGCCAGGATGGCCATTTGTGGGGTTGGTTTCTGCCCTTGCGTGGGGGGTTGCAAGCACCTTAATTGAGTCTCCCCACCCTCATCCGTGGGATTTTCCTCGGGATTGCTAGGAGCTGCGCTTAAACTCGGAATCGACCAGTTGCAAGCGAAGAGAAGGGAGTTGGCGCGGGTGAGAAAGCCAGCAAGCCGGCCTGCCAGCCCGAATTGCAAGCTTCCCTTCGCCTTTTTCATCGTGAATCGGGAGCAAGCCAACCTCGGGATTTTCCCTCCTCCCACCTTTAAACGGCTTCCTTTTATTCTGCCTCCCACCTGGTCAGGATCCAAAGACGAGGCTCCGGTTGGGGAAGTGTATACTCCCCTGCCAGAAATTGTTAGGAAAAAGGAAATGCATTGAGAGAGGGACTTGTCAGAAAACATTTAGCTGAGAATCAAGTACGCTCAGTGGAAGGTGAAAATGTTGGAAGGAGAGAATGAAATAGCTGGAATCTGGGACAGCTGTAAAGTCATATCCTTCTGTTTTGGGAAACTTCCATGAAAAAGCATTAAGCATCCCACCCACGCAACCCCTTCTTGTTCTCCTTTCGCAGCCTCCTCGCAGACAGAGGAGGTCGTTTTCGGGGGGGGCACAGAGGGAATGCTTCAAAAATTTGGCCCCCACCCCACCCTCCCTCAAATAATTTGGCTCCTCTTAGCTCGCGGGGAGGGGAATGGGAGTTGTGCGCACGCTGCAAAATGGGCTCCCTCGCCAAATGCGTAATCCACTTTGAGGAAGGAGGGTGGAGGGTGGAGAAGGAAGCCGTCAGGTTTACTTGCGAGTAAGCATCCCAGAGGCTCCTCCTCCTCGCCGCCGCCGCCCTTAAACGACTCCCTCCTGAAGAAGTTCTCTTTCTAGATATCTAACTTTCCCCATCCTAAAAAGGGTCTTTGGCGGCGCAAGAGAAGGCGAGGGAGAAGGGTTGGGGAAAAAAAAACCAAACAAACCCGGGGAACCCGTTAATCAACGCGCAGCCTTAGCGGGGTAAAGGGCTGAGCCGGGACTGACTCTCACCCTTACTCGTGAGTAAACCCTGCGGGGTATCCACCGGCGGAAGGGGAGCAACCCTCCGGGATCCTGACCACCAGCTGGATCGGGCACTTGGAGAAACAGATCCTGGAGAGGGAATAAAAGTCGGAGTGGGTGAGGCTTCGACCCCCTCCAGTCTACGAGGACTCCCCCGTCTGATTGTCCCACTCCCCAGCTGGAGACCCTCCGGAGCAAGATGGGGTTTTTTTGGAGGGCGATAGGGAGGTGGTGGCTTGGCGGGCGGGTTCCCGCCTGGCCGCAAATGTCGGGCCCACGGGGCTCAACACAGAGTCGACGGTCCAACATAACTTCCCTTCTCGGATGAGAAAGAAGGAATCTCTCCCACCTGTGTCCCTTCCCCCCCTCAAGCGACAACAGGAGGTTGCAGACAACTAAGTCAGCCGGTGCAGGAAGCCCTGGAATGGCCAGTCCAGGGTGCCTGGTTGCCGTGCTGGATGTCTTTTGCTCCTCCTAGAAGCCGGTGGCAAGAGAAAGAAGTCATTCAAACTTCAAGCTACCTAATGGACGCCTATTCGCACTTTTTTTCCTTTTTTTTTGAGTACTTGTCTGCCAACCCACCCCATCTGTAAAAGAAAAAGTCTTCCACCCAAGCATAACTTTTAAGGATTTTAAGGATCTTTGAGAGGGAGAGAGAGAGAAAGAGGGAGATAGGGAGAGAAAGAAAGGGAGACAGAGGGAGAGAAAGAGGGAGAGAGAGAGAGGGAGAAAGAAAAGGAGAGAAAGGGAGAGAAATAGAGGGAGAGAGAGAGGGAGAGAAAGGGAGAGAAGAGGGAGAGAAAAAGAGAGAACGAGTGAGAGAGAAATAGAGGGAGAGAGAAAGGGAGAGGGAGGGGGAGAGAGAAAGAGGGAGAGAAAGAAAGGGAGAGAGGGAGAGAGAAAGAAAGGGAGAGGGAGAGAGGGAGAGATAGAGAGGGAGAGAGAAAGAGGGAGAGAGAGATTAAATTAGTAACATGGTTGTTAAGTGAATCTGGTTTCCCCCATTAACATTGCTTGTCAGAAGGTTGCAAAAGGCGATCACATGACCCTGGAACAATGTGACCATAATAAATATGAATCAGTTGCCAAGCATCGAAATGTAAATCACATGACCCTGGGGATGCTGCAACGGTCATAAGTGTGAAAAATGGTCATGTCCCTTTTTTCAGTGCCCTTGTAACTTTGAACAGTCACTAAGCAAACTGTTGTAAGTCAAGGACTACCTGTACTTTATCACTTTTTTCCATTTGTAACAATGAAAATACATCCTGCATATCACATATTTACATTACAATTCATAACAGTAGCAAAATTACAGTTATGAAGTAGCAACGAAAATAATTTTATGGTTGGGGGTCACCACAACATGAGGAACTGTATTAAATGGTTCATTTCTATAATTCTTTGTTATCTCATTGGATGCTGACCTTCTGTTGGAAGTACAAATGAAAACACCACTTGGGCTCCTAATTCCTTAATTTTCTTGCCTAACTGCTTGTAATCTCTTGATATTGTTTCTAGGTTCATTGTCATGTTGTTGGTCCCTACGTGAAGGAGATGACGGGTAGTAATCTCTGGGGTTGATCATTTTAGTAAGGTTCTGAGCCATATCTTTGACTTTTGCTCCAGGGAGACAACATACCTCCCTAGATTGGATGTCTGGTCTACAGATGGCTGGTTCTGGTTCCTTGAGAATGGAATCTACTATCACCAACACACACCCTTTTTTTCCTAAGAAAGTCTGGGTTACTTTTCTTCCAATTAGAGGAACACGTGATGATGCCACTTTTCCAGGTGAAGATACCTCTTTTACAGTTGTCTATATGCTTTCTTCCAGGGGGAGGCTTTGAAATTGATTGCTCAGCTCCAGTGGGGCTGCACTAGGCTGGGTTGAACCATTCAGCAGGGACATTATTCTTAGTTGTTGTTTTCTTCTGTAAGTGACATGTTTCCGTCTGTCTGACTCTAAAGGCTCATCATATACAGGATCATTTGCCATGGTAGTTGCTTGTTTCTTATTATGTTCAGTTTGGATATGGTATTCTTGCCTAGGTTGGAGTTTCTCATTTTGTAGGTTGAACATCAGAGTGGCTAGAGTTGCCTCTAGATCCTTTACTTTTCCTTCTAGATCCTTTACTTTTCCTTCTAGTAATTTGTTTAGTTTACATTTGGTACATGTGTAATTTGGATCTTCTGTGAGCACAAACACATACATGGAACATATTTTACAGTTCACAACAGTGTCAGTCTCTTTTTCCATGGCTATATTTCTTTTTGCTATTTCAATTAAAATTTAAATTTTACAAAATGTTCAAAAGTGTAAAAGTTAAAATATTTTTGAAAATGTTCTAAATTAAGAATTTAAAAATTCTAAAAGTTCATATAAAAACTTCAGAATTGCAAGATTTTAATTTTTTGGTTATTTTTTACTTGCAGTATATTAAAAAAGATTTTTTTTTAAAAATAAAATTTCTGGAAAATCTTCTAAATCGAAATATTCATTGATGTTAATGGAAAGAGAAAAGGGAAAAATGTGCTGTTTATATTGAAAAGTTAGAGTACATTTGATATAAGACAAAGGACGTTTCTGTGATCAAAAGATGACAATAGTTTAATTGGCATGCTAATCAGCTGAACCTGTGATCTCTGGGTAGCTCCTGGTTGCAGGGCTGGGCTCCTGGGCCAGGCTGGGCTCTGGCTGCAGGACTCAGATCCTGGGCTGGGCTGGTGTTGTGGGCTGCTGGGCGGGTTCCTGGGTTGCCAGGCTGGGTCAATGTTTCTCCTCCACTCAGTGCCGTCATTCAGCTGGGCTCCTGGGCTGGGTCTGGGTTGATGTTCACTTCTGCTCAGCACCGTCGCACTGCTGGGGTCTTGCCTCTACTACTCTGCTGGGGTCTTGCCTCCTCTCAGCTGCCTCAATCTCCGAGTTCCTGGGCTGGGCTGCCGGGCTGGGTTGAAGGTTCTTCAGGCAACCTCTCAGTTGAGCCACCGCCAGCCTTTCCTCAGCTTTTCCAAGCAGCCTCTCAGATGAGCCATCACCAGCCTTTTCTCAGCATGCAGCTGAGAAAATACAAACAATTTAATACAGACAAGCCATGTGTTTTTGGCTAAAGCCTATAACACTTGTTTCTATGAAGTACTTTCAAAACTTTGGGGACTTTTTATTCCTTATTTCTTCACTACCTGGTACAGTTTTCTTTTTTGAGTGCTATTGGCATTCAGGCAATTTTTTGCTACATGACAGTTGCAATACATTCATTATGGGAAAGAAAGCTTGTGGAAAAACACTATGTTTGAATTAGATTAAAAAAACAATACAGTTGATGTATAGGGGAAAAGTTATATCTCACTAACAATCTCTGTGTCAGGGGTGTCAAACTCAATTTCATTGAGGGCCTTATCAGCATTATGGTTGCCCTCAAAGGGCCAGTTGCATGTAAGACTATGACAATTCACAGCAGCCAGGTGGGCATGGCTGGGTGGGCATGGCTGGCTCGATGCCGCTCATTGGGTGCAGCTGACTCAGGACGGCTAGGTCAGGACAGAACAAGTGGCAATGGCTAACTTGACGTGGGGACAACTCGGTGCCCCACAAGCTCCTCACCTCCCCAAACTGCTGGCAGCCAAACTGCTGGCAGCCTTTGGCATGTTGTGCGCATGCACACACACACACCGCATTCCAAGTTTGGGGACTTTTATGCACAGAGGAAAGAGAGGGCCTTCTCCCCAAGCCCAGGCATGATTGACAGTTTGCTAGCTTAGATGTGGATAAAAGTCTCCAAGCTTGGAATGTTGAGTGTGTGTGTGCGTGCGCACAGCATGCCAAAGGAGACGTTATTCTCCCAATCCCAGACATCGTTGGGGTTTCCCTGTCTGGTGCCCCCTCCAGGCAAAGGAGGCAGAGGACAATGCTATGTGTGGAAGTGTGGAGGAGAGAGTTTGCAGGAAAGAGTCCAACTTCTGCCTTGACAAATCTCTGGAGAGCAAGAGGAGGCGGCAGGGGAGCAGCGCTCCCTGGTCCTGCATGACGGAGGCTGGCCCTTTCTTTTTTTTGGTAACACATTTTATTGTTTTTTTTAATTCTTAAGAGAAAGTACTCAGGACACACTGTGGTGTTTGGGTAATCAAACATTCAAAAATAAAAGCATATATAAATAACTCAACTCAATACATTCAATGTCCCCTCTCTATTTCCCTCAAATAGCATAATACGTTTAAAATGTTCCATTTCTAATTTAAATTTCTATAACTGCTAAACCTGTTTTAAAACTTTGTAAGTTTACAATTACCATAATCAAATTTAACTTTAAATCAACACGTTATCAATTCAGGTATCCCTTCCAGATATATTCTAATCCTTATTCTCTCGCATCCCTCATTTTATCACAAGTATCATTTATTTCTTCTTCCACTACACAATACATATCCTAATTAAAATAAAATGTTAATCTACCATATACATATATAATCCATCAATCAATCTCTTTAAGATAACAAAATAATGTTAAGTCTTAAATCATTTCAGTTCATTAAACAAAATTCAAATTTCATCCAATTGATTAGTATGCCTTATCACATCTATGTTATCATACATAAACATCATCTTACTAAATTAAAACACTCAATTATTAAAAGAATCCAAATCTAAAAACCCAGCGTTTTTTCCATTCCAGTACATAATAATTTTCATCAAAATAAGCCTATTATTCCAAAAGGTACATTCGTAATCTATTTAAGATATCTATTCTAATAAACACCCTCCTATTAATTTTTCTTACTTCTAACTCTGAATCTTAATACTTAAAACAGTCCATAAATCAAACATTGCCTTTTAATCCATTACACAATTTTAAATTTCTCTTTTCAGTCTTATTCTGGCCTTCTGTGCCAAGAAGGTTTCCATAACCAAGCTTCCCTTTCAGCCAATGGATCTCTCTTTATTGCCTGCAGTGCCCTTTGAAATGATAGGAATCCCATCCTCTGCATTAGGCATCTATTTCTCTCATCCTTAAAGCTTTGTTGCTTTAAAGTTTCAAGTCTTAATCTTTGATTCTTCTGATCCCCAAAGCTATAGATGAAATGTTTATAAGATAAAATAAAATCCTCTTTTATCTCAGTTGTTTCCTCTTCTGGTATGTTTTGATTTGTAGAATGTTCAGATGTGGTCTGAAGATCAGTTTGAAGATCTGAAGTGAGACTTCTGGATCTTAATTCTGTAGTAAACTCTTTCATTGTAGCACATATTTCTGCAGTAGCTTCATAAATCCTTTCCAATATAAGCTTGCAGTTTAATTGTAAGTGAGGTTTCTCCATTTTGATAGTAATTAAAGAGAGTCTCTTTTTTCTTTTTTGTGGAGGTTGTATTTAATGAAAGTTAAGCAGTATCCACCTCCACAATTCCCACAGCTGCATCAGCTTATCTTTTCTCTCAAAAGTAATTTGAAGGTCAAGTCTATTCCATCTCCAAAGAATAATCAGAAGTTGCAGTATTAGGTTTTCGTCACTAGTTGTCCTCGGTAAATTAAAAATCTTTTCCAGACACCATTCCCCCCCCCCCTTTTTCTATCTTTTAAAATATAATGTGAAAAAAAGAAATAATATTCCAGCATAAAATGATAGTACAGCTCTTAAATTTTTTTTCTGTACTCCAAAGCATACGAAAATAAAGTATAGTCTTTACAATTTTGTTCTATTCTTTTGTTCAACGCCTTTCTTCCCAAACATGTAGAAGCTGCTTTTTCAAGCCAGGGAAATAATTCCAACAAGGCTCTTACGGGCAAAAAAAAAAAAAGCAAGATAGAATAAAGAGAGTAGCAAAAAAAAAGTCTCACCCAGGTTCACCACGGTGGTTCTTAAAGCTTAGATGTTCTTTGACTTGCAGTTTGGAGCGGCTTGGTGATCGGCCATTTTACTGGCCGATCTTCTTCTCCGTCGGCCCTCAGAGATGGCTCAGACAGCTGGAGGAGCCGCCACTCCTCTGCAGCCAAGCGAAGCCTCTTCGACAGAAGTCGCACCCTCCAGGGTGACTTTTGACCCGCATAAGGGTCTACCGGCGGAGGAAAACTAGTCGACGAGGAGACAAGTCTCTTTGTGCGGCTAGAGGCACCGCGATCCAGAACCGGAAGTCGAGGCTGGGCCTTTTTGAAAGGGAATCCCTATTTCCAATCGTGCATGGTAAGGATGCTGGCTTGTTGGGGCAGCCTTCCCTCACGCAGCTCCCCCGCCACCCCCTCCTCCTCTCCAGAGATCTTTCAAGGCAGAAGTTGGACTTGGAGGAAACTGCTTCCTGCAGACGTTCACCGCATCAGCATTATGGTTGCCCTCAAAGGGCCAGTTGCATGCAAGACTATTAAGAACATAAGAACATAAGAAGAGCCATGCTGAATCAGGCCAAAGCCCATCGAGTCCAGCATTCTGTGTCACACAGTGGCCCACCAATTGTACATGGGGATCTTGAGCAGAAAGAGAAGGCAAAACCCTCCCTTTCCCTTGACCCCCAACGAATGGTACTCAAGGGAATCCTGCCTGCCTCAACCAACATAGAGGCTGCACATGGACATCCGTTTTAATAACCACCGATACACTTTGCATCCATGAATCTATCTAGCCCTGCCTTGAAGCTGTCAAGGCTGACAGCTGTCACGACCCCTTCTGGAAGTGAATTCCATAAATCAACGACCCTCTGGGTGAAGAAATATTTCCCTTTATTTGTCCTCACTTTCTTGGCTATGAGCTTTAGGGAGTGCCCCCTTGTCCTGGTATTGTGTGATAGAGAAAAGAATTTTTCTCTATCCACCTTTTCTATCCCATGCATGATTTTATACACTTCGATCAAGTCACCCCTTAAACGCCGTCTTTCAAGACTTAAGAGACCAAGGCGTTGCAATCTGGTTTCATAAGGGAGGCGCTCCATTTCCTTGATCATTCTTGTTGCCCTTTTTTGCACCTTTTCCAGTTCCATTATATCCTTCTTGAGGTGCGGTGACCAGAACTGTACACAGTACTCCAAGTGTGGTCTCACCATCGATTTGTACAGAGGCAATACAACACTTGCTGACTTATTTTCGATTCCCTTCCTAATCATGCCAAGCATGGAATTTGCTTTTTTTACTGCTGCTGCGCATTGGGTTGACATCTTCATCGAGCTGTCCACCAAAACCCCAAGATCCCTTTCTTGGGTTGTCTCAGAAAGTTTGGTCCCCATCATTTGGTAAGTATAATTGGGGTTCTTTGCCCCGATGTGCATAACTTTGCACTTGTTTAGGTTAAAATGCATTTGCCACTTTGTTGCCCACTCACAATTTCGAGAGATCCTTCTGGAGCTCCCGGCAATCAGTTTCACTTTTCACAACCCGGAACAATTTAGTGTCATCAGCAAACTTTGCTACCTCACTATTAACTTCTACATCCAGATCACTGATGAATAAATTAAAAAGTAAAGGTCCCAAAACTGAACCTTGGGGTACACCACTTCTCACTTCTTTCCATCCGGAGAATTGTCCATTTATTGCCACCCTTTGCTTCCTACAATTTAGCCAGTTACCAATCCAGGACAAGACCTGTCCTCTAATTCCGTGGCTGGAGAGCTTTTTTAGGAGCCTTTGGTGAGGAACTTTGTCAAAAGCCTTTTGAAAGTCAAGATATACAATATCAACTGGGGCCCCTTTATCTATGTATTTATTTACACCCTCAAAGAATTCTAACAATTTAGTAAGACATGATTTGCCTTTGCAGAAACCATGTTGATTTTCTTTCAGCAATGCCTGTTTTTCTATGTGCCCTGTAATTTTATCTTTAATAATGGTTTCCATCTGTTTGCCTGGAACTGAGGTTAGACTGACTGGTCTATAGTTTCCTGGATCACCTCTGGATCCTTTCTTGAAGATCGGGGTTATATTTGCTTCCCTCCAATCCTCCGGTACAGTGCCTGATCTTAGAGAAAGATTGTATATTTTAGCTAGAAGTTCAGCAATTTCACACTTGAGTTCCTTGAGAATTCTAGGGTGGATGCCATCTGGACCCGGCGATTTGTTGACGTTTAGTTTAGAAAGGCATGCAAGAACATCTTCCTTGTTTATCTCTATCAGGTTTAATTCTTCTATTTCCCTCCCTGGGAAAACTAATTCAGTGGCAGGCAAATGTTCTCTATCCTCCTCGGTGAAAACGGAGGCAAAGAAGTCATTTAGCCTCTCAGCAATCTCCTTGTCTTCTCTGATTATCCCCTTCTGACCATTGTTATCAAGTGGCCCAACTGATTTTCTGGTTGGGTTCCTGCTTCTGATGTACTTAAAAAAGGTTTTGTTATTATTTTTAATATTCTTGGCTATATGCTCCTCAAAGTCTCTCTTGGCTTTCATGACTATCGCCTTGCATTTGGTCTGCCAGAGTTTGTGATCCCTCCTGTTCTCCTCGGTAGGAAGAGCCTTCCATTTCTTAAATGAGTTTTTCTTCTTTCCAATAACCTCCTTTACCTCATTCGTAAGCCATACTGGTATCCTCTTGGACTTTCCAATCCTCTTTCTTCTTTTAGGAATGCATTTTATTTGAGCCTGCTGTAACGTATTTTTAAACAGTTTCCAAGCATTTTGGAGGGATTTGACTTTTTTAACTGTTCCTTTTAGTTTCTTCTTTACTATTTTCCTCATTTTGTCAAAATTCCCTCTGTGAAAGTTTAAGGTCTCTGTGTTAGTTTTCACTGACAATTTGCTATCCATGGTTAAGTTGAAGGTTATTGTGTTGTGATCACTGGTTCCTATTGTGTTGTGATTGCTGGTTCCTATGTATCATATTAGTTCAGGAGTGTTTTATGTTTAGGACATGGTCCAAACAGGATTAACATTTCAAATATGAACAAATATTTCAAATCTGCAAAAACAAATTTAAAAGAAAAAACAAGCTTTTTAGTTCTGTCACTCATGCTGTTTTGTCTGAGCCAGATGTTTGGCATCTTTTCTTGGCTACACGTTCATCCATGTTTGGGGTTAAGTTCTGAGCTGTGGAAACTCTCAGGATAGAGTGGAGGTGTGCATCAGTGAGAAGACTTTTGTTCACCCTCATCACATCAGTGCGCTTTTGTTCATCCTCATCACAGAGAAAAGTTGCTCACACAGGTATGTACTACCAAACATGCAAAGCATTTGAGTAGCTTGTAGGTAGGCAGAGTTGGGGCATCGGTTCAGGGATGAACCTGGTGAACTGTGCGGGCCCTACAGAATCATACTTTGCCTTAACTGTGCTGTTACATTGGAGTTCTATCAGCTCCATCTGGATATTTACAGGTGCATTCTCCACATCTCCATTTGAAGTTTATCAGCAAAATGAGCATCTGAGAACACAGCAGTGGAGACTTGGTTTATGATTGTTTGGTAACAGGGAAAATGACTCAAGTTTCCTTGCTGCATCTGAGTTTCCCACAGTCGCAGCTTAACTTGAAAGGCTTTCACTGCATCATACATGTCCATGATCACATGGTCCCATCCCTGAAGCTGAAGGTTTAGTGCAGGGAGATGCTTAGTTATGTCACAAAGAAAAGCTAATTCACACAGCCACTTTTCTTTTTTCTTTTTTTAAAATGTTTTATTGATTTTCTAATTTTACATTTAAGTATTTAAAAAGCAACATGGCGGCTGAGTTAATAGATAATTCAATGACATACAAGTATCTTTAGTAAAAGTCTCAAACTGTCACATTAAATATTTCCTCTCTTTTCCCCTTAGTATTTACTGTCTCATGTTTAAACTAATACAATTCTTATTATATCAATTAAATAAAAATAAAATTCTTACATTTATCAATAATTTTAGCTTATACATATCCTGGTTATTTTAACATGCAGTCTTTACAGACAATGTCCTAATTAGTTTTTCCCAATTTTTATTTTCCCATTAATATTTAAATTTAACATTTAATATTTATCATTTCTAAGTTTTAAGTAACCAAAGTTCCCTTTATCACAATTCAATCACAAAGTCTAATATTCAGGATACACGTCTTATCTATTTGAATATATTCTATTTCTCACCATCTTACATCATCTAATTAATAATACAGTATAACATTTTTATTTTCTATTAATTTCCAAATGTCTTAAATTTAGTAAGCAAGATTTCTCTTGTTTACATCAAATACTTCCTCTCTTTTTCTCTTAATGTCTACTATCTCACATTTAAGCTAGTACAGTTCTTATTATCAGCTAGGTAAAAACATGTTTATTACATTTATCAATAGATTTTTAGTTTATATATATCTTAATTACTTTTACATTCAACCTTTATAAACAAATCAATATTCAAATTTAACTTTCAGTATTTATACTTCCAAGTTTTAAATGACCAAAGTTTTCTTTATCTCAGTTCATAACAAAATCTAGTATTCAAAGTACACATCTTGTCTATTTGAGTATATTCTATTTTAATCTTCACTGATAAGTCAAAACCCCAATTTTCTTCAGCCTTATTCTAACTTTCTTTCTTTGCCAACTCGCCTTCCATATCCGTGCTTTCAAGTCATCAAATAAATCTCCCTCTGTTATTATATAGTTTGAGATAAAAGAGCCATTTTTTTTGGAAGGGCTAACAAATCGTCTCTCTATTTTTCCATCTCAATGTAGTTGTCCTGAAATGTTTATCTTCCCTGCAGTCTGTTCTTCTTCTTGATCCTCAGGTTTCTTCTGGTTTATATAGAAAGTCTTTTCCATTTTCAGTGTTGTCTGTCTCTTTTCTGGGTTTTCCATAAACTGTGTTTGTTGATCAGTTGAATCGTCTATCATAGTATTTGATTGTTCCACTTCTTCTATTATATTCTGTGTAGTTGATTCTTTAGTTGTAATCAAAGTTTCGGTTCGTATATCTAGGCTGACATCTTGTTCTTTTCTATAGCATCTTATTTCATCAGAAGCTATAAGAATAGTTTCATAAATTGCTTTCAACATAAAGAGAATCTGTTCCTTATCTTCATCCATGTTCTCTTAGTGGTGTGTTAAAAGCTTTACAATCAGAGAATGAAAACAATTTTGTCACTAAGTATATCAGCTGGGCTTCTCACAGCTGATATCTGCCAAGGTTGCAAAAGTCTTATCTATAGTCTGGGCTTCAAGCCAAGTCTCTTTGAGACAATAACAAGTTGTAATATCCGGTTTAGCCACAAGATGTCACCCATACCATTTAAGGTTTTTTTTAAGTCCAAAATTTTTATAATCCTTTTTCCAATTTTACTTCTTTTTTGTAAGTAAAAACCCAAATCTTCAATAAGAATAAGAAATCTTTTAGTCCTCAAATTTTAGAAAGATAGAAATCCAGTTAGAATCAGGTTATTCTTTCGACGTTTTAAACTCCCCTGGATAGTCAGTCGCCGCTGTTTTTAGACGGTGGGATAGAATTTCCCTTCCCTCTCTCCACAGGGGGGGAAATACTTTGGGCAGCTTGTACAGGTGGAAAAAATAGGATTGAAGAGAGGTTCAAATCTCACCCAGTCTCATCTGCGCTGCTTTATAGGTGCCTGGTGGTAAGTTTGACTTCGGCTGTCTGCAACTTTCTGTGGCCGGTCTTTCGTCCGCCCGTTTGGAGGGCTGCCCCAGATCAAGCAGAAGGGCTACCGCCCTCCCGCAATCAAGCAGGGATCCCCTCCTTGCTTGTCGCCCCTACAGGGCGACTTTCGACCCTTTCCAGGGTCCCCCAGCGGTGCGAAATTGGACATGGAAGACAGAGCTCGCCTTCTGGTGGCCGTGTTGGCAAACCGGAAGTCCACACAGCCACTTTTCTTCTCACAGTACTGTGGAGTCTTTTCCTTTACTTTCCATGAACTGACAGATTTCCTTACGTAACTCAAAAAATCTATTGAGCACTTTTTCTCAACTTAGCCATCACACCTCTGTGTGATAGAGCAGATCACCAAGTTAAGAATGTATTTCCTCAAGAAAAGACTTAAATTGATGGTGGTTTAAACCTTTGGCTCTTATAAAGTTAACTGTCTGTGTGTTATGACCCAGGTGGTCAAGGCAATGCAGGCCTCTAAAGCAGCGGTTCTCAACCTTGGGGTCGCGACCCATTTGGGGTCGCACGACCATTTCGCGGGGGTCGCCGGACACCGCGGGCTGCCATTTTGTTTTTTTAATTTTTATTAATTTTTATTAATTTTTATTTTTTTTATTTTTTTTGGCGCGCGCGCTGTGCATGCACAGATCCGCCTGTCGCGCCGAAAAAAAATAAAAAAATAAAAAAAAAACTAAAAATAAAAAATAAAAAAAAACAAAATGGCGGCCGCCATTTTTTATTTTTTTAATTTATTTATTTTTCGGCGCACGCGCCCAGGTCGGGGTCACAGCGCGCATGGGCGGGGCAAGTGGGGTCTCAACCTGAGAAAGGTTGAGAACCACTGCTCTAAAGAGTTCTTTATTTCACTTAAACAATGTTCCAGCCAATGGCCCTCCAACAACCAGTAAGCCTCCACCCTCATGCTACCCTGAAGGCAGCCACCCTCAGTCCCCCAAACAACAGCCCCTATAGTACCAAGAAAGCCCCCAGAGTAGGAGCACGCTCCCAGGCAAGGTCCAGGGTTCCAAGTCCAATCCACCAGGCAGGGTCCAGGCACAAGACAAGGGCAGTTCTCAGGACAAGAAACAAGTCCCAGAAAAGAAGCAGTTCCAAAGCCCCAGTGAAGCAAAGGCCAAATGTAGGCCACCAGAGAATGATGAGGTCCAAAACAAAAGGCAAAGTGCAATCTTCCAAGCAAGGCAAACAGCAAAAGCCATGGGGGTGTAAGCCAAAACAAACAATTGTTCCTGGCAAAGACTAACTCCCCACAGCTTCTCCTTAAGTTACTCCCCTTCAGGTGTTCCTTGTGAGGAGGGATGGGGTGACCTCCTACCAAGTAGACTTGCAGCCCTTCACTGGGCTTCCCTATGCTCCACACTCCTTGCCCTTGGATCATTGGAGCAGGCAGCTGTTCCTCATCAGAGGAGATCAGCTGCCTATCAGCCCCACTGCCCGTCAGCAGCCGATCCTCCCCTGTGTCTGTGCAGGCAGGCAGCTCTCCGTCTCGTCGACCAACTCCCCCAATGACTGAGGGGCCCCGGACAGCATTGTCCTCAACCCGACATGCCTTCGCTGCTGGACGGTCCCAGCTCCAACTCTTCCTCCTCCTCCTCCTCCGAACCAGCCTCTGAGGAGGCCATGACACTGTGTTACAGTGCTCATTACATGTTCCATCTTCAGGGCTTTGCTGCATAGTGTTTCCTGGTGTATGATGTCAGCTCACCTGTGCAATTCTTGCTCTTCACCTTCTCTCACATCCTTCCCACTAATCCACTCTTTTCCCCACACATCGAAGGTGCTCCATCTGTTGTCAGTCCCATAAGTTTGTCCCAGGGCAGTTTCATGACATTTACACATTTAGATACTGCTTCAAATATGTCTTTTCCTGTGGTAGTGCCATGTGTTGATTTCCTATCCAAAAGTTCCTCTGTAACGCATAAACCTGAGTCCACTGCATGGATGAAGATTGTCAGCTGTGCCATATCAGTGATGTCAGTGCTCTCATCCACAGCAAGGGAATATGCAATGAAATCTTTTCCCTTTTCAATCAACTGTACTTGTAAATCAGTGGCAAACTCACATACCTGATCAGCAACAGTATTTTTGCTTGGGCTTACATTCAAAAATGCTTGCTTTTGGTCTGGACACAAGACTTCGCACACTTTAATCATGCAGAGCTTCAAAACCTCCCCCTCTGTAAATGGCCGGGCTGATTTAGCTATCTCTTCTGCCACTATAAAACTAGCTTTCACAGCAGCTTCACTTTGTGATTTTGCTTTTGTGAACATATGTTGCCATGACATCAGACTCTTTTTCAACTCTTCCACCTTCTTTAGCTTCTGCTGTATGTCCAAATTTTTGTACTTGTCCTGATGTTTCGTCTCATAGTGCCGTCTCATGTTATATTCTTTAAGTACAGCCACAGTAGCTCCGCAAACAAGGCACACGGCCTTATCTTCAGTGTCAACAAATAGGTAGTCTGCCTCCCACCTTTTTTAAAAGCACCTGTTTTCAAAGTCCACTTTCCATTTGGCCATTTTGGGGGGTTTAAATATTGTTTACTCAGGTCTTCTTCATGGCAGATGTTGTATGTATGGAGTATGAGACTGCTCAAAGTCCCAGGTGCTGCGTGAGGCGAGCAGTTGTGAGCGGTCTAGGTATCCACTCCGGAGGCTCAGTAGGATGCTGTGAGTCCAGATGTTTTGAGGTTTAGCAACATCACAGCATCTCTGGAGAGAAAGGAAGTGACTGCAGCCCTCTTTGATATGATTGAAATTATATATTTTATACAGGAGAGATCCTGGATGGATGGAGGAAAAAATCAGCAATCCACCATCACTCCGAAGCTGGTCTAGCAGCCACAAAGGCTACTCAACCTCTCTAGTAAAGCTACCTCCATTTCTGATCAGATTCTGATATTTTCAGGGCTGCCTTTCGGTCTCTGATTGTAGGCGATGAAAACCAAGACACATCCAGCTTTCCCAAATAGGAAACAAGGAACCACGGTGTCATGGTTCCGATAGATGAGACCAGTAGAAATAAGAACTCCGAGGCAATTGCTTTCCTCAAATAACACTTTTAATGGCTACATAGTATCGGCACAAAGGTGAAACCATGACTGAAAGTCCCTCCCCGCAAGGTTACATAGTAACAAGTTCAACTTCCCACCCCTGCAATATGTCATAAATCACAATCCACAATTAACTACGTTGGCGTGCTTTCTAACGGAAACTCCAGCCCGTCAAAACTTAGGTAGCTTGACCTTGGTTCTCACAGGAAAGTTATTGTTATGACTAAACTAAAAGAATGCATCTCCCCCCTCCCATTGCTGTGGCAACTGAAAACGAAGTGAAGATGGCTGCAGCCAGAATCGTTTGAAGGTTGACACACGGTCTCCATCTTTTCCCAACAACTCTCCTACGTCCAAGAAGCCCAGAAATAGAGCTCAAAATCCCTGATATATCCATCCAAAATTTAGCTTTCGCAGGCAATGCTGGTTAGATCCCTCGGGGCCTTCTTGGAGGGAGAGCCAAATCACCCCTCCATTGACTTCCAGACATTTTCCATAAAGCCTCAGAGCATGGTGTGGTTTGGGGGCACGGGGGCAACGGGATGGGGGCCCATGGGGGAGGATGGCCATCAGGTGTTGGGTGCCAGTGGTTTAACATGTGTGGTGTGCCAATGAAGGGTTTGTGGCCTCTGGGCAGTGTCTCCTGTGCCACCCTCGCTGGACCCTGGAGCAAGGCCTTCCCCTTTGTACTTTCAGTCCAGATCTTTGCTGGTGGGGAATGCTGGGAGTTGAAGTTCAGCTGTCTTAGTTACCAAAACTGAGAGAGATGGGGCTCAATTGTTGTATGTTTGCTGGGTCTTCAGTTTGTGGGGATGCTTTTCAAGGATGAGGTGGTCTTGGGGCACCCAAAGGAACAGGAGCCCCTCAGTCTCTCCTCAGTATGCAATGGGTTAAGGCACCAGCAGGCTGATATTGCCGGCTTCTGCAGGTCACCCAGACACAGTTTCCATGGAATCGGCTGGGCATTGTGTATGTTTGGAATGCAGCCCTCTTGTCGTATTAACCCAGTTTCATGTCTTGTGTTAACTCAGGACAGGGAATTGGATGATTTGGGCAGGTTTGGTGGCCCAAAGGAGGGGTCTGTCCAGGAGCTGACCCTAGGCAGTCCTCTCCTCTTTCCCCAACCTCTTCCTGGTCTGCTCCAAGGGTGTAGAAGCCTCCATGGGGACCGCCGCTGGGTGAGGCAGGGTGAGGCGAGGTGTGGCTGGGTGAGGTGAAGTGAGGTGAGGTGAGGCGAGTTCTGGCGGGGTGAGGCAAACTGGGGCCAACTAGTTGCAGCTGCTGCCGGGAGAGGCCAGGTCGGGAGAGGCCAGCCGGGGCGATGGGGGGCAAGACCAGGTGAGGCAGGGTGAGGTCAACAAGCTGAAGCTGCTGCTGGGCACCACCAGCCCCCGCGTGCTCACTGCCTTCTGTGTGTGTGGCCAGGGGGGCCGGGGCCAAGGCGGTGGGGGCTGGCCCCTCGCCGTTTCTAGGGCGGCCCTGCAGGCCAGATCTAACCAGATTGCAGGCTGGATCTGGCCCCCGGGTCTTGAGTTTGACATGTCTGATATAAAACTTAAAATCAAGGCCTCAGGGTTTGGTGACAGACATATAATAAATAATAAACCCTTTATTATCAAAGTATAACATGTACACAGTGAAATTGGCTGAGCCTCCCTCTGTGCCCCCCCTCACCACAAACTCATGGTGCCTACAACCCCCCAACTTATTTCACCCTGTGAACTAATTGCACATCACGCCGGTCTCACGAGTCTATCATGCATAAAGTTATAAAATTATTAAAGTTATAAAATTATGTCCCATTCAGAAGCCTGACAGCCCATGGATAAAAGCTGTTCTTCAGCCTTTTGGTACGGCTGGCTGTGTTTCTGTATCTCCTACCCGATGGTAGGAGAGTAAAAAGGTACCAACCAGGGTGTGAGTCATCCCTGAGAATTTTCCTCACTCTGCCAAGGCAACGGGCCCTGGCGATGTCATCCAGTGGAGTCAGGGAACAGCCCACAATGTCTTGTGCCATGCTCACCACCCTCTGCAATACCTTCCTGTCCGCGGCTGTCAGGCCAACATACCAAACCACAATACAATATATGAGAACGCTTTCAATAGTAGACCGGTAGAAGAAGGTAATGAGTCGTTGTTCTACCCTGTTCTTCCACAAAACCCTGAGGAAGTGGAGTCTCTGTTGGGCCTTTCTGGCCACCTTGGCTGTATTAGTTTTCCAGGTAAGATCTTCACAGAGATAGACTCCCAGGAATTTGAAGGAGGAAACTCTCTTCACACAGTCCCCTCCTATGTAAAGTGGGGCAGGTTCCTCTCTTTTTCTCCGGAAGTCTAGCACCATCTCCTTCGTCTTGCCAATGTTCAGGTGCAGGTTGTTTTCTAGGCACCATGAGGATAGTTTTTGTACCTCCCCCCTGTACGCTGTCTCATCTCCACCTGTAATGACACCCACCACGGTGGTGTCATCTGCGAACTTGATGATCGCAGTGGATGGGTCGGAGATCAGAGTCTACGGGAATTGCAAACCCTGGATGACTGCAGAAGTATGATCACTCCTGAGAGCCCGAGACTTGGCCTTTAAGGCAGGGGACAGAGACGCATACAGAGAGGCCAGGGCAAATCTTAGAAGAGGCATTAGGATGGCAAAACTACGATATAAGTGCAAGGTGGAGAACCAACTAGCAGATAACAACCCGAAGCAAGTGTGGCAGGGACTGCAGCATTTAACCAACCATAAGGGCAATACGAGGAACATGGTGAACACTGATGCCTCGCTGGCAGAAGAGTTGAACATCTTCGCTCGTTATGAGGCGAATGAACCAGACCACGTAGCCCCTGCTGGCCGGCCTTCTGATTCTCAGCCACTCACCTTGCACGAACATCAGGTGAGAGCTGTATTGAAGGCTGTGAACCGCAGCAAAGCTGCAGGCCAAGATGGGGTACTGGGGACTGTGGTAAAGAATTGTGCTGACCAATTAGCAGCGGTCCTGACAAGGATCTTTAACATCTCCCTGCAAACAGCCTGTGTACCACCATGCTTGAAAGCAGCTGCCATAGTCCCAGTTCCAAAGAAAACAGCAATCAGTTGCCTAAATGACTACAGACCTATTGCACTAAGGTCTGTAGTGATGAAATGCTTTGAGAGATTGGTTCTCCAACATCTTAGGCCATGCCTCCCACCAGATTTTGATAAACACCAGTTTGCCTACAGTGGAAATAGGTCGACAGATGATGCCATAGCTACCGCTTTACATTTGGTAGCAAGTCATCTGGAGAAACCTGGAAGTTATGTCAGGATGCTTTTCATTGATTGTAGTTTGGCTTTTAATACCATTCTGCCGGCTATTCTTATTGAAAAGCTGACTGACTTGAAGTTCCATCCCTCCATCTGTGATTGGATTAATGACTTTCTGAGGGACCGGCTAAAAACAGTGAGGGTTGGGTCTGTCTTATCCACCCCCCTGAAGCTTGGCACTGGCTCGCCACAGGGCTGCGTGCTTAGCCCCTACCTGTACTCATTGTACACATATGATTGTATATCACTTATCCCTTGTCACACTGTCAGTGCACACTTTGATGTAAGAAAGTACAGAGCCCACGTATACATTCAGATCTTGATGTTCAAAAACGCTCCAGTCAGTGATTTTAAAGCAATCCTGCAACTGACTGGCCAGGTTTTGACCATTTTCATGACTGTCTGAATTCTTTTCCTGAGAGGGACATACTTCGGGACCAACAGGAGTGAAAGATGGTCGGATGTACCCAGGTGGGGTAGGGGGAATGCTCTGTATGCCTGTTTCAGATTGGAATACACGTGATCTAAGGTGTTCTTCCCTCTGGTGGAAAATTGCACATACTGCACAAACTTAGGGAGAACTGTCTTTAGACAGGCTTGATTGAAGTCCCCAGCCATGACAAGAGCGCCCTCTGGGTGAGTTTGCTGCTGCCTAGAGATGACATCATATAGCTTAGACAGCACCGCGCTGACATTGGCATTCGGTGGAATATAGACAGCTATGATGATTACCACAGTAATTTCTCTGGGCAGATAAAATGGCCTGCATGTCACAGTCATCAATTCCACATCTGGGGAGCAGTACTTGTAGACTACTCTACTATTAGCACACCAATCACTCTGTATATAAACACAGAGTCCTCCTCCCTTGCTCTTACCGGAGTCGCCACTTCTGTCAAAGCGATGAATGACACGGCTTGTCAATTCCACTGCCGCATCAGGTATGGCTGGATGTAGCCAGGTCTCCGTGGCAATCATCACACAACTTTCACAGAGAAGCCTGCTTGCTGCCATCTGCAGCTGTTAACTCGTCAATTTTGTGGAGGAGGGATCTTAAATTGCTCAGGAAAACACTTGGCAGCGCTGGTCTGTGAGGCTGCTTCCCAAGCCGAGCCAGCAAGCCAGCTCTGCAGCCGTGTTTTTGTTTCCACTCCTTTTGTTTTCGCTTTCGTCGGCACCTCCCCGACCTGATGACAATCCATGGAGATCCAGGAGGCCTCACTATGCAGTTCGGTATGTTATGGGACTGCTGGAAATCACTAGTGATCCCGGATTGCCTTGTGAGCTCTATGCCTGTATAGGCAAGTTTAGCTCCTTGCACAGCACTGTGCACACCCATCCACACACACATTATTCCAATCACCATACACCAATACTGGGAGCTCAGAGCCGCTGCGTGTGAACGCGCCACCATCTTGGGGGGAAAAAAAGAAAGAAAAAAGAAAAAAAATGTATCTACTTTCCTTATATTGTGACACTCTCCCTTGACTTGATCAAGGCAAGATATGCAAGCAGAAGTGCATGTGAAGCTACAAAATTTACTGTCTTTAGGACTGCCATAGTGCTTCTACAGTAGCTTGTCTACAGTTACAGGGGGAGAGGGGAGAGTTTGGGATCCACAGGGGCTCCCTTTCAGCATGAGAGCTGAAGCCGCTGAAGAGATGTTTTGGCAAACTGAAGTTTCTTCTCATAACAATTGCTGGAAGATTAATTGGACAGTGTGACCTGAACTGTCAGAGAGGGGAGGGAAAGTTTTACTCTTTTAATTATCTGTTTCCTGGAATATTCTCAGAGCTAGCTTTCCTTCTATTGTACCAGTTTGCTAATGCCTAATAAAGTTTACATTAGAGATCGCAATTTCTCTGGTGTTTTGCTTTGTTCGGCTTCTCAGCTGGAACTTGACAGTGTGTGGATGGATGAAATGGCTCTAGTGGTTTCCCATCCACTCATGTCTACATAAATAACCTCTCTGTCACTGTCTAAAAGGACATGAGTTGGGGTGTAGCGAGAGGGACTGAGTAGGCCAAAAACCTATAAATAACACAGGCTTATTTTAAAGTTCTGGTTTTGAAATAACATACTGGTAAATACAGGTCTTGCTCTTGACTTGCCTAGAAATATCCAAATGGCTGCAGGGATATAAGCATGCTTTGACCTATTCCTGTAATATGTGGGATAAGGGGAATGAGAAAAGCAATCTTGCGTATATATAGGGAGAGTTTATACACAGGTAGTCCTCGACTTACAACCATTTATTTAGCAACTGCTCAAAGTTAACAGTGGAAACACTGAAAAAAGTGACTTACAACCGGTCCTCACGCTTAGGAGCATTGTAGCCTCCCCACAGTCACATGATCAAAATTCAGGTGCTTGGCAACTGGCATATATTTACAGTGATTGCAGCAACCCAGAGTCACATGAACACCATTTGCAACCTTCCCAGCTGTCTTCTGACAAGCAAAGTCAATGGGGGAAGCTGGATTCATTTAACAACTGCAATGGTTCGCTTAACCAGGGCAAAAACCATGGCCTATCCTGGTGATGTAGGGAATTAAACTTAGACCTTTAAGCATGCAAAGCGTATGCTTTGCCACTGAATTTCCATATGTGTCTTTTTTTCTGGGTCAGGTTGGCTGCATTATTGGGACAGAGAAAATATTAGAAGTCCTGAATTATGCTGTCCTCCCCCATTTTAATTCTTCATCTGGAAAATGGAATTGTAGTGACCTATTTTGCAAAGCCACTTTGCATCTGAAAATGATCCAGCAATCCACTACCACATACAATAAGCACATTAGGCAATTCTGCTATTCTGCTCTAATGTTGGTTCAGAGGAACCTCATGTAAAATCTTGTGCATAAGCAGTGAGAGAGTCCTATAGATTTCCTGTAGCCAGATGTTTTGCAGTGAGGGAACCTAAGAGGGAGAAGAAGACTCTCTTGACTGAACTGTGAATACAGGTAGCTCAATATATTTATGATATTTATTTGTGTTCTTAATGAGAGACAGGAGAGATTTATACATTTATTTGGCTGCTCATAGGTAACTCTGGACAGCATCCAAGGTGTTGTGTCCTGAGCCTGCAAAAGCAGGCTTGGGATGTTGCATTGGTCCCGGGCATTCCAAAAGCTGCCCGGGACCAGACAGAGCGGCGCCGGCCATGTGCGCATGCGCAAGGCGCGAAAACGCTCTGTTCCTATTGGTTGACACTGTCCGGGCTTCTGGCCATATAAAAAGGCCTGCGTGCCTTTTGCTTTTGCTTGGTTGTTGTAGAAGAGAATAAAGTGTTTGTTCAGCATCGCCATGCGTCTTCATCATTCGCACGCAAATGAAGTGTACAACACTGGCAACGAAGGTGGGATCCTTTGCAAGCTGAAACAAAAGATTTAAGGACTTACCCAGGAAGTCCTGAAGAGGGGAAGATGGCGTCTGAATCAGCATCCCAGCCTGCCAGTACAGCGTCGCTGGAGGGTGAGCTCGGCTAAAGGACCCTTTCCCCAAACAGCAGCTTGCAGAGGAAGCGAGTGGTGAAGGTCGTAAGTTTACAATGTTGAAGATTGGCTGCTTGACTGATTTCGATGTCTCCCACCCAGAGAGATGGAATTCCTACGTAGCACGGGTGGAGAACTACTTCAGAGTAAATCAGACTAGAGAAGACGGCCTGAAGGCAGCAACTCTTTTGTGTGCCTGTGGACAAGAAGCTTTTGACATCACAGAAAATCTGGTGGCCCCTGCACCTCTGGAGTCAGTAACATATGCTGACTTGAAGAAAATGTTGAAGGAACATTTCCAGCTGAAGTTATCCATCATTGCTTGGAGGCACGTGTTTGAGCAGAGAGACCAGAGGCCAGGTGAATGTGCTGCGGACTTTATTGCGGCCTTAAGGCAAGCAGCCAGACGTTGTGAGTTCAAGGATCTGGAAGAGAGGCTGCGAGATTGTTTTGTCTGTGGCTTAAGGAGCAGAGACGTACAACAAAAGATTTTTGCAAAAGAAGATGTCTCCTTCCAAGATGCGTTGCGAGAGGTGGCAGCTGAGGAAGCAGCAGGCGGGGCTGTGAAGGCCTTGCGCCTCGCCAGGAATCCTCCAGACACAGCTACCGTCCATGAAGAGGATGCTCGAGAAGGATCAGAAGTGGATCCTGAAGAGGAGGTTGACAGACTTCACCAGCCAGCTGAGAGGAGGCAGAAGGGACGTCCGGTCAAGGCCCCAGCATCTCTTCAATGCTTCGGGTGCAGAGGATGCCACAAGCGAGCTGACTGCAGGTTTCGCTCCGCCATTTGCAGGGCGTGTGGCAGGCAGGGCCACATTGCATCCGTCTGTTGGGTTGCCAGAAGGTTCAACCTCGGGAAGAATTGCTTCAGAAAGGTACCAGGGTCCCCAGCCAAAACAGGGTGGGTTTCTGTGCATCGCGCAGGAGCATTCTAAGAACACGGACACACAAGCCCCTTAAGAACAAACATTGCATTAACGTAAGGTTGCAAGGGGTTCCCTTACTGATGGAGTTGGACACAGGGTCCGCTCTTTCCATTATTTCAATAAATACCTTTAAAAGGATTTGCAGCAGTAGTGGCCTTTGAGTTAAACTCAGGCCATCGAATCTAATACTCACTGATTTTCAAAATTCTATGGTGTGTGTTAAGGGGGAGGCCACCCTTAGGGTACAGTATAAGGATTTTGAAGGTTCCCTAGATGTGGTGGTTGTTGGGGGTGAATGTACGAGTCTTATTGGACAGCTTGCAAACGCTAGGCCTTGCAGAGGTTTGCAAGGAGTTTGCAGATGTGTTTAGTTTAGAGCTAGGATACTACAAGGGGCCTTCCATTTCGCTACGGTTAGACCCAACCATCACGCCCATCAGGGTTAAGCCTAGGAGGGTACCTTTTTCCCTCAAAGGTAAGATTGATGCTGAGCTGGACAAATTGCTCCAGCAGGGCATTCTAGAACCTGTGGATTCTAGTCCATGGGAAACCCCCATAGTAACGCCTCTAAAGACTAATGGGGACATACGTATATGTGCAGACTATAAGTGCACACTGAATAAGGCACTGCAACAGCACGCTTATCCAGTGCCTGTGGTAAGTCACATTCTGGCCTCCCTCAAGGGGAGGCACATTTTTGCGAAGCTTGACCTGGCACAGGCCTATCAACAGCTACCTGTTGATGAGGCAGCTGCAGAGGCCCAGACTATTGTAACTCACAGGGGGGCCTTCAAGGTCAAGAGACTGCAATTTGGGGTAAATGTAGCCCCTGGCATATTCCAAAGTGTCGTGGAGAGCACACTTCGAGGTATTCCTGGGGTCTGTCCCTACTTTGATGACGTCCTCATTGCTGGGGAGTCATCTCAAAATTTAGCAGAAAGATTAAGGGCTGTCTTGCTTCGTTTTCAAAAAGCAGGCCTTAAACTAAAGAAGGATAAATGTAAGATAGGAGTCACTTCTACTGACTTCTTAGGATTCAGGATTGATGCTCAAGGCTTTCACCCTGCTGAAACTAAATTGCAAGCTATTCAGCAGGCCCCAAGCCCTAAGTCTAAGAGTGAGCTGCAAGCCTTCTTGGGGCTATTAAATTTTTACCATGCATTTCTCCCACATAAAGCTGCAGTGGCAGAGCCATTACACAGGCTCTTAGACAAGCAGGCTCCTTGGCACTAAAGTCCATGACAAGAGCTTCAATGAGGTTAAGGCCTTGCTCACTTCTAATGTTGTTTTAGCGCATTTCAATGAGCAACTGTCTGTTTGCATTGCATGCGATGCATCTCCTTATGGGGTGGGAGCTGTACTTAACCATTTGAAGGCTGATGGGACACAGGTCCCTGTGGCCTATTACTCAAGGACTCTGTCTTCTGCAGAGCGAAATTACGCTCAAATTGACAGAGAAGCCTTGGCCATAGTGGTTGGCATTAAGAAATTTCATGATCTCCTTTATTTATTTATTTATTTATTTATTTGTTTCGATTTCTAGGCCGCCCTATTCCGAAAACTCAGGGAGGCTTACAACATAATCAGTAGCATATAGAAGTCAAATACATTATAAAACCCCTAAATTAAAACTAATCATCCGAAACAAACTCACAACAAACATACACTGGCTGGGGCAAGGTGTCAACTGCCCCAGGCCTGCCGGCAAAGATATATCTTTAACAGTTTGCGAAAGGTGGAGAGGGTGGGGGCCATACGGACCTCTGGGGGGAGTTGATTCCAGAGGGCCGGGGCCGCAACAGAGAAGGCTTTTCCCCTAGGCCCAGCCAGGCGACACTGTCTGGCTGACGGGACTCGGAGAAGGCCGACCCTGTGGGCCCTAACCGGTCGCTGGGTTTCATGCGGCAGCAGACGGTCCCGCAAGTAACCTGGTCCGATGCCATGTAGGGCTTTATAGGTCATAACCAACACTTTGAATTGCGTTCGGAGA
The DNA here is from genome assembly GCA_034064705.1 of Bothrops alternatus. NCBI lineage: Eukaryota > Metazoa > Chordata > Lepidosauria > Squamata > Viperidae > Bothrops > Bothrops alternatus. The sequence goes on along the minus strand of JARGCV010000175.1, from coordinate 832,765 downwards.
CCAATTGGCAGCCAATGCAGCTCGCGGAGTGATGTTGAAATATGGGCATTTCTGGGTAAGCCCAATACAGCTCGCGCGGCTGCATTCTGCATTACCTGAAGTCTCCGAACGTTTTTCAAAGGTAGCCCCATGTAGAGAGCATTGCAGTAGTCGAGCCTCGAGGTGATAAGGGCATGAGTGACTGTGAGAAGAGACTCCCGGTCCAAATAGGGCCGCAGCTGGTGCACCAGGCGAACCTGGGCAAATGTCCTCCTCGCCACAGCCGAAAGATGATGTTCCAAATTTAGCTGTGGATCGAGGAGGACACCCAAGTTGTGGACCTTCTCTGAGGGGGTCAAAAACGCCCCCTCCAGGATGATGGACGGACAGGTTGAATTGTCTTTGGGAGGCAAAACCCACAGCCACTCCGTCTTGTCAGGGTTGAGTTTGAGCTTGTTAGCACCCATCCAAACCCTAACAGCCTCCAGACATCGGCACATCACTTCCGCTGCTTCACTGAAGTGACATGGGGTGGAGATGTAAAGCTGGGTATCATCAGCATACTGATGATATCTCACCCCGTGTTGGCGGATGATCTCACCCAGCGGTTTCATGTAAATATTAAACAGCAGAGGGGAGAGGACCGATCCCTGAGGGACCCCACAAGGGAGGAACCTAGGGGTCGACCTCTGACCCCCTGCCAACACCGACTGCGACCGACCAGTGAGGTAGGAGCTGAACCACTGCAAAACAGTGCCCCCACCTCCCAACCCCTCCAGCCGGCGCAGAAGGATACCATGGTCAATGGTATCGAAAGCCGCTGAGAGGTCAAGTAGCACCAGGATAGTGGAATGTCCCCTATCCCGGGCCCGCCAGAGATCATCCGTCAGTGCGACCAAAGCAATTTCCGTGGAGTAGCCGAGCCTGAATCCTGACTGCTGAGGGCTCAGATAATCGGCCTCATCCAAGGACCGTTGGAGCTGGAGTGACACCACCTTCTCAACAACCTTACCTATAAAGGGAAGATTGGAGACAGGACGGTAGTTGTTTAACACAGCTGGGTCCAGGGAAGGCTTCTTGAGGAGGGGGCGCACAATTGCCTCCTTGCAGGGAGCCAGAAAGGACCCCTCCCTCAAAGAAGTGTTGACAATCTCCTGAACCCAGCCCCGCGTCACCTCCCTGCTGGCCGAAACCAGCCAGGAGGGGCACGGGTCCAATAAAAAGGTGGCGGAACTCACAGCTCCAATGGCCTTGTCCACTTCATCGGGTGCTACCATGTCAAACTCCTCCCACACAACAGGATCAAGACGAGTCCCTGTCATCTCGACTGACTCATTGTCAGCCGACACTGCATTCCAATTGGAGTCAAGGTCCATCCGAATCTGGGCGATTTTATCCGCAAAAAACTTATTAAAATCCTCAGCACTACCCTGCAAGGGTGCATCAACCCCCCCTTGATTAAGGAGGGAGCGAGTCACCCTAAACAGGGTGGCTGGGCGGGATTCCGCAGATGCAATCAAGGCAGAATGATACGCGCATCTTGCCGCCTTGAGCGCCACCTGATAAGTCTTGATATAAGATCTTAATAGTGTTCGGTCAGATACAGATTTACTTTTCCTCCATCGCTTCTCTAGGCGTCTCTTCTGGCGCTTCATCCCCCTGAGTTCCTCAGTAAACCAAGGAGATCTCCTGGGTCTGCTACCACAGAGAGGTCGCAGCGGCGCAATCCGGTCAAGAGCCCCCTTCGCAGCCATATTCCAGCCCGTAACCAGGGACTCTGCCGAACTGTGAATGAGAGAATCCGGTATTTCCCCAAGCGTCCTCTGAAAACTCTCTGGGTCCATGAGACGTCTGGGGCGGAACCACCTAATCGGTTCCGCCTCCCTGCAGGGGAGGATTGGAGCCTAAAAACAAGCCGTAGCAGAAAATGTTCTGACCATGACATAGGCAAGATATCTAAGCCCCTTAAATTCAGATCATTGCTCAACTGTTCTGAGAGGAATACCATGTCGGGAGTATGTCCCCTCTCGTGGGTCGGACCCTGAACTACTTGAGTCAGGTTCATGGTTGCCATGTTGGCCATAAACTCCTGCGCCAACCCAGAGGATTCGCCGAGCGACGGAAGATTCAAGTCCCCCAAGACAACAAGCCTGGGGAACTCAACCGCCAGCCCAGCAACCACCTCAAGTAGCGCAGGCAGGGCTGTTGACACGCAGCTGGGAGGCAGGTACGCAAGCAACAAGCCCACCTGTACCCCTAGGTCCAACTTCACAAGGAGCGACTCACAACCCGCAATCTCAGAAACAGCGAGCCTGCGTAGGCTAAAGGTCTTCTTGGCTATAATAGCCACTCCTCCCCCCCTTCCCTGGGGTTGTGGCTGATGCCATACCTGAAACCCGGCTGGGCACATCTCAGAGAGAGGAACTCCTCCCTCTGGGCCCAGCCAGGTCTCGGTCACACATGCGAGGTCGGCCTCCTCATCCAGGAGAAGATCATGGATGAGGGGAGCTTTATTTACAACCAACCTGGCATTGAGCAGCAACAGCCTGAGCGCAGGGTCCGGATTTCGCCCATTACCAGTACTTCGGGCTGAACTCACAGGGTCGGAGCAAGGGATCGCTTTTAGACAGTGAGCTCTTGTTCCCCGGGAATGGCCTACCCTGTGGCCCCCGCCATATCTGCCTCTCCCCAGCAAGACCGGTATACTTTTGCCCTCTATCACCCCAGAGCCAGCGTCCCCCTCCCCCTCCCCCTCCGCCTCTGCCGCGCCAGGCAGGCTAGCCAGTCCATCCCATTCATTCCACTCAACCACAGCTCCATCCATATCATTAATTTATCCCACCCACAAAAAAACCACCCTTTAAACTAGACAAATTAAAACAATAAGCTAACCATCCATTCAACCCGATTCATTCCACAAACATTCAATCCCCCCCACATCATTCAACATCTAACGAATCAATTTAAAATAGTATTAAACAGGTTAACTATTTAAAATTTGGACAAACAACAGTTAAAAAACAACTCAAGAACATAATACCCGTAACAAAAACAGGCATGCCAGATGTTAATCCTGCCGCAATGATTATAGCTATGCCTGTATTTACATGGAAACATTCAACTGGCTCCTTGAAGCACCTGATATCCAGCATGCTAATAATTTCCCCATGAGAAGCATAGAGTCTTCTAGAACGAGTGGGAGAAAATATAACGCTAGTGACATCATCTGCTTTTTGAAGCCATACACATTCCGATGGATTTCCCTCAGCATTCCAAAGTATAAGCTCCCCTCCTTCTGCTCCCAAAGCCAATAAACTGTCTTTGCTCATATTTAGGCTTAGTACTGAAGAAAAATGTCCATTAGTCCACTTCTTTGCCATCATATCTCAAAACAGACTCAAAGCAAAGAACCAAGTTTTCCCGATACCAAACTCTCTTCTGGCAAAGAAAAACTGCTGGGTCTGTTTAACACCCCCACTTCATTCTCGGCTTATCTCTCTCACCATCAATCAGTCCTTTCCAAATTCAAATTCCAAGCTTCATTCCTCTCTTTCACCATCAGTCAGTCCTTTTCAGTCAATCCTTTTCAGCTCCATTTCCTGTCACTATTCCCCCCAAACGTCTCTCCGTTCCTTCGCACTCAGCTTCTCACAAACTCCAGATTTTTCTTCCAACCTCAGTCCGTTCTCCTCAGTTACTTCGGCGTCTCTCCCGCAGCCAGCCACACTCTGATAGGGTTTTCAGATCTTCACTACCCTCAGGTCTGTTTCAGGGTTTTTTCCTCTAGTTTTTTCCTCTAGTCACTTCTTTCCAATGTCCAATTACACCTTCGCTATAGCGTCTCTATGCTGAAACGGAGCAGGACTTGATGCTAGCTTGATGTTAGCTGATATGATGTTAGCTTGATGTTAGCTGATATCTTGCTCGGCGTCCCCCCGTCTTGCTACAGAAACTTTTTGATATAAAGGTTCCTGCAAGTATGGTTCAGCTTCCGAGATTCCTTTCAGTTCAGGCTCTGATGTCTTCTGTTTCTAAATCTCAAAATATCATTCTCCTGCTGCACTTACCTATGGAGAATATCAATAATTATGTTTGTCAGAGTGTACTCATTAATTCTGTGTACTCTTTTTCTTTTTTGAAAAAAAAATGGCTGCCATTTCACGGTCTATACTGACCATAAGCCTCTGCTGGGTTTGTTTACCACTAACAAACAGACCCTACATATCATTTCTTCTCGTATGCTGAGATGGTCCATTTTCCTGTCAGCATATGACTACACATTAGTTCACAAACCAGGAAAAGAAATGGGTCATGCAGATGGCCTGAGCAGATTACCCCTGAACCAATTAGAGCCAGATCCTGCTCCAGCCATTAATATTCTTTCCATTCAGGAGTTGCCTGAGTCTCCCCTCAATGCTAGGGACATGGCTGCAGAAACTGCCACTGATCACACACACGCGTGCTGACATGGGTGTTGTCAGGATGGCCTGACAAGTGCCCAGATACTGAGTTCCAGAGCTTCTGGCACAAGAAGCATGGTTTTCCACTTTCAAGGGTTGCCTGTTATGGGGTAGCAGGGTAGTGATCCCAGCCTCATTGAGGTCTAGAATCTTGATCTCTCTGCATGAGGGACGTCCTGGTATAGTCAGGATGAAAGCGCTTGTGCGCAGCCATCTTTGGTGGCCTGGGCTTGATAAAGCCATCGAGGCCCAGGTGCACGGGTGCCAAGTGTGCCAACAGTCTCGGCCTGAAATGCCTCAGGCCCCAGTACATAGGTGGGAGGAAACTCAAACCCCATGGTCTAGGGTGCATATATATTATGCTGGGCCCTTTCAGGGGCAATTCTTCCTGGTTGTTGTTGATAGCCATTCCAAGTGGCTAGAGGTTGTTCCTGTTCTCCAGCATGGTGGATATAGAATCCACTGATTGGGTTATTTCAGCCTTCCTGCTCAGAGAGACTAAGACAGAGCTTTAGCCACGCCTCCCTTTGGGTGTGTCTCCCCAGTTTTGTCTTAGTCTCGGCTCAGCAGCAGACAAGTTTTTTATGGCTCCATTGGAACTTTTGATTTGAACCTTTTAATTCGATTCTATTTTTTCCAAATTAATTCTAAATTGACAAATTCTTGCCCTTTTAGACCTGGCTCATTGATTAAGGACTCTGTCCTTACCAGAGTCCGAGCCTCTTGGCTCTAGCAGGGATTCTATCCTCCCCTCTGGGCTCCAAGCCTTACCCATGCAGGCCTTTTGGGCAGGTTTTACCTGCTTTTTCAGGCACTCCTGCAGGGCGAGCGGCCACACAGCGGACGCCTTTCTGACATCGGATCCAGACGAACGGGACTCCGTCGTCGGTGGAATCGCGGACTTGCCGTTTTCGGCTAAATCGCAAGTGCCCGGTCGGAGGGGGAGGGTAGCGGGGAGCGTGGCTTCGCTCCGTAATCACCTTTCTGGCTTCTGGCTTTGCGGGTTTTTTCCCTCGCAAAGGGCTAGAAAGTCGCGGCCGCCATTTTGACCGCATGGTCGCTAGGCAGCCGCCTTCTTCATACTTGCTGACGGCCGCCATTTTGGATTTGGGCCTACTAGGCCTCTTTTAGGAGTTGGTTCGTCTTGGCCTGGGCTGCCAGGTCTGAACGAGGGACAGCCTTTCGGAGCATTTCTTAGCGCTCGGAGGCTTATTGGCGGCCACCTTTTCTCGTTCCAGACCGCGTTCTGCCGGCTCAGCCGGGCCTTAAGCCTTCCTTCGGGGCCGCGTGGCAGGCCATAAGGAGGCATTTTCTGGTATCTAGGGGGTTTGTCCTTTGGTTCCTGTATTACTGTTTTCGATCAAATTGTCATTGTAACTCTGGCGTAGGAGGTAGCTCCAGCGATAAGAACATTTCACTCTGTGGGCCCCGGTTAACCTAGGCCCTGTTCTGGAGTGAGAGTTTACCTGGCCACCTGTTATTGCTAGCCATGGCCTTTAGCCACTGGGCCTATCGGACAGGCTTACATCCTGTCTGGCTGTTCTGTCCTTGAGTGTCTGTAGTTCAGTGTGAGGAACAGCTGCTTTCCATCTCTGACTACTGATCTGCGTCCTTAGTTCCCAATTTTTTTCTCACTAGTTATCCTATTGCAGGCTCTGTCTAGTGGCAATGGCAGACAGTTCCTCGCCGCCGGCTTCACAGGTCTCCGGTGCGGCCCCTGCGCAATCAAAGCGCAGATCAACAGAATTGGAAGCAGGGGGTAAGAAAAAGGCTAAAACAAAGCATCTGACTTCCAAGGAGACCTCTAAGTCAGCTGAGCGAGAGGCCTCGAGGAGGCACCAGGCACTGGAGAGGGAATTCTCCAAAGCACAGTGGCTCCTATCCAGTGGGGCTGATCCAGTTCCCCCTGCCCCACTGGATACTGATACCTTGGAGCCACCTCTGGCACCTGTGCAGGAAGTCTCCTGGATCAGTTCTCCTCTGGGGGCAACTGAACAGGCAGGTCCCTCTTACTCTTCTCCTCCTCTCCAGCAAGGTCCCCAAGTGGTTCATGCTCCAGCGGTGGTTGGGGCTGCCCTTGGGGGCCAGGGGACTGTGTGGTCCCAGAGCCAATTCCAGGCATTCATGCACCACACTTTTGTTCAATTTATGTCCTCCTCTAAGAGCCCGCAGGGTTCCTCTCAGGTCCCACCTCCTCCCACTAGCCCTTCCTCTTTGCAGGGTTGTATCACGACACCTGGTTCGGATGTCTCTGAATCTTCCTCTCAGGTGGGAGGAGGGGAGTTTGTGGATTTGGACGTAGCTGACACCCCCATGTCAGAGGATGAGGAGGCAGCACCCGATCAGGCTTCTGCCTCGTGTCTGTTTGACCCCTCTGTCTTTACGTCGTTTCTGTTGAAGGCTTGTGCCACTACCAATTTGACCTCTGTTCAGGAGGAAAAACCTTCTACTTCGAAAGATAAGGAGTCTAACCCTTTATTTGCTGTGAAGGTCGTAGACCACAAACAAATACCCTGTCCCTTTGTGTTTCGGGATGCGGTTGAGGCCCAGTGGTCTTCCCTGTCCACTACTCCCAAGGAGAGCAGTTTGGAGAAGAAGCTGTATAACGTCTCTCCGTCTTTTGCTTCACTGTTAGACGTCCCTACTGTTGATTCTCCTTTAATTTCCCTATTTTCTAATTCTGCCGTCTCAGGTGACATGGCAGAGGTCTTGACAGCGGAGGACAAGAAATTTGAGTTCGCCTACAGAAGAGCTCACCAGGCTTCTGGACAGGCCATTAAGGCTGCTACCTCAGCTTCATTCTTCGCCAGGGCGTCCATCATGTGACTCCGTGAGCTTCAAACATTGGTTCCCCCCGATCAGGTCAGAGTGCACCAGACACTTGTCAAGCTGGTGGGGGCCTCACAATATATGGCAGACGCCTCCCTTCACTCGGCTATGTGTTCAGCCCGTTCCATCGGTGCCACGGTGGCCCCCCGCAGGCTCCTGTGGTTAAAACAGTGGAGAGCAGATTTAAAGGCCAAATGGCATCTCTCCACGTCCAAGTACGTAGGCACGGATCTGTTTGGCTCTATCCTTGACCCACATGTGATCGAGGGTAAGGACAAGCGCAAGGTCATAGTACATCCCTCCAAGAAATCTAACAGGCGGCTGCAGCAGGACTCCCGCAGACAGTCTTTCTGTCCCTCGGGCTCTTGGGAGTGGCGGCAGCCCTTTCGGGCAGGGCAGTCCTGGGATTGGCCCAGAGGTTCACGCTCCTTCCCGCAGAGGCAGGATCGTCAGCAGGACCGCCCAACTACCGGACCCAGGGGTCAGTCTCAGGCAAAACGTCCCTTCAGGGGTTCAGGGGGTCGTCCCTACCGGCGCTCCAAGTGACGCCATCGGGGATGTCCCAATAAGAGGGCGCCTGGAACGGTTTTATCAGGTCTGGGAGGAGACCACCACCGACTCTTGGGTCAGGGACACCGTCAGACGTGGCCTGGCACTTGAGTTTTATGCGATCCCGCACGATAGCTTCCTTCAGTGCCCGGTGTCACAAAATCCCTCAAAGGCACATCTTGTATCCACTGCCATCAAACATCTCCTGGACATCAGGGCCATACAGCCTGTACCAAGGGATCAGGTTGGAACAGGTTTTTACTCCATCCTGTTCGTGGTCCCCAAGGCATCAGGAGGTTGGAGGGCGATACTGGACTTAAAGGGTCTGAACCGTTTCTTAGTGTACAGACGGTTCAAGATGCAGACCCTAAAGTCAATACTGGCTGGTATCAGAAAGGGGGATTTTCTCTCTCCCATAGACCTCACAGAGGCTTACCTCCACATTCCAATCTCCCAGGAGCACCGCAAGTTCCTGCGTTTTTGTTACGCACGCCGGCATTATCAGTACCGGGCCCTTCCGTTCGGTCTATCTTCGGCCCCAAGGGTCTTCATGAAGGTCCTAGCGGTATTGGCCGCCCACCTTCGGATGATGCCGATGCGCGTGCAGTGCTACCTGGATGACATTCTTGTCCAGTCCAGATCCCTTCGGTCAGCACAATCAGATCTGATGACCACCATTCAGGTACTTCAGACCCACGGTTTCTCAGTGAATTTCGGGAAAAGCCACACTTCCCCCACAAAATGTCTACTTCACCTGGGGGCCCTGATAGACTCAGAACTTTGCAAGGTCTACCTATCCCAGGAGCGACGGTCGAGCATCCGGAAATTGGTATCCCAGATTCGGGGTGCGAGGAGGGTTCCTCTGGTGCAGTTGTCCCAGCTCCTGGGAAAGATGGTATCTTGCATGGGGATAGTCCCATGGGCGAGGCTTCACTCAAGGACCCTCCAGTGGTTCCTCCTCCCTTTTCAGAAGCAGAACCTCAGCGCCTCTCCCCAGAAGGTCCAGGTCCCATTTCACGTCCTCTCATCCCTCCAGTGGTGGTCTTCCGTGGCCATGTCCAAAGGGACCGTATTCAAGGAACCCCTCAGGTTCATCCTGACCACAGACGCCAGTCTGTTCGGTTGGGGTGCTCACCTCTAGACTCAGTTGGCCCAAGGGCGTTGGTCCAGGGCGGACCTCAGGCAAAACATAAACTGGTTGGAGCTAAGAGCGATTCATCTGGCCCTCCGTCATTTCTCTTCCCTAGTGTCAGACAAGCATGTCCTAGTTCTGACGGACAACGTGGCGGCCAAGGCTCACGTCAACAGGCAGGGGGGAACACATTCCTGGCCCCTTCTCCAGGAGGCCATGGAGCTGGGGCTGTGGGCGGATACACACTTGAGTTTGATCAGGGCGGAACACATTTCGGGGGAGGCAAACCGACAGGCAGACTCCCTGAGCAGGGTGACTGTGGACCACTCAGAGTGGCGGCTAGACACGAGAATATTCGATTTGATAGCAAACAGGTTCGGCAGGCCATGCCTGGATCTCTTTGCCTCCCCATCCAATGCCCAACTTCCCAGGTTTTTCACCAGGTTTCCGACCAGGGGGGCCGAGGGGACGGACGCCCTCCGGTGCAGGTGGCCCATGGGGCTGCTGTATGCTTTCCCTCCCCTTCCGCTGATCCAGGCCACCATCTGCAAGCTGTTACTGGAGCGAGCGGAAGTAATATTGGTTGCTCCATATTGGCCTCAGCGCCCGTGGTTTTGCAGATCTAGTGGATCTGTCCCAGTCTCCACCGTGGAGGCTCCTCCCGAACCAAGTGGCTCTCACTCAGGGGGAGCTCCGCCATCCAGACCCTCAGTGGCTGCAATTAGCCACTTGGCACTTGAACGGGAGTGTCTAGCTAGGCAAGCTTATTCCTTAGAGGTGATCTCTATGATCCAAGCCTCTAGACGTCCCTCAACAAATCGGATTTACGATGCAACTTGGAAAAATTTCTGTCAGTGGTGCACTTCACGTAATTTGGATCCTCTTTCAGTTATTGTCCCTAACATCTTAGATTATCTGCTAGACGGCATTTCCAAGGGTTTGTCCACTAACACCATCCGCAGACAGGTGGCGGCCTTGTCTACGGTTCTCACCTGTGATAATTTGGGTCCCCTTTCTCATCACTCAGTGATCTCTGCTTTCCTTAAAGGGGTGGCAAATTCCGGTCCTCCTACGGTACATAGATACCCGTCTTGGGACTTGCCTACAGTATTACAGGCCTTAACCACGGCTCCCTTCGAGCCCCTACAATCTTGTTCTCTACATTTCCTCTCCTTGAAGGTTGCCTTCTTGATTGCTATTACCTCGGCCAGGAGGATTTCGGAGTTGGCCACTTTCTCAGTCCGGGAGGATCTCTGTATCTTCCGTCAGGACAGAGTGGTCCTTAGGTTAGACCCCTTATTTATCCCCAAAGTTAACACCAGCTTTCACAGATCTTTGGATCTTGTCTTACCTAGTTTCTGCCCTACTCTTTCTCATAGGCTAGAATGCCAGTGGCACAAGCTGGACGTGCGCAGGGCTCTGTGCATTTATATAAAGCGCACTAGGCCTTTTCGCAAGTCGGAGGCCTTGTTTGTCTCCTTCCAGCCATCCAATAAATAAATCTGTCATGGGCCGGAAGGTATCCTCTTCCACCATTGGCAGGTGGATCAGGGCTTGCATTGCTAGGGCTTATGCCTCCCAGTCGCTTCCTGTCCCAGCCCGTATCACGGCTCACTCCACACGTAGTGCAGCGACCTCTGCGGCCTGATCTACCCAGGCCTCTGTAGAAGAGATTTGTAGGGCAGCGTCCTGGTCGTCCCCGTCGTCATTCATTACACATTACAAAATTGATAGGTTTGCCGCGGCGGACGCCGCGTTTGGCAGACGGGTTCTTCAACAGGTTGTTTCCTCTAGGGAGACGCCAGCCTAGACCTTTCCCGCCCTAAGGGACATGGGGGGCTTTGGTATGTCCCAATCAGTGGATTCTACATCCACCATGCTGGAGAAGGGGCGTTGTCTTACCTGAACGCCTTTTCTCAGCATGGTGGTGTAGAATCCACACCCTCCCTTGGACAGGTGTCTAGGCTTGTGTGTTGTCATTTTTTGGTATTTTTTTGGAGTCATGGTGTCAGAGCTTTTAAGGATCCCTCGCCTCGCCAAAACTGGGGAGACACACCCAAAGGGAGGCGTGGCTAAAGCTCTGTCTTAGTCTCTCTGAGCAGGAAGGCTGAAATAACCCAATCAGTGGATTCTACACCACCATGCTGAGAAAAGGTGTTCAGGTAAGACAACGCCCCTTTCCTCCACTACTACTGCCAGGACCATCCAGGTGTTGAGAGGAATTTTTGCATCACACGGTCTTCCAGATGTTCTGGTTTCAGATAATGGCCCTCAATTTACCTCTTCTGAGTTCCAGGCTTTTCTTCAGGCCAACCTGATCCGGCATGCAACATCTGCTCCCTTCCATCCATCCTCCAATGGACTGGCAGAGAGAATGGTGCACACCACCAAAGATGCTCTCAAGAAACTGACTTATGGTAACTGGCATCACAGGTTAGCTGATTTCCTTCTTGCACACCGCACCACACCATGCACAGCCACATGGAAGAGCCCTGCTAAAATCCGCTGGGGTCGCCGCCTCATCACTAAACTGGACAGGCTGCACCCTGACCGGGTGGCTTCACAGGTGTCACAACCGCAGGCACCTAGGAGACTCCAGGTGGGCGATCCAGTTTAGGCAAGAAACTATGGGCCTGGACATCTCTGGGTCACAGCTGTGGTCTGCAAGGTCTCGGGGCCGTTGTCATACGAAGTTGCCTTAGGTGATGGCCGCGTTCTTCACAGACACATAGACCAACTGCGTTGGAGACTGGACTCTCACCCTTCCACTCCTGGCTCTGCTCTGGGGGGGGGAGGACCATAATATGCATTATGGTTCACAGTTTCCCAGGCCTAACAGGCCCTCACTAGCTGCTACTGAGGCTGTTTGGGATTCATCCCAAGGTTCCGCAAGTGCTCCAGACAGGAATTCACTGGATAAGGGGTCATCCCACACATCCATAATTACTCCAGACAGGGAGTCACACCGGGGGTATCCACAGTATTCACATATGTCAGATAGTGCTCCAGACAGGGAGACTGACCGGGGGTATCCACACAAATCACAAGCAGCAAGAGAAAAGGAATTCCATCAGGGGCACTTGCCTAATTCAGCAATTGCTCCCAAAAGGAAGTCACCAGCAAAGGGGGTTGCTATGGAGGTGACTCCTGACTCGGGCACCTCTGGCACGTGCTTGGGGGCCACAGAGTACTGGGGCACTTCCGCTACCCAGCCCTCTCCATTTGCTGGCCTTGGGCTCGAGGGACAGTGTTCCCAAGAGGGGTCCATTGTGGACTCGGGGACTTCCACCTCTCCAAGGTATGCTGGGCGGGTCAACTGGGTATTTAGGGCAGCAAAGTCCTGGCCTGCCTAGCCTGGTAGGCGAGCAGGTAGGCCAGGCACCCTCACTAGGGTCACCTGGGGATTTAAGGCAGCAACGTCCTGGCCTGCCTAGCCTGGTAGGCGAGCAGGTGGGCCAGGCAATCTCTCCAGGCCTTAGAAGGTCGCAGCGGGCTAAGTGCCCACCCAAACATCTGAGAGACTTTGTGAGGTTGCTGTCAAATCATGAGGGACCTGCTCATGAGGCCCCTGAATAAGGGGAGTAACTCGTGGGTAGATTATTTTGTATTATTTTTGATTTCGGATACATTTATTTGTATTAATAAATACTGAAGGGGGTTTGCCTGAGGGCAGACTTGAGATTTCACTCTTTGCATTTGAATAATGCAACTGTATGCCACTCTTCCCAATGCACGATGTACATGTGAGTACGCGAAGTATGTTCCATCTAGGGGGGAGGGGTGTTGTGTCGGGACGTTGCATTGATTCCGGGCATTCCAAAACTGCCCAGGACCAGACAGAGCAGCGCTGGCCTTGTGTGCATGTGCAAGGCGTGAAAACACTCTGTTCCTATTGGTTGACACTGTCCGGGCTTCTGACTATATAAAAAGGCCTGCGTGCCTTTTGGTTTTGCTTGGTTGTTGTAGAAGAGAATAAAGTGTTTGTTCAGCATCGCCATGCGTCTTCATCATTCGCACGCGAACGAAGTATACAACGCAAAGGTTAAAAGAAAAAAGCACAAGATACAGCCCCTGGCACCCAAGGATAAAATATTAACCCCACTCACAAAAATGCACATCAGCAGCAGAGCTGATCTTTCCTTTTGTCATCCCCACTAAGTAAACCAGACCAGGAAATCAACTCCACAGGAAGAGTGGAACTACTTTTATTGAAATTAGCTATAATAACAGCATCTTGCAAGTCCAATTGTGCTGTAGCTCCTCTCCATTTTTATATGCCAAGGCATCAGGGTGGTATCTGCCTGAGCCACTTCTGAATATTATTTACCTACTAATAGGTAATCCCTTTGTTGGCAATGTTAACTATATTACTTGAAGGGACAGGTTACCACATAGAAATGAGGTGACCTGTCTCATCAAGTAATATAGTCCATCCTTCCTTCCTTCCTTCCTTCCTTCCTTCCTTCCTTCCTTCCTTCCTTCCTTCCTTCCTTCCTTCCTCCTTCCTTCCTTCCTTCCTTCCTTCCTTCCTTCCTTCCTTCCTTCCTTCCTTCCTTCCTTCCTCTGGAAAATGGCTTTCAACATAAAAACAATATCAACAATGTATCAAGAAAAGTGTTGGCAAACAGAATCATAGAGTAAAAATATATCATATACAAACATTTTAACAAAGGTATTTGTGAGGCACCAAAGGTCCTGAGGGAATTCAGTGCCAAAGTATTCTAGTTTAGAATACCAAGTTGACCTAAAAAGGTCCATGTGAAATGAAGTGAAGCAAATGTTGGGTTTAATGGGGCAACAAATTGGCTTGACTTGGCCCTGGTCCCTGTCTATGGCTCCCATTTCTCCAATCTCCAATGTCAGTCCCTATTCTATCTTATAGGATAGCCAGGTACAAAGGCAAGATGAAGCTTGAGGAATTGCTATGATTTTGGATAGAGGAAAGCAAGAAAGGTGATTGGTTACAGAGAAGCTAACTTTTACATTGGATCAGCTGAGTCACAGACAAACTGATATGCAGGAGACAATGAGTAGGCTTGAGGGACCAGTGGAGCTTGCTTGAATTTAGGTAACTGAAGGAGTCTATGTCCTTGAGTTTCATTCAGTGCAACATAAACCTTTGCATGTCTCTCTGTCTTTAGTGAGGTATACTGAAGAGATCATCTTATAAGGCTGCAGGGATAAGCTCTTTAAAAAGTGTGGCTCATCCTTTGTGGGACTATGTTGCAGGATATAGCAGAAATGAAGTAACTGTGATCCTCCAGATGGTGCTGAATTCCCAATCACATTGTCTCCAGTGCGTATGGTCAATGGCAAGTGATCATGGGAGGGCCACATGCTGTGTACCCTTGTTTTTGTGGAAGGGATGCTAGAGATATAAAAAGTGTGTATGTGTTTTAGTGAGGTGGGAGGGAATAACGTCTTGCTGATGTCTTATGGCTGTCACCAATCTGGGTGCCTTCAAGTGTATGTACTTCAACTACCAGCATTCCCTAGCCAGTTTGGGCATTGCTGACAATTCTGGGAGTTGGTGCACACATTTATAGAACACCCAAATTGGTTGGAAGAACAGAAATATAAAATCAGATCACAAGCACATCATTCCAGCAATTTCACTGAATTTAGTTGCCCACCTCCATGTTTATCTGTTCTTCAGCTAATAAAGTCATCTTTGCTCTTTTGTCAGAATTTAGCAATGCTTAATGAATGTTATTCAGATCAGATAAAATACAAAATTTATCTGATTCTTTTGGATAACTCTTTAGGAGCAGTAATAATAAAGAATACATGTTAATGCACACAGAATATATAGTTTATCCAAGACACAAGCTTTTTGCTTTTAAGGACATAATTGTAGTCATGGTTACTTGTGGTTTTTTCTTGTTTTTAACTGATTGTATTCAGCTTTGCTTTTCTGCAAATATGGAGTTAATGATAACAGCATTGGCATTTTGCTGCTGTTGTTTCAATGATCCCTATGCTTGAATAATTGTTTTAACCATCCAGGCAATGTCTGTAGGTGGACTCCAGCATCCAGAACACAGAAACAGTCATTCCCCTTCTTTTTGTTGGTGCCTTGCCTTCCTTTTCTTGGCCAGCAGGCAGTACAGCTTTTCCCTCAGGGAATCTTTTCCCACTGACCCCCTGGTTTACATACAGCTTCTGATAGACAGACAGATCCTTTTTCCTGAAGCCTCCCTGCTTGGAGAGAGCTCAGCTGAGTTTATTTATAGCTGGTTCCTCCCTGACATTCTCTTTCAGGTCACCCCCAGCATAACCCATCTAATTTGGTGACTGGGTTGGGAAACAGTTGTGAGACTGAAGTGGACTCTTGCATCTTACAAAAATGGGCCCTTGGTAAGAATGATAGAGAGCTGCAGCTCTGTTTTTCAGCAATCTCCTCTTCAAGCTAAACTTATCACTCTAGGAATGTTCTGTTTTTTAGAAACTTCTCTTGTGTTCTAAGATGATATTGTTCAATCTCTTCACAGAGAAATAAACCATGGCTAAGATATAAGCCATTTCCCCCCTTTCCATTATCTTTTGCCTCTGCCTGTTCCTGTGTCTTGCAACTCCTGTCCCTTTCTTTTTTCCCCAAGTTTTTAAAATTAATTTTCCAATGTTACATTTACATATTTGAAAAGTAGCGTGGCAACTGAGCACAGTAATTCCATTACATTTGAATATCATCAGTACAAATCTCAGAGTATTACAACAACTAATTCCCTCTCTTTTCCCCATAATATCTACTGCAGGCATGGCAAACTCGTGACGTCATGTGACATCGTGCAACGTATCGGGCCGGTTTTGCCATTGCCGGCAATGGGGTGGGCGCGGCTTCCACGTGACGCATCCGGCCCATGGGCCGGCAGTTTGACACCCCTGATCTACTGTCTCATATTCGGACCAACACAGTTCTTATTCTATTAATCAAACAAAAAATATCTTTCTAGTATTCATCAATAATCTTCAGTCTATACATATCTTAATTGATTTGACATTCTATCTTTTAGACAACAACCTAGTAAGTTTTTTAGCTTTAATTTCCCATTGATATTTAAATTTAACGTTTAATCTTTTATCATTTCCAAATTTTAAATTACCCCAATTTCTAAGTCTCCTATCTCGTATTTGGGGCTAATAATTTTTCTTCTTTCTATTTCCTTCCTTCCTTTCAAAAAAAAAATCATCAGCATTTGTATCACAAACCAATATACAAATTTAATCATTAGTATTTATACTTCTAAGTTTTACTTAACCTTTGTCTCAACTCATAACAATTTAAGTTCAAATCTTAGTTATTTTTAAACATTCAAACTTTTAGTCAATCAGTGACCTGATAATTAATTTTCCCTTGATATTTTAATTTAACGTTTAATATTTTTTTCCAATTTTTTAATTAAGCACAATTCCTTTATCACAATTCCTCATACAATCTAATATTTAAAATACACACCTTATATATAAATTCTACCATCTATCTTAACAAACTAATAAAACAATACAATATTCTTTTTTCGATATTTATACTTCTAGATTTTATATAACCAAAATTTTCTTTATCTCAAATCATTACAATATCTTATGTTCAGAATACATATTCTATCCATTTGGATATATTCTATTTTAGATCTCATGTGTAAATCAAAACCCCAATCCTTTTCAGTCTTATTCTAGCTTTTTTTCTTTGCCAAGTCATCTTTCGTATCTTTGCTTTTAAATCATCAAAAAGATCTCCTTGTATTGTTGTGGCTATTGTTTGATGTTGATAAGAGCGTCCAGTTGATGTTTTCTTAAGAGGACTAACTGATTTAGCATGTCATCTCTTTGTTTTTCCAGTTCGATGCAGTTGTCCCAAAATATTTATCTTCTCTTTCATCTGTTTTTCTTTCTTATCTTCAAATTCCTTCTGGTTTATAAGAAAAGTCCTTTCCTTGTTCTCTATTATCAGTTTCTTTTTTGTGTTTTCCATTGTCTGTATTTGTTGAGTATCTAAGTCTTCTGTCATAGCATTTAGTTGTTTCACTTTCTCTATAGAATTCTGTATAGATAATTCTTTGGTTGAAGTCATAGTTTGAGTTTGCATATCCAGACTTATACGTGAAGTTTGGATCATCACTTTTAACATACAATCGCTGTTTCTGGAGGGAGGGCTAAAATCCCCCTCCCCTCACCACAGGGGGGAAAGTACTTTAGCAGCTTATGAAGGTAATTAAGTAATTAGGATATAAGAGCGGTAGATCTCACCCAGTATCTTCCACGCTGCTTTAGAGTTGCCAGATGGTAAATGCGACTTTAGCTGTTAGCAGCCTAGGGACGAGCCATATTTCTATGGCCAGTCCTTTCGTCTGCCGGTTTGGAGGGATCGTCAGCTCTAACGGGAGAGTTGCTGCTCTCCCGCAATCCAGTGAAAGCCCCTCCTTGCTGGTCGCCTCTTTGGGGCGACTTTCGGCCCTTTTCAGGGCCCCCCAGCAATGCGAAATTGAATGTGGGAGAGAGAGCAAGTCTCCCAGCCGTCCATGGCGGCTACACGACAAACCGGAAGCCACACAACTCCTGTCCCTTTCAATCTCGAGTGGAGGAAGTGGTTTTCCCCTCTACTCCTACCTTCTTGCAAGGAGATTTTAATCTGCAAGCATTTCTGTTTTCCTCTTCTGATAGCTTTGATTTAGTCTTGGGGATTTCCTTGCCACCACCACTATAAACAATTTAACAATAATAACAACAACAACGTTGGAAGGGACCATGGAGGTCTTCTAGTCCAACGCCCTGCTCAGGCAGGAAACTCTATACCATTTCAGACAAATGGTTGTCCAGTCTCTTCTTAAAAACTTCCAGTGTTGGAGCATTCACAGCTTCTGGAGGCAGGTTGTTCCACTGATTAATTGTTCTAACTGTCAGAAAATTTCTGCTTAGTTCTAGGTTGCTTCTCTCCTTTGTTTCTTGTCCTGCCTTCAGGTTCTTTGGAGAATAGCTTGACTCCCTCTTCTTTGTGGCAACTCCTGAGATATTGGAACACTGCTATCATGTCACCCCTAGTCCTTCTCACCAAACTAGACATACCCAATTCCAGCAACCGTTCTTCATATGTTTTAGCCTCCAGTCCTCTAATCATCTTTGTACTCTTCCTAGAGTCTCAACATCTTTTTTACGTCGTGGTGACCAAAACTGGATGCAGTATTCAGAGTGTGGCCTTACCAAGGTGTTATAAAGTGGTATTAACACTTATAAAGTGGTATTAACACTTTCTCAAGGATATTCTTCTAAAACAGGGGTCTCCAAACTTGGCCCTTTTATGACTTGTGGACTTCAACTCCCAGAATTCTTCAGCCAGGCACGCTGGCTGAGGAATTCTGGGAGTTGAAGTCCACAAGTCATAAAAGGGCCAAGTTTGAAGAGCCCTGTTCTAAAAGGAGGATGAATGCCTGTGTGCTTGCAACTGTTTCAGGAGAGAGCTTGTTGGATGTTTTGAGGTGACAATCTAGCACAAGAGACATCCCCTTGAAGGCTTTAGTTGGGCAACAGATTGTCATCAAGGCAAACCAAAGTAGAATAACAACAGTGCATAATAGTACTTTGGCATGCTTCTTGTATCCTCAGTGTGGAGACTGCCAGAGATGTTGCAGACAATTTATGAAACTGAATTGTATTTCTCTTCAGATGGAGTTTCTGGACATGAGCCATCATTGGAAATCCTGTCACAGGCGCAGATCCATGCCATTCCTGGGGCAGGTAAGCTTTATGCAGATCTGTGAAATATGTCTTTAACTATGGTTAAAACAATCAAATATGTACTTAGTGGCTGGAATGTTTAGCATGTAGGAGGGTGCCCATAAATAGTGGCATCTGAGTTTGCAGCAAAGGGACTTTGCATTTTATAGAATCAGGCCCATATGAGGCTGGTGGTAGATGAGCTGTGCAAATATTGCTGGTTCCTTGAAATAATATAATAGAACTCTTCAGTATTTTTCCATTCTTGGCTATATGTTTTCACATTTCCTTGTTGAAAGTAATTACAAGATTGTGTTAATGATTTAATTTGAATCAAGCCTCAGCCTAGCACTTAGCCACAGAAATTGTAGGCAACAAAGAGTGATCCTAGTCATAGGAAGAGTGATGGCTTCTCAACATTGAAGAACTACAGAAGCCTGTTTTGTCATTAGAAAACTAGGCACTGACTTTCTTAGCAAAGTTGGGAACCCAGCATTTTTTAAAAAGAAATCTCTTAGTAGAACTATGTCTTGCCAAGATTCCACCTCACTGTTTTGCTCATTACTGAAACACAATAAGAGTATCTTTTCTTTGTGCATACTCTTCTTTATTATTACATGTACTTATATTAATATTATATATTCCATGGACAAGCCTTATGGTTAAGTGCAAAATATTGAAAATTTGGATGCCAGCGCTCACCAAACAGAATTTGATGTTAGCATCCCATTTTTAAAATTAAGTGGAAGTTCTGTTGCTGGTTCTAGCTAAATGTGGAAGTGACTTGGGCATCTCATTCTAGCTAATTCATTCCTTCGAAATTTGTAGGATACATAGATTTGGTCCCATATCGGTTCCAGTGTTTTTCCCATAAAGCAGGATCAGCAAAAATAGGAAAAGGAGCAACAAAGGGTGTTTAATCTATTGGGTTTTTTTTAATAGGTGCATTTCAATTCAGAATGAAAGGGCATCTGAGTCCCATGTAGGATCTTGTTTTGGTTCCTTCTATCTTGCCTCCAAAAGTTCTATTCTATCAACTATAAAAATACTTGTACAAACATGATCTTAGTCAATGTGCATACATTCTTTATTTTGAATTGTGTCCTACCCTTCTAATGCATTCACATTACTCACAGATTTAATTTATTTGATGGAGGAAAAGAACTTTCCATATTTCCTCCCAGTTGACCTGCACCAAGCTGAAGACTATTTGAAATAAACTTGGTGTAGCGAGAAAGAAATCTATTTTGTATGGCAAAAACTGGGATGTTTAGACCACAGCACAGATTTGAGTTGGCTTGAATCCTACTCTGTGAAATTAATTAGCCCTTGTTTGATCTACTTTGATCAACCTTTGCGCTGCGGCCCATTACCGGGCCATGGCTTCTTGGCCACCAGGCCATGTGAGTAGTTGGGCAGTGCACGCACACATGTGCGTGTGCTCCCCCTCGTGCCACCGTTGCCGTGAACGTTGCATGGGCGGCGGCAGCGCTGCTAGTATCACATGGGCAGTGGTGTTGCCATGAACCTTGCGTGGATGGCAGCAATGCCAAAAGCGGCCGCAGCACGAACCTCGTGGGGTAGCGGCGCAATTGACGCGTTGGTGGTAGCATCACTGCGAACCTGGCGGTGGCACCACAAGCCTCACACAGGCTGAAAGCCTCACGCGCATGCTTGCAGCCCTGTTTGCATGGTGTGCATGCTCGCAGCCTGTTTGTGTGCACGCGCACTTGTGGCCACATTCACGTTTGCGCATATGCATGTAAGGCACCTGCCCCTCCCTTTCCAACCGGGCCTCCAACCCAAAAAGGTTGGAGACCCCTGTTCTATGACAACTAATGTTCTCTAAGTATGGTGTAATCTGGGATTCATCCATTGGTATATGCTTGCTTGCTTATTTATTATTGGCTCCCATTAAGGGCAAAAGGCCTTCTAAAACTGAATAAAATAAACAGCAGTCATATAATTGATACAAACCAACAATAATATTTAGACAAGAGAGTTGTAACATTTAAAACATGACTGACATAATTGAATACCAAAAACTACCATGAAAAGACATCGCTACTCAGAATCTCCTTGAACCATGAGATGGGCAGCAAATAAATTTGATAATTAGTGGGCGTGGAATTTTGCAAGTACATCAGATGCTTGAAGAAGAAAAAAGGGCATTGGAAGACTATCTGAAGGACAGTGAAGAAGATGCACTGAAGCTAGTATACCAGCAAGGATTACTGAATACTGGAGAATTGTAGGATATGTCCAGGCTGAGACTGAGGGACGAGTCAACAATAATCAAATAGCAGGACATGGAGGCGTGTTCAAAACCCTGCATAGAACCTTAAGAGACTTTTGGTGGCCTAGGATGGCTGAAGACATCAGGGAATATGTGGCTTCTTGCCACACGTGCAGGAGGGCCAAACCCCTCCATCAGAAGCCCGCAGGACTTTTACAACCACTACCTACGACCCTCTTACCCTTGGTATACAGCAGTGATGGCAAACCTTTTATAGACTGAGTGCCCAAACTGCAATTAATGTGATTTTTGCTGTTGTATGCATGCTGATAATTTGTCTAACCTTGACTCATACTTTGTAAGTTTGAGAGCAACACATGCAGCACTCAGGTCATCTGTTAGTCTGTTTCTGGTGTCAGATTTGATATAATTCAAAGCTGAAAACAGCTGCTCACAAGCATAAGATGATCCAAACAAAGTAAGGAAAGCAATCCCAAGTGCTTTCATTGACTTAAAATTATTTGGCAGAGAATTCCACACTTTCTAAGGATTTCATTTTCAGAACTAACTGTGCTGTCCTTTGTCATCCTTGTTTTCGCAGGATTGCTCTCAATAAGAGCGAGGCACGCTTTGGATCCATTTTCACCAGGAAGGGGCTTGGGAAATGGCTTTTTCCTGACGAAAACAAGCCTCTGAGCCCTGATGCTGTCAGAGTGAGGCAATGGAGGCCAGAGCAGACTCCTCCCCTCGCTTCCCCAAAGCCTCCCTTCACTAACCTCCTTTCCAGCTCTATTCTCCGCCACCACGTGCAGGGCAACAAAAGAAGCTTGTGGGACTACCGGTTAAAAAAAGTTCAACCAGACCTTCCAACTTTGCGAGATCTTTTTTTTTTGCAAGAAGTTGGAAGGTCAGATTGATCTCTTTTTTTAGTCCCACAAACGTCTTTTGTTGCCCTGCACACAGAGAACAGAGCTGGAAAGGAGGTTAGTGAAGGAATGTGGTTGCCCTGTGGTGTGGGTTAGGATTTGGCATTGTGGATGCCCTGGGGTGTGGTGGGGGTTAGGGTTTGGCATTGTGGATTATGGAGTGTTTGTGCTCTGGTGGGGCTATTCAAAATGCAGGGATTCCCTGCATTTTGAAGCACCGTGTGACTGAACAGAAAGGAGTGCTCCGTTTCTCAAGCGCTCCATTAAAGGCATACAGAGCTTGCAGTCTCTGCCAGATCTCTGTTAGGATAAAGTCTTTTAGCTCCTATAGAGCAGGGCTTTTCAACCGGTGATACGCACCACTTGTGGTACATTAACCAGTGGCAGGTGGTACGCAGCCCTGCTAGCTAAGTGTAGCGGGGAGGGAAAGAGCCAGCGCAGGCAAGGACTTACTGTGAGAGAGTCCTCTGGAGCTGCAGAGTGTCTGAGGCTGAGCCTCACCCCAGGCTCACTTCTGGCTCACCCTCCCCATGAGAAAGGAGGAGAAGGGGGACAGAGACAGGAGAAGCTATAAAAGGAGGCAGTTTGGGCGGGAGAGGGAAAAAAAAGAAGCAGCCTCGGGAGGATGTGGAGTCAGCTCTAGCTGCACCGAAGGGGAAGGAGGAGGGTGGGGGGGGAGAGGAGAGGAGATCAAGGAGTCCAAGCAGGGTGGGGGGGAGAGGAGAGGAGATCAAGGAGTCCAAGCAGGCCGGCCATGAGCCGATCTACAACTTCTGTGGCAGCCACCTGTGCTGGCAGCAGCAAACAGGCAAGAAATGCAGCAGGGGAGGGGTTGCCCTCCAGGAGGAATGAAAAAAGGTAGCATCAGCTGGAGGTAAGACACAGAGGGAGGGAGGGAGGGAGGGAGATGGAGAGTGGAAGGATTCTTATGTGCTTTTGTGACTTTGAAGTTCTGGGATTTGTGCAATGTGGGCTTTGTGTTCTTAAGGAGTGTTTGATTTCTATTTGGCTGATGGCTGATGTCTCCTGTTAGCATCTATTGTTCTGCTATTGTTAGCTGTAAGTTTTGCTGCAAGGGATTTTGAAGTATTTTTCTCCTGAATGGATTTTGCCTGTAGCATTCCTTTACTTATGAATGGAGCCATTTGGGGAGGCTGCCTTAGCCCGGCAGCCAATACTTACTACATTTTTTTTCTTCCTTAAGTGCTGGCTGCACTCATTAACTTTCCTTTCTAGCCAGTAGCTAATTCTTAAAGGGGACTGTGCCTTTTTAAGCTAGTTCCCTCAGCAGCTTCACTTTTCTGTCTCTGGAGGCTTTTCCTTGTTTGATGAATATATGGAAGAGGGAAATATGGGGGTGGGGGTTCAAATTCTTCCTTCAGAAGGAGGTGGGCATGAGAAAGGGAGGCAGGGAAGGAGGGAGGGAAGGAAGGAAGTCCCGCCTTAGCACTTGGCCACTAGCAGCCCTGCCATTGACTTTACTTGTCAAAAGGTTGCAAAAAGGGATCATATGACCCTGGAACACGGTAATCATAAATGTGAATCAGTTGCCAAGCATCCAAATATAAATCACATGACCCTAGGCATGCTGCAATGGTCATAAGTGTGAAAAATGGTCATAAGTCATTTCAGTGCAATTGCAACTATGAACAGGTTTTTTGTTTTTTTTTTGGTCATCAAGTTTTTGACACCTTGCTAGGTGGTACTCGAATATTGCCATAGCCTAAAAGTGGTACAGTCATTGAAAAGGTTGAAAAGCCCTGCTATAGAGCAGGGCTTTTCAACCTTTTCATCCATTGTACCACTTTTAGGCTATGGCAACATCTGAGTACCACCAGTCACCCAGCAAGGTGTCAAAAACTTGACCCCAAAAAAGGGGAAAAATGGTAAAGTACAGGTAGTCCTCGACTTACAGCAATTCGCTTAGTGACTTTTTGAAGTTGCAACGGCACTGAAAAAAGAGACTTATGACCATTTTTCACACTTATGACTGTTGCAGCATCCCCAGGGTCATGTGATTTACATTCGGATGCTTGGCAACTGATTCATACTTATGATGTTCACAGTGTCCCAAGGTCATGTGATCACCTTTTGCGACTTTTTGCCAAGCAAAGTCAATGGCTGGGGGGGCGTGGCCAGCTCATCACTCAGGTTGCGGGCTGCCTGGGGGGGGAAATCCGTGGGTCTCTGGTGGAGGGGGGTGGGACTGGGGTGGGTGCCTTCCCTCCCTCTCTCCCATTGTCCCTTCCTTCTTTCTTTCCTTCCTTCCCTCCTTCCCTCCCTCTTTGTCCCTTCCTCCTTCCCTCCCTCTCACTGTCTCTCTCTCTCTCTCTCTCTCTCCCTCCCTCCCCCTCTCCCCCCTACTGTAATAATTAAGATGAGCAGTGTTAAGTCCAATATAAAGGAATGACTAAATCTCTTTTTACAGGAACAGTTGCAAAAACTGCATGCCAAGATTCTGGTGCAAGAAATCTCAGCCTTTGTGTAAGAAGTACAACCTCCCATAAAAGACACCACAAAAGCTGTTACTATTGTGAGTGGGCAGGAGGGAAACCAAACTTTTCAATAGGCATGTTACTGTTTATACTCTGAAGGGCAAATATGCTGCTTGCTAAGTGAAGCCCCAGGATCATGGGGCTACGTGTGTGTGTGTGTGTGTGTGTGTGTCTATGTATGTGTCTCATATTCTGATTTGATATTGTGTTTTAGCCAAAATGTTTGTCTGAAAGTACTTTTTTAACTATCCTGAATTTGTCACTTTAGTTTTCAATATTCTGAGTATTTGAATGCCAATTCTTTTGTTCTGGTTAATGACTGCAATAAAGTTAAGATGATGATAATGATAATGCAACCCAGAAGGGTGCAGTAAAGTTGAGAAATATTGAAAAGAATAACACTTTGATTCAACTGATAAAGGAGAGTATTTATAGCTCAGGGTTGACATGAGGGATCCTTGGTGCTCTCTGAGCTTGGTTGTTTTCTTGCAGATGTTTCATTACCCAAATTAGGTAACATCAGCAGTGCTAGTAGGGAATGGGGTTTGCTGTTAATTTATATTCTAGTAGTGGGTTGCCCTGTCAGTATAGGGAGGAGTGATCTTAGAGGTTTTTTAATTTTTTGCAACAAAGCTCAGAGAGCGCTAAGGACCCCTCACTTTGATTCAAATTGGCAGAAATTTGCTATGAAAAGTAAGGTAATTAAAATTTGGGGGCCAAGGATCTTGATGTTTAACATATTACAACTGACAGGAAGAAATAAGAAACTCTGGAGAAATCAAATAGATCGAGATTAAGAGAGATTATAACTGCTTGAAAACTGTAGCTAATCAAGGAAATTACAATTAAGCAGATTCAAACAAGGGAGTAGATTGTCCCAAGCAGCAGAGAAACAAAATTCAGAAGACACGGAAAGGCATCAAAAGCTGTTGATAGATAGATAGAAAGCACGCAGAAAGCAAGCAAGTGAGCTGGGCAAGAGCGCAGATTCGGCGTTTCTGAGCAAACGCCGATTCACGCTCCTGCCCATCTCGCTCGCTTGTTTTCCGCTTGCTTTCTGCAAGCAAGTGAGATGGGCAGGAGAGTGAGATTGGTGTTTCTGAGCACAGGCGGATCCCGAGCTCCTGCCCATCTCGCTTGCTTTCCGCTTGCTTTCCGGAAGCAAGTGAGATGGGCAGGAGAACGAGATCGGCGTTTCTGAGCACACACGGATGCTGCGCTCCTGCCGATCTCACTCGCTTGCTTTCCGCAAGCGAGATGGGCAGGAGCGTGAGATCGGCATTTCTGAGCACACGCGGATCCCGCGTGGGACACTCGGAAGGCACTCGGAAGCTGTCCCACTCGTGCGTGTGTTCGGCTGCTGGCGCCCACAATCTGCCTGGCCTCCCCTCCGCCTGCTTTGCGCAGCTCCTCCTGGGCCCCCCGCGCCCACTGTTAACCCTCCCGCCACCATGCAGGGTAAGGTTGCCGCCCCTGCCCAAATGCCCTCGCCTCCCCCAAGCGTTTTTTTACTAACATGTTTTCAGCTGCATTCCATTTCTACGTTTGATTCTCAGCCTTTGCCATGTGTTTGTGGGACTATCGGTAAAAAAAAAGTTCCATGAGACTTTCTAACTTCTCGCGAGATCTCACGAGAAGTTAGAAAGTCTCATGGAACTTTTTTTTTGTCTCACAAACAGTTGGCAAAGACTGAGAAGCAAATGGAGAAACAGAATGCAGCTGAAAGCAGGTTAGTAAAAAAAATGCTTGGGGGAGGCGAGGGCATCTGGGCGGGGGCGGGGGCGGCAACCTTACCCTGCACGGCTTCTGCAGGTGTTCGCCACCATGGACCCAGGCAATGCGTCGTGCAGCTCCAGCGGAATCTCCACCTGAAGACTGCATGAGGCTGTCTGCCACCCGCAAGGCAGCTGCTAATCAGCTGGCGCTGCGCGCTTTGATCCTGGGCTCTCTCAGTAGGACCCAGGCAATGTGCAGTTCCAGCTGACTTTCCCACAAGCCTGTGTGGCGCTGCTGCCGCTTCACCTCATCCACTTTTACGCTTTTTAAAACATTTTTTACAGTGCTGTTTAACCCGTCCTACGCATACCATCAGCCAGGTGCTCGCGTACCACTGGTGGTATGTGTACCACTGGTTGAAAATCCCTGCTATAGAGCACTTCCAAACGCAGCCAGTCCCTGCATTTGGAAGCGCTCCATAGGTGTGGAAACATTTTTTTATCCCAACGGAGATCTGGCAGAAGGCTCCATTTCTCAAGCGCCCCATTTTTTATCCCAACGTTGGGATAAAAAAAATTTCCGCACCTATGGAGCGCTTCCAAACTCAGGGACTGGCTGCATTTGGAAGCACTCTATAGAAGCTAAAAGACTTTATGCCAATGGAGCTTGTTTTCGCAGGATTGCTCTTAAGAAGAGCAAGGTGCGCTCACTCTGGAGGCATGTTTTGGCTAGGAAGGGGCTTGAGAAATGGCATTTTCCTGCAAAAACGTAGCCAAAGAGCAAGGCACGCGTGCCCACAGAGAGGGCTCTGAGTGCCCCCTCTGGCACGTGTGCCATAGGTTTGCCACCACTGGTATACAGTCTCTCTGGATTTCATTACTGATTTACCCTCTGTCCAAGGCTTCATTTCCATATTAGTTTTTTTAAAATAATTTTATTGGTTTATCAAAATATAAAATACAAACAGAAATTAAAAAAAGTAATAGAGAATTAGAAAAGGGGGAAGGGAAAAGAAAAAAAAAGATAGTTTAGGAAAAGAAAAGAAGAAAAGAAAAAGGCACCAACGTCTGACTCTCTTTAACACAGTGGAAGATAACAACATTACAGTCACAACTTTTTGCTTTTACACAACAATATGTATAAACCATTTCTATAACAATACACCTATCTGATTAACAAAAACAAAATCAAGTTTTCATTTTCTTTTTCATTGCAAGCACAAAATCTGGAAGCAATTTCAAGATAGAAGCTAGCTTAAATGTATTCTCATCTTTGGATAAAAGGATCAGTTTAACCATCTCTACTTCACATTGCTGTGGGGGTAATATATACCTCTATTGACTCATTAATCTTTATCCTGATTCATATTAAAAGAATCCTCTATAAGGATTCAATTTTTTTTTTACCCTAAAGGGAGAAAACACTTTCCCTAATTTTAGTATTTTACTAACTTTAAGCAATACTCAAATATTATATATAAAAGTAAAAACAGAACAAAACTAAACAACAACCAAAAGAAAACCCTTCTTCATTTTAAACCCAAAGCACAAAACTACATTAGGGCTTTCACAGTTTTACAAAAGGAACAAACAGACAAACAAACAAAGCAAAACAAAACAACAGAAAAAAACAGGGCATACATTTACAAACTTATTGTATACATATAAAGCTACCTTAATACTTTCAATACATATGTCAAAACTTACAAAAATCCATCCTAACTAATTAAATCATTAAATTTAAGTCACTCCCTCAAGCTTGTCTTCATGGAATGGTTTTTTTTTTCCTCTCAAGGGTGTCACTTTTCTTCAAGGAGTTCTCTGCCTTTGAAGTTTCCATCTCTAAGATATCAATCATATCTTTCTTTCTCAAAAATTTCTCCACCTTGTTGATGTCCCAAACTTGCCTTCTTAAGAGTTGTGAATTTACTTGACACTCTTGTTTCAGTTGCACTAGGAGGCTTTTATTCAAACCATCATCATAATAGAAACTGATGCCAAATTTATATTCCAAAGGTACAGTTAGGATATTTGAATTATCCAGCATTTGTAAAGTTGACTCAGTGAGTTGATAGTTTCCTACAGTGGGTTGATAATCTTTTTTAATCTCCTCTGTATCATTGACACCTTTAAACCCCAGAGAATTTATTGTATATTTGAGTTTCTGTATAGACTTTTGAAAAATGTCTTTTATCTCTTTAATAACAGATTCCACAACACAATTAGAGGTCTTCATGTTTGACATCAGCTCCCTCTAGTGGTCATAAAATATTTCTTTCTTTCTTCCTTTTTTTTTCTCTCCTTTCCCTTTTCTGGCCAATCAGAGCTCATAAAAATCGGAAGATTTCAACCAACAACACCACCCACCACAAAGCTATGAATTATTTTAAATGTAGTAAATTAAAAGTCACAGCTTTTATCGTTATATTTCACCAGAAAAGGTACTCCACACTTCCTTCTTTTGGCTGCCTTCAGCAACCCTCTTCCCTTGTCATTTAACAACAAAGAAGTCTCAAAAATGGTGAATAGTTTCAAAAAGGAGTATTAAGCCAGGGGTCTTCAAACTTGGCCCTTTTATGACTTCTGGACTTCAACTCCCAGAATTCCTCAGCCAGGCACGCTGTCATAAAAGGGCCAAGTTTGAAGACCCCTGTATTACGCTGTAGTTAAAGAGAGCCTCTTTTAGCTCATAAAGGTAATAAGCTCATAAATTGATTAAGAAATGAAGGACACAGCTTATTGTCCATTTGAAAAATAAATTCCAAAATGTCTGTTTATCCAACTCCGATGTGGTTTCTGCCCTGCCCTCCAGCTTCAGCTCACCTGCTGTCCTGAAGCACAGTTTCTAAAACGGCTTGCAGACTGATGCTGTTATCCAGGAGGGTCAAATAAACAAGAGGAAGCCTGTTCCTTCTGTTGCTGAGTTGGAAAAATGACAGTCTAGAGAGAGGAGACTCTCAGGGCGTGTCAGCTGCCAGCCATATCTCCACCAGAAATGGCAGGGGAGACACCACGATCACTGCCATATTAGTGATGGTAGACCTTGTCACCAAGATGGGCCATTTCATACCCTGTAAGGCAAATTTGCAGGCAAATTTAAGCATTGCACGCCTGTGTAAGTATGCAATAGTAGCAAATGTCTGTAGCTCGGGTGTAGGATGAGGGTGAAGATTCGTTCTCCGAGCTTGTGGGTTGGTTTCTGAACGTTTCATTACCAGGCTAGGTAACATCTTCAGTGGCGTTTAGGGGATTTCTGTGTCAGTGCTCTTCTGTTTATAAGGACTTCAGGTGTGGGTGTCATGGTTCTGAAAGATGAAACTCTTCAAAGAACTTTGAGGCATTGTTTACCTTAAAGAATCTTTAATCGAGCAGCATAGCTTTGGTACATACATAGTTGAAGCCAAGATCTGGCTTCCCCTCCCTTCAGCACATAGATCAAAGCACAATTCCCTCCTACAACTAACAGTCATAAATCACATTCTCCAATTAGTTTGAAAATGCTGGCTTCCCGCCCAGTTTCCTCTTCCGCCATCCTTATCAGCTCTTGTTACGATATTGTATGTCTAGCTAATTCCCATTGCATTTCTTCCCCTCCCCCCAGCATCATCTAACTCTAAGAGTAAAACAACAGAAAGAAAAAGGCTGCATCTCCATCATTGTCAAAGCAAGAACATCCAATGTTAGCAGCGTTGACAGTGGGTGTGTCAAGTGTGAAATCCTTAATCTCTACTCACACCGACACTAAACAACACCAGTTCGATTGGAACAACACTAAAATTATCGGCCACACTACCACCCACCACACTCGTGAGTTCCTCGAAGCCTGGCACTCCACAAGTAATTCCATCAACAGACACATTGATCTACAACCAGTCTACAAACCCATTAGAATCCAAATCAACCGCACAGCCAATTGGAGAGAGCACCAACCCTCAACCAACCCACCCAAGCCCCTCTCCCCCCTCAGCAGTTCACCTTCCAACCCATCACAAGCGTCTCTCTGATGACTCATCACAAGACCCTCACTTGACACACCTACACGTGAAGCCCTTATAAATAGAAGAGTACTGACACAGACATCCCCTAAATGCTGCTGAAGATGTTACCTAGCCTGGTGTAGAAAGAAAAATCTTCATCAGGATCCAGTCCAAGCTGGGAATAAACAAAATGGAGACTGCTTTAGAAAGAACGTTGGCATATATTGAAGAGCAAAGCCAGACAGAAAGATGGCTCTGGGAAAGCTGACCACATGTTGCTGGGAGTGGTGGGTTTTTATACCTTCTGGGACTCTTGAAGTTGTTTTCTGTTCCTGTTTGAGGCTTTGTATTTCCTGTGTCATGTACTTTGACCTGAGTCTGAGTGTGCCCTTTTGGTATTGGTGGGTTAATCCTATTATGTCCTCAAAGGTCATGTCTTTTAGAGTTTGGGAGGGGTATGTAGATTTTAGAGGTCTTTGTCTTCCTAATCTCATAGCTTCTAGCTTCCTGGCTCCAACCTTCCTGAATGGATTACTACATCTGCATTTCTAAAAGCTGGTTTCTGCTGAGTTTTCTTGCTGGGGGGATGGAGAAGTTTCTGCCTTTTAAAGACCTTCTCCATTATTGCTTTGGAGAAATATATTCTGCCTTTTTATTATTTCCCAAAATATTTCTTTCTCTGGATTCTTCCCACACTGGTAACGAAACGTTTGGAAACCAACCCACAAGCTCGGAGAACGAACCTTCACCCTCATCCTACACCCGAGCTACAGATATTCACCACTATTGCAAAGTATTAAATGGCCAGTAAAAAACCCTGCCTTTTTACAATCCTGTAATCCAGGGGTGTCAAACTCAATTTCATTGAGGGCCGCATCAGCATTGCGGTTGTCCTCGGGGGGGGGCAGGTAGGTGTGGCCAGGGTGGGTGCGGCCTACTGGGTGAGTGTGGCTGGAGTGGGTGTGGCCTACTGGGTGGGCATGGCCAGCTCTTCATCATTTGCGTCAAGGGTGCCTGTGGGGGCCTGGGCAGGAGTGGGACAGATCTGAGGATCTCTGGCAGAAGGGGGTGGGATTGGGGCAAGTGCCAAGGCATGGTCCAATGGAAGAGCCTCACTGTTCCTCTCAGGCCATGCGAGGGGGGGCTGGATGGTGCCGCGGGCTTCCCAGAGCCCTGGGCAGCAGAGGTCAAACCCCCAGCCTGGCCCTCAAGCACCCGTGGCACCAAGCCCAGCCCCACTTCCCCAAGGGGTTGCCCAGCTGCACTTACCTCCTCTTCAAGGCTGCTGCTGCTGCTGTGCTTGCTCTCCTTAGCCAGGTTGCTCATGATGGGTATGAGGGCAAAGTCAGAGGGAGGCCCACTCCCTCTCCATGGGAGGAGACCCGGCCCCCAGCCTGCCTGGTTTCAGCAGGCAGCGAGGAGCTCTCCTCACAGTGCCAAGAGGCTGAGCCAGGCAGTGCGAAGCTCGCCAGCTTTGCACCTTGCTGCCTGCTGAAATTGGGCAGGCTGGGGGCTCGGCGTCGTCGTGCTTCTTTTTGGATTCGCGCCGCCTGGCTCAGCCTCTCGGCACTGTGAGGAGAGCGCCCCGCTGCCTGCCGAAACCCCTCCCCTGGAGCCCATCAAGCCGGATATGTGAAGTAGGTGAGGACTATTTGCTGGCCACTTCCAAGCGATGGTGCATTTCTTCATTCCTCACAAAGGGTGACACCTCCCCAGCATGCACCCAGGGGGCGGGGCCAACGCGACGGGCTGGTTCCTCGCTGTTTAAAGACGGCCTTGTGGAGCTAAGACTGAATGCGTTTCAGCATAGATGGCCACCATCAAATTGTACAATGGCTCCCGGGCGGCCTGGGCCGGGGCCAAGGCAGCGGGGGCCATTCCCTCACTGTTTCCAGGATGGCTTCGCAGGCCACATGAAACCACGTTGAGGGCCGCATGCAGCCCCTGGGCCTTGTGTTTGACATGTCTGCTGTAATCCATTAATTCAGGGTAGAGTTGGGGCGACTGGATGGAGCTGAGTGTTTACATTGCCAGTACATTAAAAAAATAACAGGTAAAGCAGAAAATAATAAGACTTGGCAATGACTAAGAGCAGGAGAGTTGAAGAAAGAGACGGGGGCTAATTCTGGTGGCACAAGACCAAGCCTTAATAAGAAATGCATACAAAGCCAGAATTGAGAAGATAGCAACAGACTGCAAGTGCCGCCTCTGCAAAGAAGCTGAAGAAACAGTGGACCACCTGGTTAGCTGCTGAAAGAAGATTGCACAGACTGCCTACAAACAATGGCATGATAAAGTAGCAACAATGGGACATTGGAAGATCTGCAAGAAATACCATTTGCTTGCAAGCAAGAACAGGTGGGACCACAAAATAGAGATAGTCATAGAAAATTAAGAAGCTAAACTGCTCTGGGACTTTAGAATTCAAATTGACAGGTACCTGCTGCATAACACGCCAGACTTAACACTTGTCAGTAAGAAAGACAAAAAAGTCTGGATAGTGGATGTAGCAGTACCTGGAGACAGCAGAATAGAAGAGGAAGAACTGGAGAAGATCACAAAATACAAAGACCCACAAATAGAAATAGAATGGCTGTGGCAAAAGCAAGCAAAGTTAGTACCAACAGTAATAGGCACCTTGGGTGCAATCCCAAAACAACTGGAGCACCACTTGAACACCATTGGCACTGACAAATTCACCATCAGTCAATTGCAAAAGGCCACTGGGAACACTTTACTGACAATACCTCTACCGTGTTTTATTTCCATTTACCTCCGGCACCGACAGCCCCACCCAGCTGGCTCACTTCTTTTGTGGCCAAAGGAGCAGCTCTATTCTGCAGGTCAGAATGGAGCTTGGGCCTGTATTTTGCAGTCAGGCTTTTCCAGAAGGCCTCTGCAGCTGATAACCGAACAATGGATTCAATCCATAAATTGGTTCTTGGCTGCAGAGGCCTTGCAGAACCGAGCTATGGATTGAAGTGTGCTGGTGAGGAGAGGCCTGGCTGCAAGGTAAATGGGTGCAGGACGCATAGGGCAGCTCCACACCCCCGCCCTAGCTTGATTTTTAGGTGTGTGCCTGTTGTATGGGCAGCATTATGGAGACAGAAGTGGTCATTGCAGTACTGTGGAGTTATGATTGTGTAGAATAGGACAGAGTTAAATGAGGCAAATTAGCAGCCAAGAAGAAAGGTCTACTTTTGATTAGATTTGATTTGCTTTAGTTTAGTTTAATGAAAAGACTAAACAGGATATATTTGTGGTTTCATTGTAACAGTTGGCAGGCTGTACTGGAAGCAGAATGGAACAACTCGCCATGGCCAACTGACTGTGGGACAGCTCACCACAGGGCAATTCAACAATTCAATTTAATTATTTAAAATAATTAAATTATCTTAATTTTTGTCATTCACATTTCATTTTGCCCCTCCTTTGGCATCCTTTCTTTAATGATTCTGTTGCACCATTTCTTCGATATTAGTGTAACTCTTGTCCCATGGCAAGTTGTCCCATGGCAAGTTGGCCGTGGTCTTGCTCTTATTTTGTCTCTGTATTCTTAATCAGAGGCCGTGTTCAAGTTTATCTACATCCTCTTGGAAAAGAGTAGGGGAGATCTTAACTTCTGCAGACACTGTAATGTGTTTGCAAGATTCTTTATGGATAGAATTGCTCATATTTACTCTGGGTGAGACGCAACTTCAGCAGTGTCTAGCAGGATGATTGGGGCAATAACTCATAAAGTTGTGGGGGGATGCTTTTGAATGTGTAGAGTCTGAGGAAGTTCATAGGGTTCTCTGTTGTATGCTCTACTTGACTGAAGCCACCGGTGTGTTTGGCTGGATTTAGCAGGTGATTTTTTAAAAAAAATGTTATTGTGTAGTAGAAAGAATGAAAGATACAATAAAAATACAGAAGGCAGAATGAAAAATAGAACATAAGTAAAAGTTATGAAGGAAAATTTGGTGACAGTCTCCCCTTCCCTTCCCTTCTTTTTCCCAAACCACTAACCATTACTCAAATATTTATGCTGTGCTTTTACTACCGTGTTTCACCAAAATTAAGGCCTACCCCGAAAATAAGCCCTAGCTTGATTTTTGGGGGTGGGCCTAATATAAGCCCTACCCCAAAAATAAGCCTTAGTTTTGGGGCGAGGCACACATCTAAAAATCAAGCTAGGGCGGGGGTGTGGGGATGTGGATCTGCCTGGAGAAGAGAAAATAATAACAGGGAGAGAAAATGAAACATTGTGGTTAGTCAGGTTTATCAGGGTAACGCGTATGAAAACATTTGAGCAGTCTAGGGCCCTTCGTGTGTTTCTTGTGTACCCACTCATTCTGGGAAGCTGGGAGGTCCTTCCATGCCACTAAGTATTGGGTGGCCCCATGGTGTTTTGCAATTACGAGATCCATTCCTTAAGGGAAGTGATGGTAGGTTCATTGGCAGGTAGTTCAGGCATTGGGTTGAAACTCTGTCCTGTAGCAGGGTGTAACTAGTACTGGAATGCACTGCATTGTTATAGGCTACTTCAGCTAACAGGAGCAGCTCAGTCCAATTGTCTTGTTGATAGTTTATGAAGCACCTCAGGTATTGTTATACTGAGTTCATTTGTTCTGTCCCCCCATTCGTTTGAGGATGATGACTGGATGACAGGCCTTGATCTGTGCCCAGTAGGTCCAAAAAGACTCTCCAGAACTTGGAGGTGAATTGGACCCCCCTATCTGAGATTATGCATTGTGGGGCTCCATGTAGCCGATATATGTGTTGTACAAACATCTTAGCCAAGGCTTTAGCAGTTGGGATTCTTTGGCAAGGGATGAAATGGACTTGATTGGAGAATAAATCTGTTACTACCCAAATAACTGTTTACTGTGCTTTCTGGTAGCTCTACGATAAAGTCCATAGAGATCTCTCTCCAGGGTGCTGAAGGGCTCGCAACCGCCTGCAGGAGGCCAGGCATTTTTCCCTGCCTCCATTTAGCTGCTGCGCGAATGGGGCAACTGGCTACATAGCTCTCAATGTCCTTTTTTATAGATGGCCACCAAAACTGTTTCTTTATCAGGTGGAGGGTTTTCACGAACCCAAAGTGCCCCGCTAGTTTTGAATCATGGCAGAGCTGCATGAACTTTAGCCTCTGGGTTGTAGGGATGTATAATTTCCCCCCTACCCAAGGTAATCCATCTCACATCGAACAGAGGTTTTTGTGACCGAGGAACCACTTGTCCTTCTCTAGAGCTTGCTTGAATTCTGTGGCCGCCATGCTGTCCAGTGGCGGGGTGCTTTTTGCTTGCTCCCTCATGGTGACGGGGGCTGTTAATTGCCTTGTGGGCAACAGCAGTTTGACTATTTCAGCTTTTGTGCTGTTGTATTGCGGCATCCGTGACAAGGCGTCTGCCAAAAAAGTTTTCCCCCCAGGTAAGTACCGGAGAGTAAAATTGAATAGGTGGAAATGCTGGGCCCATCGAGCTTGTTTAGGGGACAGCTTCCTCGGGGTCTTTAATGCTTCAAGGTTTTTATGATCAGTCCATACTTGGAAAGGGATCTTGTTCCCTTCCAGGAAGTGACTCTAGGTGAGGAGGGCCCAGCGCACAGTGTAAGCTTCCTTCTCGGTTTCTGTGAGTTTCTTTGAGGGGTAGGCACAAAGTTGTAATTGGCCTTCCTGGTTTTCCTGGAGTAGTGCCGCACCCACCACGACGTCACTGGCATCAGCCTGGATGACATGGTTTCTCTGGATCTGGGTGTTTTAGCACTGGCTCCACGGAGAAAAGTCTTTTTAATTTCTCAAATACCGCTTGGCATTCCATAGTCCATTTTAGCAGTTGGCTAGGTTTCGGCTTGCCTTCCCCTTTTGTTTTTAGTAAGTTCATAATGGGGAGTGCGATCTAAGCGAAGGAGGGGATGAATTGCCGATAGACATTTGCAAAGCCCAGAAAACTTTGCAGCTGCTTCTGGGTGTGTGGCGGGGCCCACTCCAAAACAGCTCGTACCTTTTCTGGGTCTATTTCCACCCCTTTGTGGGAAATCTGGTAGCCCAAATAGTCAATCTTTTCTTTGTGAAATTCCCATTTAGAAAGTTTGGCATACAGTTTGGCTGCACGGAGCTTATTTAAAACTGCTCTGACTAATTTGACATGCTCGGCTTTCGTTTCGGTGTAGATTAATATGTCGCCAGGTACACCAAAACTCCCTTGTACAAATGCTCATGGAGGACCTAATTAATTAGCTACATAATACTGCGGGTGCTCCCTGCAGCTCAAACGGGAGTACTTTGAACTGGAAGCACCCTAGGGGGCTTGATTCATCTTGATTCTAACCCGACAATATGCTTCTCGCAGATCTAACTTGGAGAAAATCTTTCCCTTGGAGGGGTGGGCTTGCATGTCTTTCATGAGCGACAATGGGTAGACTTTGTCCATGCACACAGCATTCAAGCATCTATAATCTACACAGAGATGAAGAGACCCATCTTTCTTTTCCCAAAATAGCACCAGGGCAGCCATTTTCAGCCTTGCCGGTTGAATGAAACTGCACGCCAAATTGTTATCTATGAATTTGTGCAGTTCCTCTAACTCTCAGGGGGGGGTCATCAAATACAGCTTGGGTTTTGGCAGCTTAGCTCCAGGGATGATCTCAGTAGCACAGTCTGTGGGACAGTGGTGGGGGACAATTCATCAGATCCCTTCTCGCTAAAGACCTCAGCCAGGTCCTGGTACTCCCTGGGTATGCCTTCCAATTCCCGATCGTTGATAGCTGCCACCACTTCGGGCTCACGTTTCACTTTGGGGCCACGGTGGCTATTGGGTGAGTGGGGTTTCCCTTTTGGGAATCTCAAATCTCCTGTCCTCCAGTTCACCTGCGGGTTCCATTTTTTTAACCATGCCAGTCCTAGGATTAGGGGCCATTCCATGCCGGGGGTCACTATAAAAGTCAAAGACTCAGTGTGGTCCCCCATGGTCAATTTTACAGGCATCGTGGCGAGGGTGGCCAGGATGCCTCCTGCAATAGATCCATCTAATTGCCTGAACAAAATTGGCTTCTTCAGCCTTCTCACCAGAATCCCCAGATTTCCCACCAGGGTTGGGCTTATTAAGCATCTGGTGCAGCCCGAGTCCATTCTACCTCGAACAGCCACCCTGTAAGGTAAATCGGACACCAAAGCAACAACATACCCAAACTGGGTAGTCACAACTGGGAATGAATTTGAAATCTGGCCTCCTGAGGTTTTGCCCAACACCTTAACTGCTAAACATTAGTCCCTTCTCCTGTCTTTTGTGTGATGTGCAGGTGTCCAACTTGAAAGGGCCCTTTAAGAGATCATAAGTGCTTGTTACTTTTCCCCTGGAAGAAAAGTGCAGGAGAACGAGCCAATTAGAGTACACACAAGGTGGAGGGAAAGGAGTGACAGGAGGGGTGGTAATGACGTTTATGCTTTCCTTTAACTACCTGCCCAGGCAAGCATCTGAGTCAAACCTTTGATGGGGGAAAAACTGAGCTGTCTTCTCTCACCAGCGAGGAACGGCACAGCAGTGATAGAAAACATTCCCCAACCAGCAGCAATATCCTGTATTGGTTTTCCCAGCAAGCCAGCCACATTCTGCATGGGTACTCGCTGGCAGGGGGGAAAATTCATCTGGCAAGCCATGGCACCTACACACTTTCAGCTTCTTCCGGTAGCTGATTGGTTGGCAGGACGGGCAGCTATTTGTCCCGCGTAGCCAATTGGCCAGGGACAAATATTGCTCTGTGAATCACCTGGGACTCGGGGTCAGGGGACTAGTGAGCAGCCAGTGGTGGGGGAAAATGCTGGTGGAGGGCCAGCTGAGAATAAACAGCGGCGATAAGTCAGTTGTGGCGCAGGCCCTGCAGTGAAGTGGACATGGCCAGGCAGCCATGTTCTAGACCCCATTGTGGGAGCAGCCACAATGAATTGTGGCTGCTCCAGAATTGCTTTTGTTTCCAGAACGGAGCCACACAACCTAGGGGGCTGGTTGGATGGAGACTCGGTGGGGTGGGAAAGCAGGCCCAAGGTCTATGGAGACCCCAAGGAGAAGGAAGTGGAGCATGGGGTACCTTGGTATGGGGGAGGCCTTGGGAGGCCTGGGCCTGTGCTGTGTCTCCCTGGGCCATCCCCACCTGAGGCACCCTGTGCTTCACTTAATGACCTGTGTGGTTACTTAACCACATTGGAGAGAGGGAGGGATGGAGGTCGTTAAGCAAGGCGATCACAGCACCTCACTTAACAACCATCATGACTTGCAACTGTAATGAGCAAGCTCCATTATGGTAGTAAGTCAAGGACCACCTGTGCTATGTCTTGCCATTGGTGATTGGTAGGTTTTCAAGTCCGATTCAAATTGTTGACGGACGTCAGTCTTTAAAGCCATGTATGACTTGGTGCCCATTCATCTTCAAAATCATCCTCTCTGATTAAACTCTGCTTATTATTTTGTGTGATCACCCTGGGAAAGGTTGCTTAGGTTTCCATCCCAAAGAAATGGCAGACATTCTCAGTAGTGGCCCTAACTTATCCCCCAAATTAGTTTAGCTGGCTTTTTGTAAGACCATAAAAATGATTATCATCTAATGGGCATTTGGGTGGTAGTAGAGGTTTTGGACTGTTTTTTTGTTGTGGTTGAGGTTTATTTTTAGTTATTTTCAAAAATGGTGCTTTGCATCACGTATGTCTCCACCATATCTAAAGTAAACAACTATCAGTCAATGAGTTAAGCTAAGATCCTCTGATTTCAGTAGGCCTGTTCTAAGAAAACCTGATGATTGCCCTTGGTATTCTCAGCCAA
This sequence comes from Bothrops alternatus, assembly GCA_034064705.1. Taxonomy (NCBI): domain Eukaryota; kingdom Metazoa; phylum Chordata; class Lepidosauria; order Squamata; family Viperidae; genus Bothrops; species Bothrops alternatus. Next base: position 793,961 of record JARGCV010000175.1, on the reverse strand, counting down.
GAGCAGCTGTTTACTTTTACATTTCAGCCTTTAAACCTTTCTGTCATTGAAGGAAATTGGACAATGTACAGTATATCCTGCTCCTCTCCACAATCCAAATTCTGACCTCAGAAAAATCAAATTCATGGATAGAATAAGTAGTTGCATTATATAACTGTGCTAGTCTGATTTCCATAATTCATTTTATTTCCCCTGGCAGAATTTCAAAGTACATGTTATTTTCCAGCAAATATTGGAAGTGGGAAGTGATTGAAAATTGAGATTAGGTGAGTTGAAGCAGGGTTTATAGTAGGGGTCTTCAAACTTGGCCCTTTTATGACTTGTGGACTTCAACTCCCAGAATTCCTCAGCCAGGCACTGGCTGAGGAATTCTGGGAGTTGAAGTCCACAAGTCATAAAAGAGCCAGGTTTGAAGACCCCTGGTTTATAGAATCACAGCACAGAAAAGAAAGTGCTGAAGGACATGCACACACATACACATATGCCTTGTTGCCAAAACACTATCATTTTCACTCTGCTCTCTTATGGTTTCTGAGCTTTCCCTGGACACTACCTTTGTTTTTCAGCCATGATGAAAGAAACCTGATGTTAAAATAAGCTGAAAAATACTCTCAATCTAAGGTACTGTTTCTGAATGCTAGACTCTTGAGTTTCAAATTACTATCCTGGAATAGGCTTGCAGTGCAATCATGGAAACACAGAATATACATACCTTCTGGTTGGAAATTTAAACAACTAACAGTAATTGAATAATTAATCATTGCAAAGTCTGATGAACTCAATAGCTGGATTGGCAATTGCTTTTGATTTGTTGCTGAAAAACCAGGGCCATTTTCATATATTTATATCCTACTGATAGAGAGATTCTTCAATAATAATGTGATGAAATCAGTGACCAGTCATTGCAGGGTGCAAAGATGTCTGACTGCCTTCGCAGTGTTTATTGCTTTTATACAGATATTCCAAGTAGCATAAAGTAACATGGTATCAGCATAGCAACAACATTTTTATTGGTGAAACCCCTTGCCAATCCTTAAGAATATACCAGCTAGAAGGCCCCAGACAGGGAGCAGTTTGCTGCAACATCCTGTTGATGTAACCTAGCTGATATCATGTGAACCAGGTGAAATCATGTACCAGCCTGGGGTATTTCCCTACATCACCATGGCAATGTGAACGGATGAGATCACGTCGAGAGAAGAGGCATGCAGGCTTTGGAGGGGCAGTTTGCTGCTCACGACCTCTACCTGACCCCTATCTCTACATCTCACTCTTTTTTGTTTTGTTAGATGAAACATCGTCGTAAGAGGGGTTAGTAAAAGGATCTTAATTAGGAGAAGAGCATCCTTGCAGTTGTTTATACAGGGCATAAACTTGACCCTGAGGCAATGTGGGAGAGGATTTGGGGGGAAAAGCTCTGATACATATATTGCAAAAGGAAGGAATACACTGAACAAAACAACACACACCAATCAAAATAGCACAGGTAATGACTGAATAACGCAGGATATTTCCCAGTAATCCCGTGGGCAGCCAAGCCCAAAGGCTTTCCCACCAAGATCCTAAAGTATCAATTTTCAAATCAGAGGCCAAATTGTGTAAAATATTAATCTGGTGCTGGATGGTTCGTGAATTATCTGAAATATTGAAACAACACATTCCCTCAAAACTTTCACAACCCAAATGCTGACGCAGAAGCAAATAATCGATAGCAGCACGATTTTGCAAGATAGCCTTTCTCAAATCTTGCAGCTCATGGTTGATTGCTGAGATAGCTGAAGAAGTAGCATTAATTGTTTTTGCTAAATTACACGCAATAGCGTTGATGTTGAGGTGAGCACGAACAGCAAGTCCTGGCACACCCACTAGAAACATAGCCAGTGCCACATATTCTGCTTTATTAAGTAAGGCTGTCTCAGAGTCACAAGTGCTGTCTAGTGTGACCCCACATCGAGAACGGTTTGAGTGAACTTGTTGTTTGGAAAGCAAAACAGGAATCAGCCAGCTGAGGCAACACTGCGTTTCACTAATATTAGCAGGAATATAATTAAAAGTTTCTTGACCATATGTGAAAAACCATCCTTACGGTAGCCAAACATGTCCAAAATGAAAGGAAGTCTCTTCAAAAGCTGTGCAGTTTAAAATAGGTGAGCTAATGCGACGACAGTGAGGTTTTTTACTTGAAAAAGTACAATTAACTATTTTTGCACATGTTATATTTGCAGGGATTGCTACCACCGTGGTGTGCAAAGCAATAGCGTCAGGGGGTAGATAATAGGCAGTGACCCTATCTAGATATAGCCTTATAGTTAAAGTTCCCATTTAATAAAATTCTGCTCAAGCCAGTGAAGTTTTGAATTATTGCAGAAGGGGTGCAAACAGGGACTAAACATGTAGAAAGCAAATTTTCCATGTCATATGCTTCAGATAAGCAAAAGACATCATTTTGTGTGATGTTAGCCAGCTGCACCCATAGATTTTGCTTCATTCGTTGCTCGAACAATTGTTTGGGTGGGATGACAGCTGCTGTTGCTAAAGGGCAGATGTTAACGATCAGACACAAACAAATGATGGCTAAGGAATTTGCAGTTAAAACCGCAAAAATGGCAGCGCACAGGTTCTCGGGGGTTTGCTGTATTTGCTGCTGCTGCAGCACTGCCTGCGCTTTGGCAGTCAAGTTCTTCACATCTCCCCACGTCACTGGCCAACTGGCATGCCGGGATTGGATTGGTCACTGTGCCGTCTGTAGAGTCACCCTTGCCATTTCTGGGACCGGATCCAGGGACTGGTGCCACGACATCCCTGGCTGGGCGAACATAATGTGCTGGAATCCACAAAGGTCCTGTAGGAGTAAGCACAGCAGCATAGCCTCGCCCCCAAGTGATCAGAGGGACCGGTCCCAACCATGCTTTGTCTGGTAAAGCCCGATAATATACCAGAGGGGGAGGCAAGCTTGTTTTCTGTTGAAAGTGTCTCTGATAAGCGGTCGAATTTTGAATGGAAACATTCAATTGGTTTAATGTAAATAATACTTTTTTAACCTGTTGTGTTACCCATGACAAATTGGGTACCCTAGAGCCCTCCTTTTTTATTTGTTTGTGGAGGCAGTCCTTAAAGGACCGATTAGCACGTTCCACGATGGCTTGACCCATGGAATTATAGGGAAGACCATGAGTAAGAACAATATTCCAGGTTGTACAAAATTGCAAAAAGGCCACTGAAGAATAGGCTGGCCCATTATCAGTTTTTAAGGAGGAGGGCTTACCCAAGGCAATAATGGCCGAAAAAAGATGAAAAATAACATGTGCAGCTGTTTCTCCTTGTTGAGGCTTGGGCCAAGTTGCTCCTGAATAGGTATCAATAGATAAATGAATATATTTCCAGGGAGCTAAAGAGGGAACATGGGTAACCTCCATTTGCCATAGTTGATTAGAGGCAAAGCCACGGGGATTAGGAAGACATAAAAAAAGAGGCCCAGGAAGGGAGGAGTGACTGCGTATATGAGAAACAAAGTATAAGTGCTTTCGATCTTGTAACAGCTGCTGTAAAGTTAAAAACAAAGCCATAAGATTGGGGTCGATCCTGGGCGTGATATAAGCACCTGGAAGATTAAAAATAAGTTGGCACACATAATGAGAGTCAGAGATTAAGTTAAAAGGCTGTTGAGAAAAGGTGTGAAAAGCCAAAGTAGCAGCAGCTAATTCTGAGCGTTGTGGTGAGGATTGGATTGCAGTGTAGGACACTTTGCAGGTATCATCATGAGGATCCTTGTAAGCAATTGCTCCTCTCGTTCGCCCTCCATCAGGAAAAACAGTAGGAGCTTGTGGCAAGGGAGAAGGAGAAAGCAGTGGGCGGACAGGAAAGGAAAAAGTAATTAAACAAGCAAGTCAAGGATCTTTAGGCAGATGATATGAAACAGAGCCTATATAGTTAGTTAAAGCACACTGAAGAGATAAGTTATTCTGAAAATAAAATTGAAAATCCGATTTTGGGATAGGAAGAATAATATTAATTAAATCAGTCCCATTTCGACGGCAAGCTCATGTGCGTCCTAAGGTTATTATTTCAGCAATAGCCTGGATAAAAGGTAAAACATTTTGGGATGGGGAATGGGGTAAGTACAGCCATTCAATACAATATACTTTTTGCACTTTTAATACAGCTAATACTCCTGTAGGTAGCCTACTAGTAGGAAATATCAAAAGTATTAACTGACAATTTTTATGTGGAATTCTGTCCACAAATTGAGTACTCAAGATGTCATTAATTTGCTCAACTGTGGCAAGTGCTGCAGATGGAACTACAATGAGATCTGCAGGTTGTTTTCCTTTGGTCAATAAGTCACGTTCCAATTTAATCAAATTCCATTCAGATGGAAACAATTTTCCATTAAATAGGTTAAACATTTACAAATCTAAGCAAAACAATTCAGAGTCATTTCTTTTGGTTGATGGGTATATAGGTTTAACTAAACAATTTAAACTCAACAATTTTCCCCCTCCCAAAAATTGTCCAACAATTACTGTTTCCTCTTTCGAGTAAAAAAAGTGCAAGCTGAAACTTCAAGAGTGGGCATCAAATTTCACATCCACTCCACCATTCTCAGATTGGGATTCTAAGCAGAAAAAAAAAAGTTAAAACGAGCACCCCCCCTCTTCTTTCTGTCTCTCTCACTCTTAAAGCAAAACAGCCAGCAGAGAAACGAAAGAGACAGGAGGAAAAAAAGAAAAAGGAATTTTACAAAAATCTCACCACTGAAAATTAGTTTTCTCTCCTTCATATACATTTTCCATAAATTCTCTCACACATCCTCCATGGGACTCTTCTCATGCAAACACGTACTATTGCTTTTCAATTTACTTTTAGAACGATAAAATCTGCAGTTTACTATTTCTTTCACAGCGTGGGAGGGAGTGGGTGGGGGTGGGGTTTGAGGGCTAACACACACACTTAGGTATCAGCAAATTAACTCATTCACTTCCATTCTAACTGCTTGCATAAACAATTCCACATACAAATATTTCATTTCATACTTTCTCTAGGCAAACCATTTATTTTTAAATAAGGCCTTTTTGTGTGTTGTTATCAGAGAGGGTTTTGACCCTCTTCCAAGTCTTGGAAATAACACAGAACAACACAGACAAACATATATACACAAATACTATTAAAACAACATTTATTTAAACATATGGCTTGTCCTGCAAGAAGCGAGAAAAATCATGAGGTGATTCCAACCAAACGTTTTTATAGGGCCCTTTAACCATTTCCTATTTTTCTCACCATTCCAAGCCCAAGCGTAATGTTCTGGGTGGCCGCACACACACACACACACACACACGCACACATACATACATACATACATACATACATACATAAACAAAACACACTACACATCAACACAAAGCACCACCAGACATTGTCTGACAGGGTTAAACTTAACAGCCACTTGAAGTTTCAAAATATCCCAATTGTTCAAAACACATTGCAGAGGAGTACATTTTGATTTAATTTGTTTCTTTAAATTACTCTGACGATTCCCCATATTATTATTATTATTTACTTCAAGATTGTTCCTCTAATATTTTCCTTATGGGGGTGTATGATGGCTGGGAAGAAGCAAAAGAATTAGCCTGTTTGGAAGGAGCTGGAGATCCAATTAAAGATGCTTTAGGAGGCACAATGTTTACTTGATCATAATCAGGTGGGGGGCTTGTAGTTAATTGTTGCCCTGCTGAAGCATCTGAGCCAAATTTTTCCACTGCTTGATGGCACTGATACCATCGATGTAATATCTGTACTAGAGCCCGAGGTTCAAGATGTAAAGTATGCCCTATCTTTTCCCAATCTCGTAGCCTAAGCGTCCTGCACTCAGGATACCAAGGGCAATGTTTCCCTACCTCCTCCACCAGCTTCCTTATGTCTGCCTCAGGCGCTGTCATGCCTGATTTATGTAGCAGGAATCTGAGATCCTGTGCATGTTTCTGCTGGTGCTGAGATAGATTGCAACCCATACTTACCACTGAGGGGTCCCAGAGGACGAAAGTGCACTTAGGGGTCTGTTCCAGATGCTGGTAAGTATGTTGGCTGTTGCTCATCCACGGGGGGGGGGTCCCAAATGTCCCTGTTTGGGCCGCCAGCTGATGGAATCAGTGACCAGTCATTGCAGGGTGCAAAGATGTCTGACTGCCTTCGCAGTGTTTATTGCTTTTATACAGGTATTCCAAGTAGCATAAAGTAACATGGCATCAGCATAGCAACAACATTTTTATTGGTGAAACCCCTTGCCAATCCTTAAGAATATACCAGCTAGGAGGCCCCAGACAGGGAGCAGTTTGCTGCAACATCCTGTTGATGTAACCTAGCTGATACCATGTGAACCAGGTGAAATCATGTACCAGCCTGGGGTATTTCCCTACATCACCATGGCAATGTGAACGGATGAGATCACGTCGAGAGAAGAGGCATGCAGGCTTTGGAGGGGCAGTTTGCTGCCCACAACCTCTACCTGACCCCTATCTCTACAATAATGCCTTCCCCATTCTTTACTTGATGTCAAGACTGATTCGCCCTTTCACCTATATTTTCTCCCTTGCTCATAGCTTGACAAGATTGTGGAATGCAAAGGTGGGAGGGATGGTATCTAGGCAACTGAGGCATCTTTGAGAGCTTGGTGCTGATAACACCAAGGTCACTAACACAGGTGCTTGATAGAGAAGTGGACTTTTCCCATAAAAAGTATTATTGGACAGTGCGAACACCTGGTGGTTGGGGGTGAGGGAATATATTGTTTAATTAAGTAAGCTATCAAGCGGGAAAACCAGAGCTGGTTTCGCTTCTCCTGTGCCAATGTAAATTTTCAGTAAAGTATTATACTCCTGGTAAAATCATGTCCCAGGAGTTTCTTTTTCCAGAAATGCCAACTGGACGGTAGACATTAAACCAGCTCTCCAATGTAACAGCCTACCTATACCCCACCAGAAGGTTGGCAGCTTCAAGTTGTCGGCAGCTGACAGAGGAACAGATGGAGGGGTGAGACCAGAGGAAGTCTCCCCTCATAAAGCCCCAGAGGGGGCCAAAGCCAAAATCGGGATGCATGAGCCAGCACATGCAGCCCTAACAGCAGCCGGCACCCCCGCTCAAGCACCTCAGGCAGCAATGGGGTTGCAGCCCAGGTACATCCTAGTGCGAGAGGACCCTAACGTGCTTTTGTTTACATTACAGGATTTGTCCTTTTTGTAAGGGGGGCCGGATGTCAACGCTGCTAACATCGGATGTTTTTGCTTTGACAACAGATGGAGATGTAGCCATTTTCTTCTTTTCACTTTTAGAGTTAGATGATGCTGGTGGGGGGGATGTGCATGAGAGTTCAGCTAGACATAATAATACTGAACCTAGCATGAGAATCAAGGTTGTTGAAATAAGAGATGATAAGAAATGGCGGGCTGGAGAGTTGGAGGGAAAGCCCGCGCTTTAAACTAATTGGGGAATGTGATTTATGACTGTTAATTGGAGGAGGGAATTGTGCTTTGATACTATGTGCTCAAGGGGGGGGGGATTCAGTTTTTGCCTTCGATTATGTTAGTGCTGATGTTATGCTTCTTGAATAAAGATTCTTTAAGGTAAACAATGCCTCAAAGTTGTTTGAAGAGTTTCATCTATCGGAACCATGACAGCCTCCCTTTAGCAGTTTGGTTGGCCTACTTCCTGACCCAGGTCTGGAACTATATGGAACACCATGGAGAGATGTACCCAGATGGGCGCGCCCAGGTCAATGCAGCTCTTCCGCTGCTAGAGATAAGGCAGATGGTCGGAGGCACATTCCATTCTCACCCCAGGCTGGCAGTAAGGAAAAGAGATCAAAGAGTAGGCAGATAGAGGAAAGTGGAGAGGATACATTGTAGCAGCCATAGCAAAGTGGAGAGGAAACATTGTAGCGACCATCGCTTCCCCCGTCCCCCCAGGAGCATGGCAGAACCCGCAGGAAGATAGAATAAAGAATAAAGTCCTTCGCTTGGACTTCCTGACCGCTATACCCCACCGCAGGGAGGCGGAATCAGTGAGATGGTACCGCCCCAGGTGGCTGATGGGAGCCCGAGTGGTTCCAGGCAGAGCTTGGGCCAATTCCTGAGGTTCGGATACACGACTCAGTCGAAGAGTTGGTGGCAGCCTGGGATAGGGCTGCGGCCAGTGCTCTAGATCGGGTCGTGCCTTTGCGGCCTCTGATTCGACGTACGTCTCGATCGGCCCCTTGGTATAATGAGGGGCTGAGAGAGATGAAACGCCGGAAAAGACGCCTAGAGAGCAGTTGGAGATCGAGCCTTGCCGAATCTGACCGAACACTGGTAAGAGACCATATTAGGTCCTACCTAGCGGCGATAAAAGCAGAGAAGTGTTCTTACCTCACTGCTCTTATCGCGTCATCAGATAACCGCCCAGCCTCCTTGTTTAGGGTGACCCACTCCCTCCTTCATCAGGAGGTGAGAGGAGACCCCTTAGAGGGTAGAGCTGAGGATTTTGGAAAATATCTGCATGATAAAATCACTCAGATACGGGAAGGCTTTGATTTCAACTGGGTATGTCTGGTGGGAGAGACGGAGTCTGGTCTTGAGACTGTTATCTGTGCTGAGTTTGACCCCGTGACTCCCGAGGACGTGGACAGGTTGCTCGGGGGACTTAGGGCGACCACTTGTTCATTGGACCCGTGCCCCTCCTGGCTGGTGTTGGCATCCCGGGAGGTGGTACGAGGCTGGTTCCAGGCAATTATTAATGCTTCTTTGAGTGAGGGTGTCTTTCCTGCCACCTTGAAAGAGGCGGTAGTGAGGCCCTTCCTTAAGAAGCCTACCCTGGATCCAGCTGTTTTATCAAATTATCGTCCTGTCTCCAACCTTCCCTTTCTTGCGAAGGTTGTCGAGAGCGTGGTTGCCCAACAGTTCCCATGGCACCTGGAGGAATCGTTATACTTAGATCCACACCAGGCGGGCTTCAGGCCTGGCTACAGCACGGAAACAGCATTGGTCGCGTTGGTGGATGACCTCTGGTGGGCCCGGGACAGAGGTTGTTCCTCTGCTCTGGTGCTATTGGACCTCTCGGCGGCTTTTGATACCATCAATCATGGTATCATGCTGCAACGGTTGGAGGGGTTAGGTATAGGGGGTACTGTTTTGCGGTGGTTCTCCTCCTTCCTCTCCGGCCAGATGCAGTCTGTGTTGACAGGGGGTCAGAGGTCGACCCCGAGACCCCTCGTATGTGGGGTACCTCAGGGGTCGGTCCTCTCACCCCTACTGTTCAACATTTATGTAAAACCGCTGGGTGAGATCATCCGTGGTTTTGGTGTGGAGTACCATCTGTACGCTGATGATACTCAGTTGTACATTTCCACGCCGAACCACCCCAACAATGCTCTTGCCGTGCTGATCCAGTGCCTGGAGGCCGTGCGGGTCTGGATGGGGAAGAACGGACTCAAGCTCAACCCTTCCAAGACCTCCATGGCATCGGACCCGGATATTTACAGGACCGCCTTCTGCCAGCAAATACCTCCCGCCGTCCAGTACGCTCCCACAGAGTGGGTCTCCTCAGGGTGCCGTTGGCCAGACAATGTCGGCTGGCGACCCCCAGGGGGAGGGCCTTCTCTGTGGGAGCTCCAACGCTTTGGAATGAGCTCCCCCCCGAACTCCGTACGATGACGGAATTGCGCTCCTTCCGTCGAGAATTAAAAACATATCTTTTCCGACAAGCCAGCCTGGGATAGTAGCTCTGGTACCAACAAGGCCATAATTGTTTTAGGGGATTGTTGCTTTTAAGATAATGTATTGTGTTTTAAATGATTCTGGGCCAAATTGTTTAATCTATTTTTAATCATTTTACTTTTTGTATGTTGATGTTTTTAATTGGGCTGTACACCGCCCCGAGTCCTTCGGGAGGGGGGCGGTATAGAAATTGCAAAATAAATAAATAAATAAAAATAAAGAAATCACACCCCACCCAATAACTGGGTTCTGATATGCTGCCCCTCTTAAAAAAATGAGAAATCCACCTGTACAGGGAATAAAATAGGAGAGAAAATACATATGGGTTAGACTGGTTTGTCAGGGTATTTAGCATGAGTAAGTAATCTCGGTGCTCTAACACAGGGGTGTCAAACTCAATTTCACTGGGGGCCACATCAGGGTTGTGGTTGACGTCGGGCCGGGTGGGCATGGTTGGGGTGGGCGTGGTTGGGGTGGGCATGGCCAGCTCGATGTCGCTTGTGTTGGGGGGCACCTGTGTGGTCCGGGCGGGGCTGGGGGGATCCACTGTCTCCAGTGGAGAAAGGAGACCAGGGCGAGCGCCAAACTCTTGTCCACCAGAGGAGCCTCGCTGTCCCTCTCAGGCCATGCGGAGGACCCCCGGACAGCAGCGCAGGGTGCCCGGAGCCCTGGGCAGTGGAGGGCAAATGCCCAGCCTGGTCCTCAAGCTCCCAGGGCACCGGGACCGGACAGCCCAGCCCTGCTGTCCCAAGGGGGCGCCCTGCTGCGCTTACCTCCTCCTCGAAGCTGCTGCTGTTCTTGCTCTCCTTAGCTAGGTTGCTCATGATGTGTGTGGGAGGCCAACGTATGTGGGTCGGAGGGAGGCCCACTCCCTCTCCATGTGAGGAAACCTAGCTTTGTAACTAAAGCATCCTCAGCAATAGGATGGGAGACCACCAGGAGAGATCAGGAGGAGGAGACAAGGGGATGGCAGAAGGGCAGCAGGGCTGCTAGTGGCCAAGTGCTAAGGCAGCACTTCCCTCAGACCCTCCCTCATTTTCATTGTTATCCTCTTCCTTCCTTCCTTCCTTCCTTCCTTCCTTCCTTCCTTCCTTCCTTCCTTCCTTCCTTCTTCCCTTTTCTTCTTTTTCCTTATCTCTTTATTCTTCTTCCTTCCCCTCTTTCCTTCTTTTTCCTTCCTTACTCTCTTCCCCTCTTTCCTTCTTTTTTCTTTGTCTTTACTCTTTCCCTTTCTCCTTTCCTGTCCCTTCTTGGATGCTCAAATGCAAAAGGGGAAACATTTCTCGATGCCTTCTTGCCTTGTGATCAAATGCCACTTTTGCTAGTAGTTTGTGGCCACTTAAGAGACTGAGGACAAACCAGGCTCAGTTTATCCCATGCTTGCTTTTAGTGGGGGCGTCCACAGACAACAGTACAGGAAAACTATCAAAATGGTGGCTGTGATAGTTAATCAGAGCTCCTCTGTTTTTTATGAGCAACAGCTTTAGCATTTAGAAACTGAGGTAAGTTAGTTGCTTTTCTATTAATACATAATCCTTAAAAGAGCTCTCCTGTAGGGACCCTGCCATAGTCTAATTCCGACTGGAAATATAACAAAGGAAAATATTTTTCCCCACTCTGCTTTGTCCTGTTTTCCCCACTGGAAATGGCTGTTTGCAACACACAAGGAGGGGATGCTTTCCTAAGAGTTCACAATTCAAGAATACCAATGTTAACTTGGATTGCCAATAAAGTCCTGTCTGTGACAAAAGAAAACACAAAATTGCTTTCTCCTTTGAACTGGGGCATTTCCAACCAAATTGCCTCTCCCTCCCTCCCTCCCTCCCTGACTCCTTCCTTCCTTCCTTCCTTCCTTCCTTCCTTCCTTCCTTCCTTCCTTCCTTCCTTCCTTCCTTCCTTCCTTCTCTCTCTCCTTGCTTTTTTTTTTAAGCTGTCAGAGGCTCCGGGAAGAGGTGGCAACAGGCAGCCAGCGGTGGGCAAAGGCTTCCGCTCCCCCTTGTCATTGCCTCTGCATGGCTCAGCTCACCTCTCCCAGACCCACACACGTGTTTGTGTGAGTGTGCGCGAAGGTGTGTGTGTGTGTCTCACCCCTTGCAGCCCCATGCCCTCAACAGAGATCTTCTGCGATGGCAGGCTGCAAACTAATGAAAGCTGTTTTTTTGGAGTACTTGTTTCTTTTTCTCAACGTGCTGCTGATCGCATTGCGCCCTGCCCCCCTCAGCTGCCGCCCCCAGCCCCATGGAAGGCTGCAAGAAGCTCTCATCACAGCTTCTCTTATCTCTCCCATTCCTTTCCTCCCCAATGTCACAGCATGGGGCTTCAGGAGGTGAGACCCCCCCACACGCGTGCCCACACACACACACACACACACACACACACACACACACACACACACACAAACAAACATGTGTGCAGGTTCTGGGAGAGGTGAGCTGAGAGCCACGGAGCAGGAGGAAACGATAGGGGAAGGGGTCAAAATGGGAAACCTCTGCCCGGAGCCTCTGGGAGCTTAAAAAAAAAACATGCAGAGCAGTGGCTTCCCTTTTAGTCCAACCTCCCCTCTGTTGCCTCCAAGCCAGGATTGACTCTATGCCTGCCGCAAGGGCAGTTTTGCTTCCGACCCCCTCCCATGCCAGAAACTGTATGCTGTCGCCGTTCACCTGCCATGTCCCCCCAACAGCCCCTGCGATCTCCTATCGCATGCTTGCAGGCAGAAGCCCCATGGCCTAAAGGTCCCATTCTGTCTCCTCCATGCTCAGGAAGGGGCGAGGGGAGGGGGAGAGATTGGCAGCATCGCCGGTGGCCATGCCGCCGGTGGCCGTGGCTTTCCCACTTGGGGGTGGGGCGATCATTCAGCATCTAACAATTCAATTTAAAATGGTATTAAACAAGTTAACTATTTAAAATTTGGACAAACAACAGTTAAAAAAAACAGCTCAAGAACAGCTCAAATTGTAAAAACAGTAATAGTTGTAAAAACAGGAGTAGTTATAAAAGCAGGAGTAGTTGTAAAAGCAGGAGTAATTGTAGAAGCAGAAGTAGTCCCTCCTAAGATAGAACGTGTAGTAGGCTTTGAACTAAAAGATCTAAAACCAAAGCCCTCGGTAGGAGTAGTTGTAAAAGCAGTAGTTGTAAAAACAGTAGCTGTAGCTGTAAATCCTGCAGCAATAGTTGTAGCTGTTCCTGTATTAGTCCCTCCTAAGATAGAACCTGTGGTAGGCTTTGAGCTAAAAAGTCCAGAGCCAAAACCCACAGAAGGAGTAGTTGTAAAAACAGTAGCTGTTGAACCCAACGTCCCAAAGTTGGCTTGATTGAAATCACCTACAGCCACCAACACTCCACCCGAGTAGGCCTGCTGCTGTTTGTAAATGGTAGTTAATAGATAATTCATGGCCACGGTTATGTTAGCATCAGGGGGTGTATATACTACAGTTATTATCACAATATTAAACTCACGAGGCAGATAAAAGGGGCCGCACTTCACTGCAAAAAATTCCAAATCAGGAGAACAGTGAGTGTCAATCACTTTAACATTTGTGCTCCAGTTATTATTTATGTAAACACAAAGTCCCCCTCCTCCTGTTCGTCCCAGAGACCATAGTTCTGTCTGCTCAATACACTGAGCATCCTGATAATTCAGTAGCCTCTCCTGGAGTAGTATCAGGGTCAAGCCACATCTCTGCAAAGACCACGACACAGCAGTCCCGAATATTTCTCTGCAAGAAGATAACAAGTCCCAACTCCACAATCTTATCAGGAAGAGATCCAGCATCAGAAACAAGAAGACCCGGCAATGCAGGCCTGCAAGCCTCGTCTGTGCCTGCGTTTCCTTCGTCTCCTTTGTCTCCTTCGCTTCCTTCGAAATGTCCTGGCTGTTGTCCTGGCTGTTGCTGTTGCAATAGATCAGGGGTCTTCAAACTTGGCCTCTCCAGCAAGAAAAACAATCCACGGCGAAATACCAGGTGAACCTGTCTTAGTGTTTTGGGGAGTTCCAATTCTACCATCACCGGATTTATTATCTGTTTAATGGGAAAAGGACCCACAAATTTTGGCCCCAACTTTTTCAACAGTTGTAGAGATTTTAAATATTAAGTGGACAGGTATACTTTCTCTCCTACTTGGAAAGGCTTGGGTTCTATTCGTTTGTGGTTTTTTAAAAAGGTTTTATTGATTTTTTATAATAATTTTTCAACCAACATGCTATCTAGGTTTAAAAAAACGCTAATACATAGTTAATTCCTAATCCTTCATTCTTTCCTCTAGCCATTGATAGAATAAGTCCCAAGTTTGATAATATTCTGTTTCTTCTTTCTCCAGCATGATGAGTGTAGAATCCACCGGTGGGTAATCTCAGCCTTCCTGCTCAGTTGAGACTAAGTCAGAAATCTGCCACGCCTCCTTCTGGGCTGGACCTTGCCCAGTTTTTGACTTAGTCTTAGCTCAGCAGGACGCAGTTTTCTTGGCTCCTCTGAACACTAGATTTGGTTAAATAATTAACAGTCTATTCCAAATTCCAAATTATATCATTATTCTTACTGGTTAATTTGGCTCCAATTGATTGGGTTAGCTGGCAGCTGACTGCAGCCTCGGCTCTAGTGAGCCTTGCAGGCTCCACCCGAGCTGTCCTTCCTCGGACTCACCAGGCCTCCAATAACATTGCACCTTCCAGGAGGCAGGGGGGCTAGCCTCAGCTGAGCGATCCCCCGTGGAGCCTTGGGAGACTGGACAGCCTCACCGGAGCCCGTCTTTGCTGCGAATCATACCAAATAGCCAGACGACGATCCGGATCGCAGCGGAGGCTGCGCAACATTCGAAACTGCAAGTTGCTTGTTTTCGGCCTCAGAGGGAGTCAAATAACTTTAAAAAACTTTCAGCAAGCTCCCCTCGAGGTTCCCCAGGGCAGGGAAGGCCCGGCCGCCTCACAGATGGCCGTTAATTTTGGCGCGGCCGCAATTTTGAAAGTGTTGCAAGGCACTGCCACCATTTTGGGAGCTGCGCAAAGCCCTCAGCAGGCTTCCCGGCCCACTGGGCCCACTCTATTAGTATCCTGCCGTGCCAGGCATGGATCTGGGGGGGGGGCGAACCGAACAGCACTGGATCCTACCCCTTTCCAATCAAAACAAAGACCACAGACCAGTGTATCTGACCATTGGTGGCATGACAGCCATTTTGGGTCCCCCAGACAACTTCTTGGCCTATCAGCAAACTCTTAGACCTGTGGCCTTACCACCTCAACAGAGGCCTTCCAGGCCTCACAGGGCCTTTAAGGTCCTAGAAACTGGCCTGAGTAAATTTATTAATGAAAGTTACTCAACTGGGCCTTCACTACGAATATTGACAACTTCCATACAACAGGGGGAATTTATTAGTATCCACCTGTCCCATTTAGCCGTGTGGCGCTGTGCGGCAAGGCCTAACAGATAATTCTAGGTGATTGTCTGGCTGTCAGCCATTGCTGTTGCTCAAAGCGTGGGGTCTCCCTCTCTGACAACCAGATCTGCGTGCCTACCACCCCCCGGACATCTCCTACCCGTAATATCCAGGTGGCAATGGCAGACAGTGCAATTCCTCAGCCATCGCAGGGCTCTTCTGCCCCCTCCCTGCAGAAGAAAAGTGCAGATCATCTGAATTGGAGGTTGGGGGGGGGGAGGAAAAAATCTAAGGCAAAGGCCTCGTCCACTAAAAAGCCCTCCAAAGCTGCTGAGAGAGAGGCCTTGAGGAGACATCATGCACTGGAGAAAGAGTTCTCCAGAGCTCAAAGGCTCACCTCCAGTGGAGCAGAAGTGGTTTCCCCTGTTCCACTGGACCACTCACCATTTGAGCCTCAATTCGCGCCTCCCCATGATGCCCCTAGGGCATGGTCTCCTCAGGGGGAAACTGGACAGGTTGGTCCCCCTCTCCCCTCTCTTGCAAACACTTGGGGAATGTTCCCCTCCACCACAACACAACAAGGCCCGGAAGCCGCATATACTCCTACGGCAGCTGGCGTTCGCCCACCAGACCAACAGGAGATGTGGCCGGACCAATTTCAGGCCTTTATGCACCAGGCCTTTGCACAATACATGGCCTCCTCCATGGGTCAACGGCCTTTACAGATGCCCCCTCCTCCCCCGGCATCTCTGCCTCAGACAGGACCTGCCCTGTTTCCCAGTTTGGGCAATTCAGACACATCCTCCCAAACAGGAGAGGAGGGATCTGTGGACTTTGAAACTTTGGACATACCCATGTCAGAGGACGAGGAGACGGCTCCGGATCCGTCCCCGGCATCTTGTCTCTTTGACCCTTCTCTATTCAGGTCACTGCTCCTGAAGGCCTGTACCACGGCCAACCTCACTCCTGAGCAGGAGCCTAAGCCATCTACCACCACCACCCAGGACTCGAACCCTCTGTTCTCAGAGCTGATGGTCGAGGAGAAGCAGATTCCATGCCCGACTTTCTTTCGCAGCATGGTGGAAAAGCAGTGGTCTTCTCTGGGCATTCTTCCCTCTCCCAGCGGGACTGAGAAAAAGCTTTTCAACGTCTCCTCCTCCTTCTCTTCCCTCCTGGAGGTGCCACTCGTGGACACTCCCCTAACTTCCTTGTTTTCTTCCTCCACCATTCCAGGAGACATGGCAGAGGCCTTGAAAGCAGAGGAAAAGAGATTTGAATTTTCCCTCCGCAGAGCTCACCAAGCCTCGGCGTGGGCGATCAAGGCGGCAACATCATCTTTTTTCTCCAGGTCATCCATCATGTGGCTGCGTGAGCTCCAGGCGCTTATTCCTCCTGACCAGGTACGAGCACACCAGACATTGGGCAAATTGGTCGCAGCGTCTGAATACGTGGCAGACGCATCGCTTCACTCTGCCAGGTACTGCGCCAGATCTGTTGCGGCCACTGTCTCATCCCGCAGACTGCTTTGACTAAAACAATGGTGGGCCAACCTCAAGTCCAAGTGGCGCCTAGCGACCGCCCCTTATAGCAGCACGCATCTCTTTGGCCTGGTCCTCGAGCCATATCTAATAAGGGAAAGGACAAGTGCAAGGTACTTGCACACCCCTCTAGGAGGGCGGACAGAAAACCACAACAGGATTTCCGTAGGCAACCATTTCGTACCGGCGCCACCTGGGATTGGAGGCAGCCCTTTCAGGCCGGGCAGTCCTGGGATTGGCCCCGGAGCTCTCGATCCTTCCCCTCTAGACAGGATCGCCAGCAGGACCGCCAGACCCCTAGAGCCAGGGCCCAGTACCAGGCCAAGTGGCCCTTTCAGGGCTCTGGAGGCCATCCGTACAGACGGAACAAGTGACGCCAAGGAAACCTCTCCCATAGGGGGCCGTCTGTCCCTATTCAGTGACACTTGGGAGGCCACCACCACAGACTCATGGGTAATAGACACCACCCGACATGGCCTTGCCCTGGAGTTCTTATCCATACCTCCAGGGTGCTTCCTACCGTGCCCCAACACAAGAAATGCCACCAAGGCAGGACTCATGTCCATGGCCATCTCCCACCTACTGGAGATAGAGGCCATAGAGCCAGTGCCCACGGAACAGAAAGGACAGGGGTTTTACTCCATTCTGTTTGTGGTGCCGAAGGCCTCAGGGGGCTGGAGGGCGATATTGGACTTGAAGGGACTAAACTACTTCTTGGCCTACAAGCGGTTCAAGATGCAGACTCTCAAGTCCATCCTGGCCAGCATCAGGAGGGGGGATTTCCTGTCCTCCATAGACCTGACGGAAGCTTACCTTCATGTCCCGATCCTTCCCGAACATCGAAAATTCCTCCGGTTTTGTTACGCGCAACGGCATTTTCAGTACAAAGCACTCCTGTTTGGCCTTTCCTCGGCCCCACGGGTGTTTACGAAGATCTTAGCGGTCTTAGCCGCCCATCTGAGAATGATCCCGGTGCGCGTACAATGCTATCTGGACGATATCCTTATCCTATCCCGTTCCTTCCGTTTGGCTCAGTCGGACCTGGAAATCACCATCAGGACTCTCCAAGCTCAAGGATTCTCCATGAACTTCCAGAAGAGCCACACGGTCCCTTCAACTCGCCTCCTCCACCTGGGGGCGGTCATAGACTCAAATCTGTGTGAGGTCTTCCTTTCCCAGGAACGCCGGAACAGCATCCAGACCCTTGTCCACTGTGTTCAGAGAGAGAAGGTAGTCCCTCTAGCCCAACTGTCTCAACTGCTGGGGAAGATGGTCTCCTGTATGGGGATCGTTCCATGGGCCAGACTACACTCCAGAGAACTCCAGTGGTTCCTTCTCCCCTTTCAGAAGCGGAACATGAGTTCTTCCACCAGGAGGGTGAGGGTCCCACGCCAGACACTGTCATCTCTTCTGTGGTGGACCTCACCGGCAATTGCCAGGGGATCCCTCTTCAAGGAGCCTGCCAGGCTCACCTTGGCCACAGACACCAACCTGTTTGGCTGGGGCGCTCATCTCCAGACACATCTAGCCCAGGGTCAATGGTCCCGTTCGGACTTGAGCCACAACATAAACTGGCTAGAACTCAGGGCCATTCACCTGCCACTCTGCCACTTCTCCACCATAGTAGTGGGGCAGCATGTACTGATACTGACAGACAACGTGGCAGCCAAGGCACACGTGAACAGGCAGGGAGGGACCCAATCCAAGTCCCTTATGCTCAAAGCCCACAGCCTGGGCTCTTGGGCAGAGGTCAATCTAGGATCCATCAAACCAGAGCATATATCGGGGGAGGCGAACCATCAGGCGGAGTCCCTGAGCAGGTCTATGGTGAACCACTCTGAGTGGCGCCTGGACCCAGTTCTGTTCAGGGAGATCTCGGAAAGATTCGGCCAACCCCAGGTAGACCTCTTTGCCTCCCCAAACAACTCCCAGCTGCCAAGGTACTTCACCAGGTTCCCATCCCCAGGGGCAGAGGGAGTGGACACCCTTGGGAGCGGACGCCCTTCGCAGCGAGTGGCCCAGGGGATTGCTGTACGCATTCTCTCCCCTCCCGCTGATTCCAGCAACCATCCGCAAGCTGCTTCAGGAGCAGGCGGAGGTCATCTTGGTTGTTCCACACTGGCCGAGACGACCATGGTTTGCCGACCTCGTGGAACTCTCAATCTCACCGCCATGGAGGATCCCTCCAGACCGTATCTCCCTCAGCCAGGGGGCCCTTCAACACCCAGATCCCCAGTGGCTCCAGTTGGCTGCCTGGCACTTGAGTGGAGAAATTTAGCTAGACAATCCTATTCATCCAGGGTGATCTCGATGATCCAAGCTTCCAGGCGACCCTCGACTAATAGGATATATGATGCCACGTGGAGGAACTTTTGCCTGTAGTGCACTAGGCACCAACTCCAGCCTCTTTCTGTCACCATTCCCAATATTTTAGACTATCTATTGGAGGGTATGGATAAAGGGTTGACACCTAGCACTATCCGCAGACAGGTAGCGGCCTTGTCCACGGTGCTTACTTGTGACAATCTGGTCCCGTTGGCCCAAAACCCAGTAGTAAGCGCCTTTCTCAAGGGGGCAACTAACGCCAGGCCACCGGCGGTTCACCGCTACCCCTTTTGGGATCTATCATCGGTACTGCAAGCGTTAATTTTGCCACCGTTTGAACCTATCAGGTCTTGTTCATTAAGACTTCTTTCTCTGAAGGTGGCCTTTCTGATTGCAATCACGTCAGCCAGACGTATTTCAGAGCTGGCTGCCCTTTCAGTCAGGAGTGACCTGTGTACCTTTTATGAGGATAGAGTGGTCCTTCAATTGGACCCATCCTTCATCCCGAAGGTCAATACCTGGTTCCATAGGACCCAAGAGCTGGTACTTCCAGACTTTTGTCCCAATCCATCGCATAGGCTGGAAAGACAGTGGCACAAACTGGACGTACGCAGGGCTCTGCATTATGTGAAACAAACCTCTGCATTTCACAAATCAAAGGCCTTGTTTGTGTCATTCCAACCCTCTTCCATGGGTCAGAAGGTTTCCTCTTCGACCATTGGAAGGTGGATTAAGGCGTGCATTGCCCGTGCCTATCTCTCTCAATCCCTGCTGGTCCCTGGACACATCACTGACCACTCCACTCACAGTGTGGCTACGTCAGCGGCCTGCTCTACCCAGGCATCCGTTGAGGAAATCTGCAAGGCGGCAACTTGGTCCTCACGTTCCTCCTTCATCAGACATTACAAGCTGGACAAGTTTGCCTCTGCGGATGCTTCGTTTGGCCGGAGGGTGTTACAGCAAGTAATTTCTTCTGGTGGGACACAAGCCCAGACTATTTCCCCCCCGTAGGGACATGAGCAGCTTTGGTATGTCCCACCGGTGGATTCTACACTCATCGTGCTGGAGAAGGGGCGTTGTCTTACCTGAACGCCTTTTCTCAGCATGATGATGTACAATCCACACCCTCCCTTAAAGGCCATCTGGGCCTGTGTCAGAGTAGGAGGAGCCAATGCGTCGGACTTGGCCTTGGTCAAAAACTGGGCAAGGTCCAGCCCAGAAGGAGGCATGGCAGATTTCTGACTTAGTCTTAACTGAGCAGGAAGGCTGAGATTACCCACCAGTGGATTCTACATCATCATGCTGAGAAAAGGCGTTCAGGTAAGACAACGCCCCTTTTCTTTCAATCTCATAGTCAATCTGTCCATCTCTGCGCATACCAGTATTTTTTTAATTATTTCTTCCTCTGGTGGTATTCCTTCATTTTTCCAATATTGTGCAAACATTCTTGCAGCTGTTGTGACGTGTAAAATCAAATATAGGCTTTGTTTGGTAGCCTTTTCTGGCATTATACCTAGTAAAAAAAGTTCAGGTTTAAAATCTACATGTTTTCCCAATATCTTTTCTAACCAAGTATGTATCATTTTCCAATAGCTCTTAGCTTTATCACATGTCCACCAAACATGATAATACGTGCCTGAATTATTTTTACATTTCCAACATCTATCTGACATATTTTTAAACATTTTTGCTAGTCTTGGTGGTGGCAGGTGCCATCTATAAAACATTTTATATAAATTTTCCTTATACGAAGTTGACATTGTCAATGTATAATTTCTATCCCATAACTTTTGCCATTTTTCTAGTTCTATATTATACCCAAAATTGTTCGCCCATCTTATCATTGTTTCTTTAACTTGTTCACTTTCCATTTCCAGAATAAACAAAAAGTTATACATTTTCTTAATTAGTTTCTCATCTGAAGTTAACAAAATCTTATCAAATACAGTTTGTTCTTTGTAAAAGCCAAATAATTTAATGTCTTTTTCATATCTACTTTGCATTTGTAAATGTGCCCACCACGACAAGTTGATACCCTGATTTTCCAGTTCTTGTTTAGATTTTAAATTCCCTTCAGAATTTAGAATATGTCCAAGTTTTTTCAAAATCGGCCAAGTTTGGATGTACAAATGCTTCCATAGTTGACAACCACCCTGGAATTTTCATGTGTATTTTACTTTTAATTTTTTCCCATACTGTTAACAATGCATTCCTTATATAGTGAGAACAGAGAACAGAGGATTACGAGAGCGACTAGACCAGTGGTTCTCAACCTCCCTAATGCCGCGACCCTTTAATACAGTTCCTCATGTTGTGGTGACCCCCAACCCCCCCATCCAGCTGGCCAGGGAGGGGGGGTAGGAAGGCCGCTCCGCCGGATCCGCCTAGCCTGGAGAAGCGCCATTCCTCTCCCTCTTTCTCTCTCTCTTTCCTCTCTCTCTCTTTCTCTTTCCTCTTTCTCTCTTTCCTCTCTCTTTCTCTCTTTCTCTCTTTCTCTCTTTCTCTTTCCTCTATCTCTTCTCATTCTTTCTTCTCTCTCTCCCTCTTTCCTCTTTCCCTCTTTCCACTTTTTTCTCTTTCCTCTCCCCCTTTCTCTTTCCCTTTCCTCTCTTTCTCTCTCTCTTTCCTCTCTCTTTCTCTCTTTCCTCTCTTTCTCTTTCTGTTTCCTCCCTCTTTCTCTTTCTCTCTCTTTCCTCTCTTTCTCTTTCTCTCTCTCTTTCCTCTTTCTTTTCCTCTGTTTCTCTCTCTTTCCTCTCTTTCTCTCTCTTACAACAGTATCGTCGGGGGTCCCCACCACCCCCGGCCTCTGCGTGTCCTCAGCCGAATGGGCGGGGAGGGGGAGCAAGATGGGAGGCAGCGGCGGCGGTAGCATGGCAGCATCGTCAGGGTTCCTCGCCGCCAGCCCGGCAGCATCGTCGGGGTTCCTCGCCGCCGCCCCGCCCCTCAGCCAAACGGGTGTGGAGGGGGGCAGGACAGGAGGCAGCGGCTCTGGCGGCAGCGGCACAGCAGCATTGTTGGGGTCCCTGCCGCCCCTGGCCCAGCCGCCGCCCCCACTGGGACTCCACGCTTCCCGGCCTCACCCTCCGCCCATCGATGGAGCCACGGTGGAGGCAGCGCCCGCCCGAGCCACCTGGGGGGCAGCAGGAGGAAGGAGAGGAGGAGGGCGAGGAAGCAGTTGCCCTAGCCGGGACTCCACGCTGCCCGGCCTCGCCCTCTGCCCATCCGATAGAGCTGCGGTGGGGGCTGGTGCCGCGTGGCCCCTGCCAGCCCCTCTGCCAGCCCGGCTGCTCCCCCCAGGCACCCCTCTTGCCCCGCTGCCCGCCCGAGCTGCTTTGGGGGCAGCAGGAGGAAGAAGGGGAGGAGGGAGAAGAGGGCAAGGAAGCCGCCGCCAGTGCCGGGCCCCAGGAGGCGGGTCTCCTCTCCTACCTTTGCTGAATCTCCTTCCTTCCCAGCAGCCTGGATTCTGGCGTGCTTCCCGGCTAGCAGGTCCAATGGTCGGGCTGGCTGGGGATCGCAGGGGCTTGTCTCCCTTGGGCCGCGGCTTTTGGGAGGGCTGGCCCACTCAGCGGAGCCTCCAGCGGGCCACTCCCAGCAGGGATCCTGGGGCTTCCCTGGGCGGCTCCAAGGCCAGGAGCCCTGGCCACGCTTCTCCCAGGGGGTGGGGCACACGGGCGCAGGGCCAATCAGGAGCCCTGCACGAGGTAAGTCCGTCTGAGAGAGAGAGAGAGAAGGGAAGCAAAAGTGCCTCTCTTTCTCTCTCTCTGCAAATGGCGGAGGAGGCCGTACGGAGACGGATGCGGAGCAGTGTCTCGGTTCCTAAGACCATCGGAAATATGTGTTTTCTGATGGTCTTAGGCGACCCCTGTGAAAGGGTCGTTCGACCCCCAAAAGGGTCACAACCCACAGGTTGAGAACCGCTGGACTAGACCTAAATATAAATAATGAAAATGGAAATGGAGAAAGAAAATGGCATCATTTCAGTGAATGTAAATGGACTAAATTCTCCATCAAAAAGAAACAAAATTTTCAGGAAACTAAAGAAATTGAATACAGATATAATTTGTTTGCAAGAGACACATAGAAAAAAACAACACCATAAATTATTGGAACATCCAAAAATTGGGAAACTTTACTATGCATCAGCACATCAGAAAAAAAGAGGTGTTGCTGTATATATTAAAGAGACAATAAATTCTAAAATGCTGTATTCAGATGAAGAAGGAAGAATTGTAATGGTAGAAATATATTTACATCAAAAACAAATATTGTTAGTAGCAATCTATGCACCCAATAATAACCAAGAAGAATTCTATCAAAGCCTACACAGAAAAATAATAGAAATGGAGTATCAAAATATCTGTCTGGTAGGAGACTTTAATGTGATAGTAGATGGAACAAATGATTATAAAAGCAGCAAAACAGGGAAAACTGGAAGAAGAAGAAGACTACATAGGACATTTTTTGAGATGACAGACGAAACTGGAATACAAGACGTTTGGAAGGAAATTAATCCAGAAAAAATACAATATACTTTTTATTCAAACAGCCAAAAGTCCTGGTCAAGAATTGACATGATTTGCGGAAGATAAGTATCTAAGAGTGATCTATATGCAGGCGGAGTGAATGTAGGAGATTAACATTGAAAGTAACTTTTTATATTTTACTTCTGACCACAACTATTCTTACAATCAACATAATGACTTAAGATGGCGATCGCTTTCTAACAGAAGTGAAAGTGACTTTCTAGAACAAAGGCTTAGCGATCGCTCAGACTTAAAGTTTAAAATTCTACAAATTTTAATTAAAAATTTAGGATTTGAAAGAAGATAAGGAAAAGAAGTGGAGGGAAAAATTTTGGCAATATATATTTTTTATTTAAAAGCAATTTTTGAGAGCTTTTATAAAAAGTGGATTGATTACAGAATGGCTGCCAGACAAACTAAAATAACATCTGCGAAGGTTGCAGTATCCTCACCGGCTCAGCCCTCTAAATTACAAACACACAGTTTTTCTGCTCCCCCGGCTTCTTCAATATCTACACAGCCTCAAGCCCCCTTGCCTATTCAATCCCCTCCAGAAATGCTGACTATGAAAGATCTGCAGGCTGCATTATCAATAATGACTGATAATATAGAGAGAAGCATGGAGAAAATTGGGGATGAATTGGAGAAAAAATTGTAACTCATGCTGAGGAACAAATTAAAGGAGTAACTGATGAATTGGACAAAATTAAAGAAACAATTGAGACTCATAATACTTTGATAAGAGAAGATATTGTGGAAGCTTTCAGGGGGGTTTGGGACTATACTTTGAGGGTGGAAGAGAAAGTGGAAGGGGTGGAGCAACAAATTGAGGAAAAGTTGGAAGGAATTAAAAGTGATATGCAAGATCAAGCTGTTATGGTACAATATAATCAAATGATGTGGGCTGTCAGAATAAGAGGGCTGAAAGAGGATGTAAATCAGACTCAGGAGGATTTGAGAAGGATTTTTGGAGAAGCTCTGGCACAATTTATAGATGAGGGGGTACAAAATGTGTCTTGGCAGATAGATAGGATCTACAGAGTTAACTCATGGATTGCAAGACAAAGAAATTTACCTAGAGACATTTTGATTTATTTTGTTACAAGGAGATTTAGAAATCATGTGCTTACAATATCTTATAACAAGAAATTAACTGTGCCTGGTCAAGAGCTTGTGATTTTGAAGGAGATTCCTCCGAAGATGTTAAGAGCAAGAAAAGATTATGCATTTTTGGTGGAGGAACTTAGAAAACGTGGCTTACAATATAGGTGGGAGGTCCCAGCTGGACTATCATTATCTTACCAGGGTAATAGATACCGCTTGAATTCTATTTGGAAAGCAAAATATTTTTTTGAAAATGTGACGAAGGCTGGTAAACCCCCATCTCTAACACCGAAAAGTACAGAATTACATAAAGAAGGAAACAAGGATCAAAAACTACAACCACAGCTTGAAGAGCCACAACCTCTTGGTGCAACAGGAGAAGGAGTTTTATTGAAGCTGCCTGAGCGGAGCCTTGATATTTTCCAGCCTCTGAAGGTAGAGATGTCTAAAGATCAAAGGCAAACTCGGGCAACTACTAAACATAAGGAACAAAAAGAAAAGGAGCAACAAGAACGGTCTACAACTCACGTAGCAGTATCTACAAATGTGGAAGCCATGGGAGCTGGACCAAAGAAGAAAGATGAAAATTTCGAATTGGTCATGCAAAGGCTTTCTGGATCCGGTCATGTCAAATAAATTTTTGACATGGAATGTCAATGGTTTAAATTCTCCACAGAAAAGGAAGAAGATTTTTCATTATTTGATTCAATGTAAAAATGATGTAACTTGCTTACAAGAAACACATATTAGAAATACTGATCAGAAATATTTGATAAATGACAAATTAGGCACACACTTTGTTGCAGCGGCTGCTGAGAAGAAGAATGGAATTGTTATCTATGTTAAAAATCATATAAGAACTAAATTAATAGAATCAGATAGACAAGGTAGATATTTAGCAATTGAAATTTTAAAAGATGGGGAAAAAGTTCTTTTGATGGGTATATATGCGCCAAATCAACAACAAGGAAAATTTTACAAGTTAATATATAAAAAGTTAATACAATTTGATTATAGGTCTTGTATTATAATGGGAGATTGGAACGGTGTGATAGATACTGATTTAGATAAAAAGAAGATACTGTCAATTCCTCAAACACGTTCTAAGTTGCCTAAATCGTTTTTTTGATATAAAGGATGATTTTGATTTGATAGATATATGGAGAGAAAGAAATGGCAAAGAGCAAGAATTTACTTTCTTTTCTGACAGGCATCAGTCATTTTCTAGAATTGATTTTATATTAACTTCAAGTGACTTACTTTTTAGTTTAAAGAAGGTGAAGATTTTACCTAAAGTTTTAACAGATCATAATCCGGTTTGGATGGAGCTAAAGGAAGGTCAAAGACCTAAAAGATCTTGGAGATTAAATGAAAATTTGTTTAAATATGATATAAATGTGAATGAATGTAAAAATGTAATGAAGGAATTTTTTATGTTAAATATGCATAAGGGTACAACTATAGAAATGGTATGGGATACAAGTAAAGCGTATATGCGTGGGATTTTAATTGATTTGAATAAAAGGTATAGATGCAAACAAGAGAAAAAACGGAAGGAGTTAGAGGAGGAAATAAGAAAGAAGGAACAGTTATTAATAAAGAGACCAGACGATAGAAATATTAAAGAGGGGATTAAGGTCTTACGGAAACAATTTGATTTGTTGATGACAGACCAAGTTGCTAGGAATATACAATATGCAAAACATAACACGTTTTTTAATTCTAATAAGCCTGGCAGATGGCTGGCCTATACATTAAGGAAAAAACAAAAATCCCGAATAATTGAAAAAATAGAATATAAAGGGAAAGAGGTGTTCCAACAAGAAATTATTAAGAAAGTCTTTTTAGAATTTTATTCTAGGTTATATGCTGAAGAGAAGGTACAACAGAATGATATAGATATTTTTTTTTGCAAAATGAAAATGTATCAGTAATTAATAATGAACAAAGAGATAGATTAAATACATTGATTACATCAGAAGAAATAATTTCAGTGATTAAACAATTGAAAATGGGAAAATCTCCTGGGACTGATGGGTTAACGGCGGTTTATTATAAGCATTTTCAAATGGAAATGGTGGAACTTCTTAGAGAGCTATTTGTTAATATATAAAAGGGGGGTCAGTTCCCACCTTCATGGAAAACAGCCTATGTTTCTTTAATTCCCAAAGAGGGAAGAGATAATGCTCAACCAGAAAATTTTAGACCTATTTCATTGTTGAATACGGATTATAAGGTTTTTGTAAAAGTGATGGCTAATAGATTAATGACAGTTTTACAACAAACAATTCATACTGATCAAACCGGTTTTTTACAAGGGAGGCAGATGAAAACTAATGTTAGACAACTTATTAATATAATAGAATATTTGGAGAAGCATACTCAGGTGCCCGCAGTTCTTATGTTTTTGGATGCGTAAAAAGCATTTGATAGATTGAATTGGCTGTTTTTGAAAAAAATGATCGTTAGGATGGAAATGGGGGATCAGTTTATTAATTCTATATTGGCGATTTATCAGAAACAAACAGGACAGGTTATTGTGAATGGGGATTTAACAGATTCATTTAATATAGAGAAAGGTACCAGACAGGGATGTCCATTATCCCCTTTGTTGTTTGTTTTAACTTTAGAGGTTTTACTGAATAGGATAAGAGCAGATGATTTAAAAGGTATAGAGATTAGACAACAAGATTATAGATTACATGCTTTTGCAGATGATTTAGTTGTGACATTGACTCAACCAATACAGTCAGCCAAGAGATTGATGGAGATAATTAAAATTTATGGTAGGGTATCAGGTTTTAAGTTAAATATAACTAAAACAAAGATGTTAGTTAAAAATTTGAATTTTAATTCAAAACAGGAATTGGAAAGAATAACGGGATGTGAGATAGTTAAGAAAATTAAATATTTAGGAATTGATATTGAAGCCTCTAATGGGAAGTTATATAAAAATAATTATGAAGTCTTGTGGAATAAGACACAAATAGAATTGGAAAAATTGGAAAAATGGAAGAAATTACAATTATCTATGTTGGGTAGGATAGCAGCAGTTAAAATGAATGTATTGCCTAAATTTTTATTTCTTTTTCAAATGTTACCCATACTTAAAAAGGATGCGAATTTGGAGGATTTTCACCGCAGTTGTTTTTATTAGGTATTATAAAAGACTGCACCACCATAGAGATGAACTTGATTTTGAACTTGATTACAGCAGCAAGACTGTTGGTGGGACAATATTGGAAGAAGCCAGAATTACCATCTGTTGAAGAATGGACTTTGAAAGTTATAAATTTGGCGGAAATGGCTAAAATATCTGCTTACTTGAAAGATCATTCAAATGAAAAATATATGTTGGATTGGAAAAAATGGATAGAGTATATTCAAGGGAAATATCAATCTAAGAAATTGTATTTAGCATATAATTAAATTTTTATTTGGATTGTATAATAATTTTGTTTGATGTAGTGGTTTTTTTTTACCCTGTATTCACTTTGGGAAGTCAGGGGGGTAGGATGGGGGGGGTATAATAATATACTCAACTGTAACACTTGTAATATATAAGAAAGAAATACTTATTGATATATGAGGGGTTGCTCGGACAGTACCTCTGGACTACATCTGGAGGGGGTTGAGAGGGAGGAGTGAAGGTGGAGGGAAGTAGGGTTGGAGGAGATGAGGGTGGAGAGAGAGGGAGGGAGAGAGGGGAGGAGGAGGGAAGTAGGAGACAGGGAGGAAGGAAGAGGGGGATGTATGTTTTGTTTTTGTGCGGGAGAAAGTTAAAAAACAATGTTTTAAGTTGAGTTGTATTTAATTTGATTCTTTGTTTAAAATTATAAAACCAATAAAATATTTGAAAAAAATAAAAAGAATTGACATGATTTGGATGGCATCTGAATTGAGGATGAATATACAGGAAATTGAGATAGAAATAGGTATATGGGCAGATTACAATCTGTTAAAAGTGATATGAAAAGGAACACAAAAAAGACCAAGATGGACTTTAAATCAATCTATATTAAAAGAAAAAGAATTTATAGAGTTAGTGAAAAAAGAAATGGAGCTCTTCTTTAAAGAAAATAAAGAGGAAATGTATGGGATACAGCTAAAGCATACTTTAGAGGCATAGCCATAACATATATGGCAAAGAAAAATAAACAGAGAAGACAGCAATACGTATTATTAAAGGAAAATTTGGAAAATTAGAATCAGAACTACAGAAAATCCTGCAGAAAAAGACTTTGAAAAGAGAAATGTAAATAATAAAACATAAACTAAATTTGTTGGACTCAGAAAAAGTGGCAGAGCAGATAAAGAGAGCAAAACAGAATTTTTTTGAAAATGCAAAACAAACCAGGAAGATGGTTAGCTTACAAACTTAAAAAAACAGAAAGAGAAGACAATGATATACAACTTGGTAGATGAAAAAGGCTGTCCACAATTTAAAAATGAAGAAATAAAAAAGATAATTAAGGAATATTATAAGGAATTGTATGATAAAGAGGAAACTTCAAGAGAGAGAATTGTTCAATACTTAGAAGGAAATAATCTTCCAAAAATTCCAGAGACATTTAAAACCATGTTAGAGGAAAGAATTACAATGATGGAAATATTAGAGGCCATAAAAAGACAAAAAATGGGGAAACACCGGGTCCAGATGGGTTACCGGCGGAGCTATATAAACACAAGATATACTAAGTGAACCATTGAAAGATGTTTGTAACGGACTTTTGTTAGAGGCTAAACTTCCAGCCACATGGATGGAAGCAAATATTACTCTAATACCAAAAGAAGATTCAGATTTGACACAGATTAAAAACTATAGACCGATTTCGCTGCTTAATGTGGATTACAAAATTTTTACTTCAATAATGGCAGAGAGACTGAAAAAATACTTAGTTGAATTCATACATCCAGACCAAAATGGCTTTTTACCAAAGAGACAAATTAAAAATAACTTAAGAGTGATAATGGACGTATTAGAATTTTATGAATCACATCCAGGGAAACAATTGGCACTAATATTTCTAGATGCTGAAAAGGCATTTGATAATGTTTCTTGTCAATTTATGATTCAGCAAGTACAAATAATGGACTTTGGACAGGACTTTATAAATATGATAAAAACAATATATAATAAACAGACAGCCAAACTGATTGTGAATAGAGATTGTACGGAGAGCCATTATCCCCATTGTTATTCATTTTCACTCTGGAAGTTTTAAATAGAAATATCAGGCAAGATATAGAAATTAAAGGACTGAAGATTAAAGATGAAAAATATAAACTACAAGCATTTGCTGATGATTTAGTATTTATTTTAGAAGAACCTTTGGAGATGATCCCTAAACTACTGGGAAAGATAGAACAGTATGGAGAAATGGCAGGATTAAAAATAAATAAAGAAAAAAAACTAAAGTAAAAACCCAAATGTCAGAAAAGACAGAGTTACAGATATTTGGGCATATACTTATCAAATATTTGGGCATATACTTATCGCCAAGATGTTCAACATTAAAAGAAGATAATTATATAAAGTTATTGAATCAAATAAAACTGGACTTCGAAAGATGGAGAGATTTGCAATTGTCAATATTAGGAAGAATCGCTACAGTGAAAATGAATGTACTGCCAAAAATTCTATTTTTATGTCAAACAATACCGATAAAACTAGAAAAAAATTCAAGATTTAAATTCATTACTTTTAAATTTTGTTTGGCAAGGAAAGAAAGCTAGAATTAAGATGAAAACATTACAAGATGCTAAGGAGAATGGAGGTTTTGTGTTACCAGAGTGGGCTCTGTATTATCAAGCATCTGTTTTAACATGGGTGAAAGAATGGATAACTCTCAGAAACAAAAGGTTGTTATATTTGGAGGGTCATGGTTTACAATTGGGGTGGCACACTTTTTTATGGTATGGGTTCGTAAGTATTTCCAAAATCACTATATGGGTTCTATTCGTGTTTTATCTGCCTGAATCTTGTATGCCTCTCTAGCCTCATCTAAGGCTTTTCTCACGACCGGCTAGGTATTCTGGAGTTGTGCTATCCATTCCTTCAGAGAGTGAATGGTGGGTTCGTTAGTTGGTAGTTCAGGCATCGGGTAGAAGCTTTTTCCTGTTGCGACTTGGAACAACGTATACCCGGTGCTGGAGTGAACAGCATTGTTATAAGTGACTTCTGCAAAGGGAAGCAGATCGGTCCAGTTGTCTTGGTAATTTATAAAACATCTTAAGTATTGTTCCAATACTGAGTTCAAACGTTCTGACCCACCATTCATTTGCAGATGATGACTAGATGATAACCCGAGTGGTTCCCAAAAGGTCCAGGAAAGCCTTCCAAAACTCAGATGTAAACTGCACCCCTCTATCTGATATGATTCGTTGTGGGGCTCCATGTAGACGGTATATGTGTTGCACAAACAGCTTTGCTAGCGTCTTTGCTGTGGGAATTTTCTGACATGGGATGAAGTGCACCTGCTTTGAGAATAGGTCTGTCACCACCCAAATGACAGTGTTTCCTCCACTCTCTGGTAATTCCACAATAAAGTCCATAGAAATTTCCATCCAGGGGTTGCCACTGTCTGTAACAACCCTGGGGTCTTCCCTTGCCTTTGTTTGTCTGCTGCACAAACAGGACAACTGTCAATGCTGCAAACACTGTATATTCTTGCTTTGACAATATGCAAAACTGTCTGGTATTTATTGGGTTAATACATAGCTTAGAGTGGGGGGGGGGGTAAAAAGCCCAGGAAAGAAAGAGGAAGTAAACCTTTGACCTTCACACTAATTGGATAATGTGACTTGTGACTGCAAGATAAGGGAGGGGTTTAGCAAGAAAAGTTAGATGCCAGCAAGAGGAAGTCAGATTCTGGCATAAAACGTCCATGATGTGCCGTCAATTTGTAACACTGTAATAAAGGCTTTAGGATAAATATGCCTGAAAGTTCTTTGAAGTGTTTTATAAGTTGGAACCTTGACAACAACTAGGCACATAGCTTTCAATGTCCTTTTTTTATCAAGGGCCACCAAAACTGCCGCTTCACCAAGTGAAGGGTTTTCACGAATCCAAAGTACCCAGCTACTTTGGAATCATGACAGAGGTGCATGAAGGCCAGTCTCTGGCTTTTTGGAACATAGAGCTTTCCCCCCACCCACGGCAGTCCATCTTTCATTGTGCATAGGTTCTTATGGTTTAAAAACCATTCCTCCTTTTCTAAGGCTTGTCTGAATTCCACCCCTGCTGAGCTCACTAGCAGGTTGGGATTTTTTGTTTGCGCTCGCATAGTTACCAGTGCCGCTAATTGCCTCGACTGCATAAGTAGGTCTGTTATCTCAGTTTTTGTACTATTGTATTGTGGTAACCGTGACAGAGTGTTTGCTAGGAAGCTCTTCCCCCTCATAAGTGTTTAATGGTGAAATTGAAATGATGGAACTGCTGGGACCACCTCGCCTGTTTGGGGGGCAATTTCCTGGGTGGTTTTAAAGCCTCTAAGTTCTTATGGTCAGTCCAAACTTGGAAGTGGATTTTGTTTCCTTCCAGGAAATGTCGCCAGGTCAGGAGAGCCCAACGAACAGCATAAGCTTCCTTCTCCCACACTGCCCATCTCTGTTTGGTTTCTGTGAGTTTTCTTGATGTGTACGCACAAGGCTGTAACTTCCCTTCATTGTTCTCCTGAAGCAATACTGCGCCTACTGCCACATCACTGGCTTCTGCCTGAATGATGAAAGGTTTTTCGATGTCTGGGTGTTTCAAGACCGGCTCTGCTGAGAATAGTCTTTTCAGTTTCTCAAAAGTGGCTTGGCATTCCATAGTCCATTTTAGTGGCTGGCTGGGCTTTGGTGTCCCTTCCCCCTTGGTTTTTAACAGATTCGTGATGAGTAATGCAATTTGGGTGAAAGAGGGGATGAACTGACAATAAAAGTAAGCGAACCCAAGAAAACTTTGTAGTTGTTTCTGGGTGCAGGGTGGAGCCCATTCTAACACCGCTCGGACCTTCTCAGGATCCATTTCTATAACATTAGGAGGTATACGGTACCCCAGGTAATCAATCCTTTCCTTGTGGAATTTGCATTTGGACAATTTGACATGCAAGCAGGAGGCTTGTAACTTCTTTAGCACCACTCTGACCAGTTTGACATACCCTTCCTTGGTCTCTGTGAATATCAGGATGTCGTCCAAGTAAACAAGCACCCCCTTACAGAGGTGCTCCTGGAGCACTTCATTTATCAGTTGCATGAATATGTCCATGTGCCGCCTCTATGTTGGTTGAGGCAGGCAGGATTCCCTTGAGTACCATTTTTTGGGGGTCAAGGGAAAGGGAGGGTTTTGCCTTCTCTTTCTGCTCAAGATCCCCATGTACAATTGGTGGGCCACTGTGTGACACAGAATGCTGGACTCGATGGGCTTTGGCCTGATTCAGCATGGCTCTTCTTATGTTCTTATGTGGGTGCCCCTTGCAACCCTAACGGAAGCACCCTAAACTGGAAATATCCCAGGGGGCAATTGAATGCCGTTTTCAACTCATCTCCTTCCTTAATTCTGACCCGGTAATATGTCTCCCGTAAGTCCAGTTTTGAAAAGATTTGCCCCTTAGCCAAATGCGCTAACATGTCCTTCATTAAGGGGATTGGGTAGAGATTACTCTCACTCACTGCGTTCAGAGATCTATAATCTACACAGAGACAAAGAGACCCATCCTTTTTCTCATGGAATAGTATGGGGGATACTGTTTTGGGCTTCACTAGTTGTATGAACCTTCTCGCCAAATTCTTGTCTATGAATTTTTTTAACTCCAACTCCTGAGGGGTCATGGAATACATTTTCAGCTTAGGTAGTTTCGCCCCAGGTAAACTCTAAATGGCACAATCTGTGAGTCGGCGGGGTGGTAGTTTGTCGGACCTCTCTTCGCTGAACACTTCAGCTAGATCCTGATATTCCTCAGGTATGCCTTCCAGACCCTCATCATTTGCCATGGCTACGCCTTCTGAACCTCTATTCCCCTTTTGGGCCTGAATTACTCCCTTTGCGCCATAATTTCCTTTTGGGAATCTCAGTTCTCCTGTCCTCCAGTCCACTCTCGAGTTCCATTTCGTTAACCATGTCATCTCTAAAATAAGTGGGCACTCCATTCCAGGTGTCACCATGAACGTTAGAGTCTCTATGTGATCCCCTATGGTGAGTTAGTTGGGCTGGGTGGTGAGGGTGGCTGGGACTCCCCCTGTGATGGACCCATCTATTTGGTGAAACGAAATTGGCTTCTTCAGCCTCCTCACCAGGATTCCTAAATTCCCCACCAGGGTTGGGCTTATGAGGCAGCAGGTGCAGCCTGAGTCTATCAGGGCTCTTAACGAGACCTTTTCTGGCATCCCTGGGCTAAACAGTTCTACGGTTCTGGTGAGGGGTGCTATGGGTCCACTTACCAGGGGTTCGTCCTCCAAGCTGCTATCAGAGGATTCGGGTGTCTTTCCTATTGGGAGTTGGAGTTCCTCCCCCCTTAATTGGTGGGGTTTGGACCTCGACAACCTCCATGCTCTTCATGGCCGTTTCCTTTGGTTGCTGCGGCATTTTCCTGGGTTTTTTTCCCTCTGGCTCGGTCAGGCTTCCGCACAGGGGTCTTTGAGCAGCACTCGGCTGTGCGGTGTCCCTTCTTCCTGCACTTGAAACAGGCTGATGACCTCTGCTTTGTGGTGGGTGGTTTTGCCGGCTCCCGAGCCCCCTCCGAGGGGGACTGTCCCCAGGACCACACCAGGCATCGCTGTCTGCGGGCTTGATCAATCTCAGCTTCTTTGGCCAAGATGTACCAATCGTGGAGTCGATCAGGATCCCCCCAGGGAATGCAGGCGTAATACAAATCATCATTCAGTCCATCTTTAAAATGGCCCACGAGGACTTCCTCTAGCCAGCTGAGCCAGCTGGCTAGGGCTTGAAATTCTTCTGTGTATTCAGCCACAGGGCGACGGCCCTGCCTCACCATTTTTATGCGTTCTCTAGCCTTCCGGTCGGCCAGGGGATCCTCAAACCTCCTCCCTAGGGCAGCCACAAAGTGATTGAAGTTCCGCAGCTCCGGAGCATCGGTGTCACGTAGGGTCACCATCCACTTGGCAGCCGCTCCTTCCAGGGCCATGGTTACGATTCTCACCCGCCTGTGATCACTGGGGATGTCTCGGCCGTATTCTTCCATGTAGCTCAGGACATGAGCCAGGAAGAACCCCAATTTCTGAGGCTCTCTGTTGTACTTTACCCCTAAGGGCAGGAACTTTAGTCCGGACCGGTGGCCTCTCCTCTGTCTGCCCCGGTGCCCGTCTCTGCTGGCTGGCACGACTTGCGCTGGGGTGGCAGCTGTGGCTGCAGCTGCTGCAGTCTCTGAGGTGCTGGTGGAAGGTCCTGGGTTCACAACCTCGTTCTGTGTGCACTCTTCTTCTGCCGTGCCCGTGGTTATTGAACCCCGGCATGTATCCACCTTCTCCTTTAGGGAGTCGAAAGTGACTCTCAGCATATCGATGGCTTGCTCTGGGAACTGGCTAGAACGGGCTGGTCTCTCATCCTCGTCCTCGCTGAGATGGAGCGACCTCTCCATCTCCTGCTTCCAACCCGGCTGGTGACTGCCCCATTTGAGGGTCCCAGTCTTCCTTCTTTCCAATGCCCATTGACCACCTCGGCTTATTCTCATGTTTGGTGGCCACGGCTTCATCGGAGGAACTGGAGGAGTGTGAGCTGCTGCCACTTAGGCCAACCTGGGGGGAAGCTTCCCCACCTAGGATGCCTTCCTCCTTCTCCGCGCTGTGGTTGAACATCATTTGCACGGTCCCCACGGTAAGGGTCTTCCTTCTGGGCTGACTGAAAATTGCAGATCCTGCCTAATGTAAGGACCTGCCTCAATCCCTCTTCCCAAGAAAGCAGAACTCCTGGAACAGCTTCATTCCAAAAGGAACTTTTATTAGAAGTTGACAGTAGGCATAAAAGGCAGGATGTGTGAGTTTCCCACATGAATCAAAAGGTTAAAGGAGCATCTGGCAAACCCCACCCCAATAGTCCATCTGGTCAGTTCAAATGAACCAATCTCCAGGTGTGAACCCGCTGTGGGAACGGGGTTGATAAGATGCCATTCCCAAGGTTTTTAGGCTATTAGGTCTTTGCGCCTGTTTTCTGCAGCTAGGTTCACAAGTGCGATGGGAACAGTACTTTAACCATTTTAACTTCCCTCTAAAGTACATACTGGGAGGGAAAAACTTCCTAGCTGATGCTCTATCCAGATCTGCCCCAGTACAAAAGCCACCGTGAGGAGGTTAACAAGGCAATTATCTCCAATCCACAAACTGCTGCTCAACTCACACCTCGCAGAGTCCCTAACCCTGATGACCCTGGGGCAAAGAAAATAAAACAAGAGCTCCTCACCGATCAATGGTTCAAGGACAATCAAACCTCCCTAACTTGCAGGGATGGTTTGGCTTACAAGGGGGGAAAGTTATACTTGCCAGAAACCCTCCGTCTTAACGCTCTCCGACACGGCCATGACATAAAACAGGCTGGAAACTTTGGGTATTTAAAAACTCTACATCACATCCGCCAGCAATTCTGGTGGCCGGGATTAAAACGGGACATAGAAAATTATGTCCGGAGTTGTGCTGTATGTGCCACTATGAAAAGAATTCCAGGGAAAACCCCTGAGTTATTGAAGCCGGTGGCACACCTTTCACAACCATGGGAAGAAATTGCTATGGATTTTATAGTAGATCTACCTAAAAGTAGAGGAAATACAGTCATCTGGACTATGATAGATCTGTTTTCAAAGCAACCTCACTTCATCACCTGCAAAGGGCTCCCGTCCACCCAACGACTGACTAAATTGTTCTTGAAACACATCTACTGGCTGCATGGCACCCCTAAAAGAATAATTTCGGACGGGGGGTGCAGTTCATGGCTAGGTTTTGGAGAAGCTTTCTTAAACTAATTGGATCATCTCAAGGTCTACCATCTGCTTTTTATCCTTCTACTAATGGGGCCGCTGAATTCGCTAACTCAATGGTGGAGCAATATCTCAGATGCTATGTCAGCTACCAATAAACTGGACTGACCTCTTCCCTTTTGCAGAAGTGGCTTGCAATAACTCTGTTCACAGCAGCACCGGTTTCACGCCTTTTAGAGTAGCCACAGGAAAAGAATTCAGCCCAATACCCAAATACCCCCAGGCGCCCTCCGCATCTCAGACACTTGATCAATGGGTGAGGGGGTGGGAAGAAGTTTGGAAAGCCATGAAAACTGCTTTAGAAAAGGCTTCCGAGACTTACAAAAAGCAGGAAGATAAAAAAAGGACTCCTCAAAGAACATTCCAAGTTGGGGAAAAGGTTTATCTGTCGACTAAGTATTTACGGCTCAAATTACCCAGTAAGAAATTAGGACTTAAATTCTTGGGGACTTTCCCCATTGTAAAGATCATTAACCCGGTCACAGTGGAATTAAAACTCCCTAAGCTCTTAGGAAAAGTTCGCCCTGTTTTCCATTGCAGCCTGCTAAAACCTTTTCAGGGTTCCACTTTAAGACCTCCCCCTAAGAAGGCACCTGGACCCCTCATGGTAGCTGGACAGACTCACTATGAAGTAAAGCGTATTCTTGATTCTACCATTTTTAAAGGGAAATTGCAGTACTTAGTACAATGGAAGGGATATTCACTGTCTGAAGCCACTTCGGTGAAGTCTAGCGGTGTGAAAGCTGACAGACTCATTAACAGGTTCTATAGGAAACACCCTAATAAACCAAAAGGCAATCCCCAACGTGCTTTTGTTTACGTTACAGGATTTGTCCTTTTTGTAAGGGGGCCCGGATGTCAACGCTGCTAACATCAAATGTTTTTGCTTTGACAACAGATGGAGATGTAGCCATTTTCTTCTTTTCACTTTTAGAGTTAGATGATGCCTGGGGGGGGATGTGCATGAGAGTTCTGCTAGACATAATACTGAACCTAGCATGAGAATCAAGGTTGTTGAAATAAGAGGTGATAAGAATTGGGCTGGAGAGCTGGAGGGAAAGCCTGTGCTTTTGGGGAGTGTGATTTATGACTGTTAATTGGAGGAGGGAATTGTGCTTTGATACTATGTGCTCAAGGGGGGGATTCAGTTTTTGCCTTCGATTATGTTAGTGCCGATGTTATGCTTCTTGAATAAAGATTCTTTAAGGTAAACAATGCCTCAAAGTTGTTTGAAGAGTTTCATCTGTCGGAACCATGACAGCCTCCCTTTAGCAGTTTGGTTGGCCTACTTCCTGACCCAGGTCTGGAACTATATGGAACACTATGGAGAGATGTACCCAGATGGGCGCGCCCAGGTCAGTGCAGCTCTTCCGCTGCTAGAGATAAGGCAGATGGCCGGAGGCACATTCCATTCTCACCCCAGGCTGGCAGTAAGGAAAAGAGATCAAAGAGTAGGCAGATAGAGGAAAGTGGAGAGGATACATTGTAGCAGCCATAGCAAAGTGGAGAGAATACATTGTAGTGCCCATCGCTTCCCCCATCCCCCCAGGAGCATGGCAGAACTCGCAGGAAGATACAATAAAGAAATCACACCCCACTCTAACTGGGTTCTGACATGCCTGGCCTTTTGCCACCAGTTGCGAGCCTTTCAGCACCCAGGAGAGAGATCTTTATGGATTTTATTGTGGACTTGCTGGAAAGTGCGGGAAATACAATTATTTGGGTGGTGACTGACCTGTTTTCCAAGCAGGTCCATTTCATCCCCTGTCAGAAGATCCCAACAGCTAAGGTCCTAGCAAAACTGTTCCTGCACCACGTCTACTGCCTACATGGGGCCCCACAATGTATAATTTCAGACAGAGGGGTCTAATTTACCTCTAAGTTCTGGAGGGCATTTTTGGACCTTTTAGGTACCAACCAGTGCCTGAGCTGTAGTCATCATCCTCAAACAAATGGGAGTTGCAGTTCATCACCATTTGGGAAAACATGACTCTCCAAAAACAAATCCTCTCTTCCTTCCTTCCTTCCTTCCTTCCTTCCTTCCTTCCTTCCTTCCTTCCTTCCTTCCTTCCATCCATCCATCTCCTTCCCTTCCCCTTCAATCTCTCCTTCCTTCCTTCCTTCCTTCCTTTCCCCTTCAATCTCCTTCCTTCTCCATCTCCTTCCTTTCCCCTTCAATCTTCCTTCCTTCCTTCCTTCCTTCCATCTCCATCCCTTCCCCTTCAATCTCTCTCTCCTTCCTTCCTTCTCCCTTCAATCTCCTTCTTTCTCCATCTCCTTCCTTTCCCCTTCAATCTTCCTTTCTTCCTTCCAACTCCATCTCCATCCCTTCCCCTTCAATCTCTCTCTCCCTCCTTCCTTCCTTCTCCCTTCAATCTCCTTCCTTCTCCATCTCCTTCCTTTCCCCTTCAATCTTCCTTCCATCTCCATCCCTTCCCCTTCAATCTCTCTTTCCTTCCTTCCTTCTCCCTTCAATCTCCTTCCTTCTCCATCTCCTTCCTTTCCCCTTCAATCTTCCTTCCTTCCATCTCCGTCCCTTCCCCTTCAGTCTCTCCTTCCTTCCTTCCTTCCTTCCTTCCTTTCCCCTTCAATCTTCCTTCCTTCCATCTCTATCTCCATCCCTTCCACTTCAATCTCTCTCTCCTTCCTTCCTTCTCCCTTTAATCTCCTTCCTTCTCCATCTCCTTCCTTTCCCCTTCAATCTTCCTTCCTTCCTTCCATCTCCCTCCATCCCTTCCCCTTCAATCTCCCTCTCCTTCCTTCCTTCTTTCCTTCCTTCTTTCCTTCCTCCTTCAATCTCCTTTCTTCTCCATCTCCTTCCTTTCCCCTTCAATCTTCCTTCCTTCCATCTCCATCCCTTCCCCTTCAATCTCTCCTTCCTTCCTTCCTTCCTTTCCCCTTCAATCTCCTTCCTTCTCCATCCCTTCCTTTCCCCTTCAATCTTCCTTCCTTCCTTCCTTCCTTCCTTCCATCTCCATCTCCACCCTTTCCCCTTCAATCTCTTTCTCGTTCCTTCCTTTCCCCTTCAATCTCCTTCCTTCTCCATCTCCTTCCTTTCCCCTTCAATCTTCCTTCCTTCCTTCCCTCCCTCCCAACATTTTTGAGCAAGGAAGAGTAAGCTTCTCCAGTGAGCACTGCTATATTGTTTTTGTAATTAATCACTATGCTTTAATTATGTTCAATTTGTAACAATGAAAATACACCCTGCATATCAGATATTTACATTACGATTCAAAACAGTAGCAAAATTACGGTTATGAAGTAGAAACAAAAATAATTTTATGGTTGGGGGTCACCACAACATGAGGAACTGTATTAAGGGGTCGCGGCATTAGAAAGGTTGAGAACCACTGCCTTAGCTGCAGACAACTTGCAGCAACGTTTGGCAACTGGGACTTTTGGCGGGCTCAGCAGGGCAGAGACAGCCTGTACAATTTCTATTGGCTTTCAAAAGCCAATAGAATAAGAGGGAGTAGCACAGCTAAGGAAAAGGGGAAAAATGGCGGACTGCGTTGTTTGGTGACCCCCGTGAAATGGTCGTTCGACCCCAAATGGGGTCGCGACCCATAGGTTGAGAACCGCTGCCCTAGGGCATGGTCTCCCCGGGGGGAAACTGAGCAGGTTGGTACCCCTCACTCAACATCATCCTCACCTGTGCAACAGGTTTCTGCAGCCACACATGCAGAAGCAGGGGGCAGTTCCAGAGATCAGCAAGATCTGTGGTCACAACAATTCCACACCTTTATGCAACAAGCGTTTGATCAATTTATGTCTTCCTCTAGAGGTCAACCTCCTTCTCAACACCCTTTGCCTCCTCCTGCACCCCTTTCCCAAGCAGAACGGGCCACAGTCCCGGGTTCTGGTATCTCAGAGGCCTCTTCGTAGTCAGGAGAGGAAAGGTCAGTGGACCTAGAGATGGCTGACATGCCATTGTCGGAGGATGAGGAGGCAGCACCGGAACAGGCATCAACTTCGGGGCTATTTGACCCCTCCCTGTTTCAGTCCCTCCTTCTCAAGGCCTGTACTATGGTCAATCTTTCTTCGGCGAAGGATGACAAACCTTCCACCTCTGATGACCAAGAATCCAATCCCTTGTTCTCTGAACAGGTGGCAGAGGACAAACAGATTCTTTGTCCACGGGTTTTTCGTTCTACGGTGGAGAAACAATGGGCCTCCTTGGCGACGGTGCCCTCTCCCAACAATATGGAGAAGAAACTGTTCAATGTTTCCTCCTCATTTGCGTCGCTCTTGGACGTACCCTCTGTGGACGCTCCTTTAATTTCTCTCTTTTCCACTTCCACTATTCCAGGGGATATGGCTGAGGCCCTGAAGGCTGAGGACAAAAAATTTGAGTTCTCTCTTTGTCGAGCTCACCAATCCTCGGCATGGTCCATTAGAGCTGCTACCTCAGTTTCCTTTTTCACGAGGGCCTCTATCATGTGGCTCTGGGAACTCCAGTCTCTTGTTCTGCCTGAGCAGGTACGCACTCACCAAACATTGAGTAAATTATTGGCAGTGTCTGAATACATGGCAGACTCTTCTCTCTATGCCACTAGGTATTCAGCTAGATCCATAGCGGCGACTGTGGCCTCGCGCAGGCTACTTTGGCTCAAACAATGGGGGACGGATTTAAAATCCAAATGGCGTCTGTCCACTTCCAAGTACACTGGCTCTCATTTATTCGGGCCTATCCTCGAACCACACATTATTGAAGGGAAAGATAAACGCAAGATACTACGGTAGCACATCCATCCAAGAAATTGGATAGGCGTCCCCAGAAGGAATTCCGTAGACAGGGTTTCTGCCCAAGCGGCTCCTGGGAATGGAGCCAGCCCTTTCGTAGCGGGCAGTCCTGGGATTGGCCCAGAGGCTCGCGATCCTTTCCCCCCAGGCAGGATCGCCAACAGGACCGCCAGAACACAGCCAAGGGCCAGTTCCAATCTAAACGCCCCTTCAGGGGTTCCGGGGGCCGTCCTTACAAACGGTCAAAGTGACACCAGGGACAACGCTCCTATAGGAGGTCGCTTGGCAAGGTTCAGCGACGTCTGGGAACAAACCACCACCGACTCTTGGGTCAGAGACACCATAAAAATGGTCTAGCCCTAGAGTTTTATTCTCCCCCTCCAGGTTGCTTCATAAAGTGCCCTGTCTCACGGAATCCATCCAAAGCAAGACTGGTGGCATTGGCCACCTCCCATCTGGTAGAAATCAAGGCAATAGAACCCGTACCACAGGAACAGGAAAGACAGGGGTTTTACTCCATTCTGTTCGTGGTTCCCAAGTCCTCAGGAGGATGGAGAGAAATTCTCGACTTAAAGGGTCTAAATCACTTTATAATTTGCAGAAGCTTCAAAATGCAGTCCCTCAAATCCATATTAGCCAGCATCAGAAAAGGGGACTTTCTGTCATCCATAGACCTAACAAAGGCGTACTTACATATCCCCATTCTTCCAGACCACTGAAAGTTCCTTCATTTTTGTTACGCGCACCGGCATTATCAATACAGGGCCCTTCCCTTCGGTCTGTCCTCGGCCCCACGAGTATTCACAAAAGTTTTGGCCGTCTTGGCAGCTTCCCTCCGAACATTGCCGGTGCGCGTACAATGCTATCTGTACGACATCTTGGTTCAGTCCAGCTCTCTCCAGTCGGCCCAGGC
Organism: Bothrops alternatus; assembly: GCA_034064705.1. Classification (NCBI taxonomy): domain Eukaryota; kingdom Metazoa; phylum Chordata; class Lepidosauria; order Squamata; family Viperidae; genus Bothrops; species Bothrops alternatus. The sequence continues at coordinate 751,730 of JARGCV010000175.1, read as the reverse complement.
AGACCTACAGGTCACGTTACATACCCTTCAAGTTCACGGATTTTCGGTGAAATTCAAAAAGAGCCATATCAATCCCACAAAACGACTGCTTCATCTAGGAGCGATCATAGATTCCGATCTCTGCACGGTGTATCTTTCTCAGGAGCGTCGGGTCAGCATCCGACAGCTCGTGCACAGAATTCGGAGAGAGAAATCAGTACCTCTGGTACAGCTGTCCCAAATTCTGGGAAAGATGGTTTCGTGCATGGGGATTGTTCCATGGGCCAGACTCCACTCCAGGAACCTTCAATGGTTCCTCCTTCCCTTCAAAAAAAAGAACCTCAGTTCATCCACCAGAAAGGTCAGAGTTCCTCATCACACCCTCCTATCTCTTCTATGGTGGGCTTCGTCAGCAATATCCAAAGGGACACTTTTCAGAGAGCCCCCCAGGATCACACTGACCACAGACGCCAGCCTGTTCGGTTGGGGGGGCCCATCTTCAGACCCATCTCGCCCAGGGTCGATGGTCAAGACAGGATCTAGTACACAACATAAATTGGCTCGAGTTCAGAGCCATACATTTAGCTCTTCGTCACTTTTCTTCTCTAGTCACGGGTCGTCACGTCCTGGTCCTAATGGACAATGTGGCGGCCAAGGCCCATGTAAACAAGCAGGGAGGGACCAGATCAGGGGCACTCATGCAGGAGGCCCGGGATCTGGGCCTGTGGGCGGAGTCCGTCCTAGGCTCCATAAAAGCGGAACACATATCAGGAGAAGCAAATCACCAAGCAGACTCCCTGAGCAGGGTCACAGTAGATCACTCAGAGTGGAGGCTGGACCCGATTCTATTCAGAGAGATATCGACCAGGTTTGGCCGTCCACATCTAGACCTCTTCGCATCTCCGATGAACGCCCAACTTCCCCGGTTCTTTTCCAGGTTTCCGACAAGGGGAGCAGAGGGAACGGACGCTCTACGGTGCAAGTGGCCGGAGGGGCTACTTTACGCCTTCCCTCCCCTCCCGTTGCTGCAGGCAACAATTCGCAAATTAATTCTGGAAGGGGCGGAGATAATATTAATTGCTCTGTATTGGCCATGGCGCCCGTGGTTTGCAGACCTTGTAGACCTATCACTCTCGCCACCGTGGAAGATTCCCCCGGACCAAGTGTCTCTCAGCCAAGGGAATCTTCAACATCCGGACCCTCAGTGGCTCCAGCTAGCCACTTGGCACTTGAGCGGGAAGGTTTAATCAGACAATCTTATTCGTCGGGGGTAATCTCAATAATCCAGGCTTCGAGACGTCCTTCGACTAACAGGATATACGACGCCACGTGGAGGAACTTCTGCACGTGGTGCATTAAACACAACCTTACACCTCTCTCTGTTACTATTCCCAACATTCTAGAGTTCCTCTTAGAGGGCATAAATAAAGGACTGGCGCTCAATACCATCCGTAGACAGGTGGTGGCCTTGTAAACGGTCCTTTCCTGTGATAATCTTGCCCCTTTATCACAACACCTGGCTGTAAGTGCCTTTTTAAAGGGGGCGGTTACCGTTAGGCCACCTGTAGTCCATCGCTTTCCGTCCTGGGACCTGCCCAAGGTCCTACATTGACTTCGCCGCCATTCGAGCCCCTTGGATCTTGTTCGCTTCACTACCTTTCTTTGAAGGTAGCCTTTCTGGTGGCTATCACTTCTGCCAGGAGAATTTCGGAGTTAGCTGCCCTTTCAGTTCGCAGTGATTTATGTACCTTTTCTGAGGATAAGGTCATCTTGTGTTTGGACCCTTCCTTTGTTCCAAAGGTCAGCACTTGGTTCCATAGATCGCAGGACCTTGTTGTTCCCAACTTTTGTCCACATTCTTCCCATCGTTTGGAGAGACGATGGCACACATTAGACGTACGTAGAGCCCTGCTCCATTATGTCAAAAGGACATTGGCTTTTCGTAAATCGGAGGCGTTGTTCGTGTCCTTTCAGCCATCTTCCATGGGTCAGAAGGTCTCTTCTTCGACCATTGGTAGGTGGATCAGGGCCTGTATTGCTAGGGCCTATATCTCGTTGTCACTTCCAATTCCCTCAAACATTACTGCTCACTCCACACGGAGTGCTGCCACTTCTGCCGCCTGGCTTACTCAGGCCTCAGTGGAGGAGATTTGTAGGGCAGCGACTTGGTCCTCCCCTTCTTCCTTTGTCAAACATTACAAAATAGACAGATTTGCAGCAGCAGATGCCTCGTTTGGCAGGAGAGTGCTGCAGCAAGTTGTTTCTTCTCGGGAGACACAAGCCTAGACTCCCACCCGTAGGGACATGTAGGGCTTTGGTATGTCCCACCGGTGGATTCTACAGGCATCATGCTGGAGAAGGGGCGTTGTCTTACCTGAACACCTTTTCTCAGCATGATGATGTAGAATCCACACCCTCCCTTCACTGTCTAGGCAGGTGTCTTATAATTTTTATTTTTGGAGCCATTGCATCAGACTTCGTCATGGATGCTTCGCCTCGTCAAAACTGGAGGACACTCCCTGAGGGAGGCGTGGCTAAAGTTCTGACTTAGTCTCATCTGAGCAGGAAGGCTATAATTACCACCGGTGGATTCTACATCATCATGCTGAGAAAAGGCGTTCAGGTAAGACAACGCCCCTTCTAACTAAGTCCAATGTTACACCCGCCAATACATCCTCTGTTCTGGTAATAACAATTTTTCTCATTAGGCAAATACAATTCTTATTATTGTTAGAAAACATACAATTGCATATCAACATTTATTACATTTTTCTAATCATATCAATAATATCAGTTTAAAATATCTTTCCTAGCCAAAGTGTATCTTAATTGCATTTGCATTCAATTTCCACATATTTAATCCATGTCCTATTTTTGCTTTTTTTTTCAATTTTAATTTCCCATCCATGTTCAAGGTATCCAATCATTTATAATTTCAAAACAAGTTATATTTGGGCAACCAAAAGAATCCTTTATTCAAAGTTCTTAACATATTCTTATTTCCCTTTTCATACCAAGATATAATATTCTGATTACAAATCCTAACTGTCTGGTTATGATAACACTTTTATTTCTAACAATCTATTCTTAACCATATTCAAACCTCTAATCAAGGGGTGTCAAACTGCTGGCCCATGGGCCGGACACGTCACTAGGAAACCGCGCCCACCCCATTGCTGCACAATGTCACGTGACGTCGTGAGTTTGACATGTCTAATCAAGAATATAGCATCCCCTCTAATAGGTCAAAGCTTCTATTTCCTTCAGTCTTACTCTAGCTTTCTTTCTTTGCCAACTAATTTTCCAAGTTAGTGCATTTAGGTCATCAAAAAATTCTTCCTCTATTTTTATATATATTATTTGAAGCAAGAAAAACTATTTGGTTAAAATGCTTTTAGAAGAGCTAGCCCGTTGATATTCTTCTCTGGTTCCCCACAATTCTGTTAACGACTTTATCTTCCATTCCATCAGCTCTCCTTTCTTATCATCCCGTATGTTCTGAAACCTTGGTTTATAAAAAGTCTTTTCCGTTTTCAATATTACCGTTATACCTTCTGAGTTTTCATTTATCTGAGTCTGACAATATATTTCCTCCTTTAAATCATCAATGTTTGTGTCAGCATTCTCTACTGTAGTTTTCCTTCTATTTTCTGGGTTGCTGGTTCCTTCTCTGTAGTTGTCTTCTGAGTTTGTAGATTTGAGTTAGAGAGTTGTTCTTTTATCTCCTTTTTGTTATTAGTAACCTGCTCACAAGCTAGAATAATTGTTTTTTGTATTAATTTCAGCATGGAGAGTATTTCTTTGTTTTATCAGTATTTTCTTGGTGATATGACAAGTTAAGGCTGCTGGGAACAGATGTTAAAGATGATGTTTTACTATTTAACACTGAGTCTGAAATATCCATTTTATTTTGTTGTATTTTATTTTAGCTTTATAAGTAGCCTTTATAGATTTATCCAACCAACTGTCTGTTCCTGAATCTCCCCTAAGCAGATATAAGTAAAGTTCAAATTTTTCTGTCCAGTAAGAAATATATCCTTTCTGTCCAGGGAGAAAAAAGAATCATTGAGGGTTGTTTAACAGCCAAAATTTATAATCCAAAGTGTTCCATAGATTTCTTCTACAAAAAAATAAATAAATCCACAATACAGTTCTGGAAGTCAGTATTTATGTTCAAAATTCAGACGGGCCAAGTTTAAAATGTTTATCATCTCTGCCACTTAGGTAAGCAGCCCCCAAGCCTGTTCCTTTTTTTCCTCAACTGTAATTTTCAATAATAAAATAATTCCAAGGCCAGTCAAAACCTTATCTAATTCTGGGCTTGAAGCCAGATTTCTTTTAGGCATAAATAAGTTGTAGTGCCGTAATTCACCACTAGATGTCATGAACACCACTTTCTGGTTTTATTGTTAAACTTTTCAAGTCTTTTTCTTTAGAAGAAATAAAAATAAAAAGGTCTTAAAAACACTTTTAGTGCCACCCCCCCCCGCGATCAACAAGCGTCCCCTCCTCGCTTGCCGTCTCTACGGGGTGACTTTTGACCCTTTCCAGGGTCCCCCAGCAGGGGGAAACCAGACGCGGCCTCAAGCATCTGCATCGCTGGGAAATCCCAACCGGAAGTCTGGTATGATCTGTTTTTGACAAACCCATGTTGGCTTTTGGTTATGACTTTGTTTGCCTCTAGGTGTTTGCTGATTCATTGTTTGATTATCTTTTCCAGAAGCTTCCCAGGTATTGATGTCATGCTGATAGGTCTGTAGTTTCCTGGATCTTTTTTTACCCTTTTTTGAAGATGGGAACTAAATCAGCTCTTTTTCAGTCCTCTGGTAGTTCCCCAGTGCTCCAAGATCTTTGAAAGATATAGTTCAGTGGTTCTGAGATCACATCTGCCAGTTCCTCTTTTATTTGGTCTGTTTCTTTTAAATAATTTAAATTCCTCTAGCTGTATGTTCCATTTGTGGGTTTCATCCCACCAAGTTTCTGTAATGGTAACAATATCATATCTACCCTCATTTACCTTAATTTCTAATTCACACTGTTTGTTCCTCATACTCTGTGCGTTGGTGTATAGACATTTGAGTCCTTTATGACTGACTCTGTGATAGATAGACAGACAGACAGACAGACAGACAGACAGACGATAGATTCCTTAGTCTAGCCTAGATTCTAGAATTTTCTGGTGATCTTCCATCCATGTACTAACCAAGTTGGAGCCTGCTAAACTTTATGCAAGATCAGCTAGGTCAGCAGGTTTGTGTTATTGGTATTCTCTATACAGGTAGTTCTCGACTTACAACCACAATTGAGTCCAGAATTTCTGTTGCTAAGCAAGATAGTTGTTAACTGAGTTTTGCCCCATTTTACAACCTTTCTTGCCCAAGCCTGCAGAGATGAAGTCAGGAAAGCTAAGGTTCAAAATGAACTAAGGCTTGTGACAAAAGTCAAAAATAACAAAAAAAAGCTTCTTTCAACATGTAAAGAACAAAAACAGTCAAGAAAATGATTGGTCCATTAATGGGAGAAAATGGCAAGAGGTGACAAGCAACAGGGAGAAAGCAGAACTGCTTAACTTGTTTTTTCCATCTGACAAAAAGGATCAGTACAAAAAATGGAAATGGGCACATCACTAAGGCAGAGTACTAACAAATGGCCTGAACTTGCAAAGATGAAATCAGGAATGCTAAAGCTCCGAATGAAGTAAGACTTGCAACAAATGTCAAAAATAATTTTTAAAAGTTTCTTTCAACATATAAAAAGCAAGAAAAAAGTCAAGGAAGCAATTGGTCCTCTAATGAGAGAAGATGGCAAGGAAGTAACAGACAGTAGAGAGAAAGAAGAGCTGCTTAATTCATTCTTTGCATCTTTCTTCATGCAAAAAGATAATACAGCCCAGCCTACAAAAATCATAACTATAAAAGACAGACTAGGAATACAAATTAAAATAAGCAAGAAAATGGTAAGAGACCACCTGTCCACCCTAGACGAGTTCAAATCACCAGGACCAGATGGATTACACGCCAAGGTACTGAAGGAACTGGCAGATGTGATCTCAGAACCACTGAACTATATTTTTCAAAGATCCTGGAGCACTGGGGAACTACCAGAGGACTGGAAAAGAGCTGATGTAGTTCCCATCTTCAAAAAAGGGGAAAAAATGAACATTGGGCCCTATCTAACAAAATGAAATTCAATGGAGAAAAAAGTAAGGTTCTGCATTTAGGCAAGAAAAACCAAAAGCTCACATACAGAACAGAATAGAGCTGTAAGGGACCTTGGAGGTCTTCTAGTCCAGCCCCCTGCTCAGGCAGGAGAACCTATAGTGTACCATTTCAGACAAGTGACTGTCTAGTCTCTTCTTAAAAACCTCCAGTGATAAGAGGCTCCTGGCTCAATAGTAGTAACTGTGAGAGGGATCTTGGGGTCCTAATGGACAATCTTATATATGAGCCAACAGTGTGCTGCAGCAGCAGCCAAAAGAGTCAACGTAGTCCTGGGCTGCATTAACAGAGGGATAGAATCAAGATCACGTGACGTGTTAATACCACTTTATAATGCCTTGGTAAGACCACACTTGGAGTACTGCATCCAGTTTTGGTCACCACAATGTAAAAAAGATGTTGACGCTCTAGAGAAAGAGCAACAAAGAAGTTTAGGGGACTAGAGGCTAAAACATATAAAGAACAGTTGCTGGAATTGGGTATTTCTACTTTAATGAAAAGGAATAGGATAGGATAGGATAGGATAGGATAGGATAGGATAGGATAGGATAGGATAGGATAGGATAGGATAGGATAGGAGCTGGAAGGGACCTTGGAGGTCTTCTAGTCCAGGCCCCTGCTCAAGCAGGAGAACCTATACCATTTCAGACAAGTGACTGTCCAGTCTCTTCTTAAAACCCTCCAGTGATGGAGCGCCCACAATTTCTGAAGGCAAGCTGTTCCACTGGTTAATTGTCCTCACTGTTAGGAAGTTTCTCCTTAATTCCAGGTTGTTTCTCTCTTTGGTCAGTTTCCAACTATTGTTTCTTGTCCTGCCCTCTGGTGCTTTGGAGAATAGTTTGATGCCCTCTTCTTTGTGGCAGCCCCTCAAATACTGGAATACAGGTAGTCCTCAAGTTACAAGTGTAATGGGAGTGAATCTCGTACCTCGAACGAGATCACTTCCTTGCTCGTTAAGACACATGCGGCTCATTAAGTGAACATGAGGTATCTCAGGGTCGGGAAGGCCATGGAGGGCCTAGTGATGTAACAGACCCCCAAGGCCTTCCCGACCCACTAAGATACCTCATGCTTCCCCCTCCCTGCTGCGCCAGACTCACCTGGAAAAGATCCGTCTCCTCTCTGGACTGGGGAGAGACTTCCACAACCTGCTGCGCAACCCGCGTCTTCTCCTTTGGCTTCACTGGTGTTTTTTCCCTTTTGGCCAGGTTGGGGTCTACGACACCGACTCTGATCGCAGACCCTGGCAGTCGGCCGCTCTATGGCATCCCTTCTTGCATCAGAAGCAGGCTCCTAAGATCCGGTGAGGCTTCTCCCTGGGACCGGGGTGGGGAGCACCTCCCTTCCCCCTTGGGCTGAAGGGTGTCTCTCAGCTACTCACCGGGGCCGACCCTTGTGGGCAGCGTGGTCTTAGTACTCCATCAGGTCTAGCTCCACATTTGTGGCTAGTTGGTACCACACCCAGAGGTCATTAGGCACCCCCCCCAAGGTAGGCAGTTGTGGTACAGCTCCCGGTTCAGCCTGTCCTGGAACTGGTAGACCAGCACGGGCTCAAGCCACTTTCTTAAGCAGGCTACTAGGCTGCGAAACTCTCGAATGTACTCTGCAACTGGCCGCTTCCCCTGCCGACTTGAGCGAATCTTGGCCTCTGCCCAGTGGGTTTCCGTGGGGTCCTCAAATCTGAAGTAACAGGCAGTAAAGAGAAAGTAGAGCTGCTTAACTCATTCTTTGCATCAGTCTTCACACAAAAAGAAACTATAGCCCAACCTACCAAAAATGTAACTGTAAAAGACAGACTAGAAATAAAAGTTAAAATAAGCAAGAAAATGGTAAGAGAACGGCTGTCTGATCTTGTTGAATATAAATCACCGGGACCTGATGGATTACATCCCAGAGTTCTGAAGGAGCTGGCAGATGTCATCTCAGAAAAATTGTACCATATCTTTCAAAAATCCTGGAGCACCGGGGAAGTACCTGAGGATGGGAAAACAGCTCATGTGGTTCCCATCTTCAAAAAAGGAAAAAAATCAGACCCAGGAAACTGCAGACCAATCAGCCTAACATCAATTCTTGGGAAGGTACTGGAAAAAATAATCAAAAAACAGATCTGCAAACATCTAGAAACAAATACATTTATAACTAGAAGCCAGCATGGGATTGTTAAAAACAGATTGTCCTAGTGGACAATCAATTAAATATGAGCCAGCAGTGCACGGCAGCAGCCAAAAATACCAATGCAATCCTCAGCTGCATTAACAGAGGGATTGAATCAAGTTCACGTGAGGTACTAGTACCGCTCTATAAAGCCTTAGTAAGGCCACACCAAGAATACTGCATCCAGTTTTGATCACCACACTATAAAAAACATGTTGAGACTCTAGAAAGAGTGCAGAGAAGAGCAACAAAGATGATTAGGGGCCTGGAGGCTAAAACATATGAAGAACAGTTACAAGAACTGGGCATGGCTAGTCTAGTGAAGAGAAAGACCAGGGGTGACATGATAGCAGCAGGGCTTTTTTTTGGTCATAGAACGCCCAGAATGGAGTTCCGGCACCTTTTTTGGGTAGGGTAGGGTAGGCAAGGTGGGTTGTATGACGTGTGAGTTCCAGCACCTTTTTTTTTTTTTTTTTTACAAAAAAAGCACTGGATGGCAGTGTTCCAAGCCTCTTGGATGAGAAACGAAATGTCTTCAAGGAAAAACAAGAAAGTCCAGTTGCCTCATGAAAAAGCATCTTTGGGACAGTGTTCCAATATGTAAATGAAATTCAATGTAGAGAAAAGTAAAGTCTTACACTTAGGCAAGAAAAACCAAAAGTACAAATACGGATTGGGTGAAACCAGGCTTAATAGCAGTAACTGTGAGAGGGATCTTGGAGTCTTAGTGGACAATCAATTAAATATGAGCCAACAGTGTGCGGCAGCAGCCAAAAAAGCCAATGCAATCCTAAATTGCATTAACAGAGGGATTGAATCAAGATCACGTGAGGTACTAATATCACTCTATAAAGCCTTAGTAAGACCACACCTAGAATACTGCAACCAATTTTGGTCTCCACACTATAAAAAAGATGTTGAGACTCGAGAAAAAGTGCAGAGAAGAGCAACAAAGATGATTAGGGGACTGGAGCCTAAAACATATGAAGAACGGTTACAGGAACTGGGCATGGCTAGTCTAGTGAAGAGAAGGACCAGGGGAGACAGGATAGCAGTGTTCCAATATTTGAGGGGCTGTCCCAGAGAGGAGGGGATCAACCTATTTTCCAAAGCACCTGAAGGCAAGACAAGGAATAATGGATGGAAACTGATCAAGGAGAGATTCAACCTAGAAATAAGGAGAAATATTCTGACAGTGAGAACACTCAACCAATAGAACAGCTTGCCTTCAGAAGTTGAGTGCTTCATCACTGGAGGCTTTCAAGGAGAAACTGGACTGCCAGTTGTCAGAAATGGTATAGGGGCTCCTGCTTGAACAAGGGTTTGGACTAGATGACCTACAACAGAGGTCTCCAAACTTTCCGGCCTTGAGGACCAGAGGGAAGGAGAGCAGCTTCAAAATTGGTGTGTGCGCAAGCACATACACGGCCACGCACACTGGTGCGGCACTAGCAGCCCTGTTCGCACATGCGGCATGCGCTGGCGCTGTGCGCATGTGCGAACAGCCATGCACCCCCCGTACGGCAGCTAGCGGCCCCTTTGGGCATGCACGAACGGGCCATGCAAACCTCCAGGGCTAGCAGCTCATGCTCAAATGGACTGTGGACACCCGTTCCATGCTAGCATCCCCTTTCGCACCCACGTGCATGCTCAAATGGGGCCGTGGGCACAAGTCTGAGTGGGGGGGAATGTGTGCCCATGCGTGTGCGCACCAGCCAGCCATTTCCACGGCCAGCTGGCCAAGAGCCCACGGCCCGGTCCCGGACTGCAGACCATAGGTTGGGCACCCCTGACCTACAAGATCCCTGCCAACTCTATTGTTCTAAGGTTTCAAGACCCCATTAGTGAGTATTGTTTCAGTTCAAACTTAATTCTGATGTTTTATCCTGTTCATGTCAATTGAGCTTATGAAGAAATCATCATGACCTTCAGATACTTATTCCTGTGACTTTTCTGCATATACAGTAGTGGCCAAAGTTGTGGAAACCTTTTGGGAAAAGTGTATTTTTGAGGTTTGATGGCTAATAACAACACATTTTGGGGGGAGTAGTACCATAAAATTATATATCAATGGAAAGATAATTTAATCAAGAATGTAATGCAACAAAGTTTGTTCAATTATCTGTACTGTATTCTATGAAAAGTTATAGCCAAAGAACCAGAAAAAGGAAGCACAACTTGCTTAGGTTGATATCAGGTAGCTTTCCTTCATCTGATTGTAGCCAATGAGCATGAGTGTTTAGAGAGCCAATCAGGTGTCTTGTTTTGGCAATGAGCCAATCAGATCACAGTAGGATTCAGTTACTGATGTCATGTATTGAAGCTGAGAGGAGAACATTTGTCAGTGTGTTATGTGATCGCTATCAAGTTGGTTGGGTTTTTTTGTGTTCTTTCATTTAGTGAGCTTGTAAAACGTAATAAAATTAAAGTAATGGTGCAAAGAGTTGAGTGGTCGCCCAGAAAGCGATGTAAAATAGTATTATTAAGTGAACAAGGCTACAGTTATAAAGAAATTAGAAGAAAAATTGGTGGAAACTTAACCAAAGGTGGCATTTCTACTGTACACTTTTCCCAAAAGGTTTCCACAATTTTGGCCACTACTGTAATTCTTGACCAGTTTTTGTACTTTTGCACATTTTAGCCATGTGGTTATACTTTCCACACTTATGATATTTCTGACCATAGGCTGGATGCTGTTTGTAGGTATGCTTCATACTGCATCAGCTGCATTGATTGCACAAACTTTGTTTCTTTTGTTTCTTTTTTTGCCATTTTTTTCCTCTGCTGGTTTGTTTGTTAGGACTAAAGCCATGTTTCTGAGTTTGTTGGTCTCCTTTCTCTCTATAATTCATTATCACAGGTGATGGCTAATACCATAATATCACGATCACTTAAACATGAGCCAGCAGTGTGCTGCAACAGCCAAAAAAGCGAATACAATCCTTGGTTGTATAAACAGAGGCATAGAATCAAAATCACGTGAAGTATTAGTACCGCTTTATAAAGCCTTAGTAAGGCCACACCCGGAATACTGCATCCAGTTTTGGTCACCACATTACAAAAAAGATGTTGAGACTTTGGAAAAAGTGCAAAGAAGAGCAACTAACATAATTAAAGGTCTGGAGCCTAAAACATATGCAGAACGGTTGCATGAATTGCGTATGGCTAGTCTAGAGAAAAGAAGGACTGGGGTGACGTGATAGCAGTATTCTAGTGTTTTAGGGGCTGCCACAAAGAAGAGGGAGTCAACTTATTTTCCAAAGCACTAGAAGGCAAGACAAGAAACAATGGATGGAAACTAATCGAGGAGAGAAGCAGCTTGGAATTAAGTAGAAACTTCCTAACTTCACTGGAGGTTTTTTAAGAAGAGACTGGAAGTCACTTGTCTGAAATGGTATAGGGTCTCCTGCTTAAGCAGGGGGTTGGACTAGAAGACCTCCAAAGTCCTTTCCAGCTCTATTCTGATTGATTGATTGAACCCCTGCATTCATTTAATGTATGTATTGGGGTGATCAAGGATGAGGGCTGTTTCACTTAACGAGTTTCAGTTAACATCCTCCTGCCTTATGACCGAAATGGGCAGGCTCCATTACTGTCATGAGTCGAGGATTACCTGTACTAGGAATGAAAGCTTTCTTTTTTTTTTAAAGTTTTTTATTTATAATACAGTTAAAAAAGAAAACATTGGACATGACATAACATTTCAGTATAAACATTTCGATCAAATTATTTATCTTCTTACATTTAGTTCTTTATCTCTATAAATACATATGTGTTATTTATACAATACTTAATTCATTTCTCTATTTGCTGGCCTAAGATTATATACATTTCTATCTTAACACTAATCTGTAACCCCAACAGTCCTCCTCGATTCCCACCAATAGTAAAATTTGTCCCAGATTTCAAAGTATTCTGATCCACTCTTATCCTTCAGTTCCATCGTAAGCCTGTCCATTTCAGCGCAAGATAGTATTTTATATAGTAACTCTTCCTCTGTGGGAGTTTCTTTGTTCTTCCATTTTTGTGCAAACGCCAGTCTAGCAGCAGTCAAGATGTGCAACATCAAATAGACTATCCCCTTGCCATATTTCTCTATGGTTATGCCCAATAAAAAAAGTTCAGGTTTTAGCTCTATCTCCAACATTAATATTTCTTCCAACCATTTTCTTATCCTATTCCAATAATCACAGGCTTTAGGACATTCCCACCACATATGGTAATAGGTCCCTATTGCTAATTTGCATTTCCAACATATGGGTGAGAGATTTGGGCCCATTTTGGCTAACCTTGTGGGTGGGAAATGCCATCTGTAAAACATCTTGTAGAGATTTTCCTTATAAAAAGTAGCTAAGGTGAGTTTCCTGTTTCTTTCCCACAATTCTTGCCAGATATGCAGATCAATATTAAAGCTGAAATCCCTACTCCACGTTAGCATAGTTTCCTTGACCTGCTCTTCATACATTGCCTGATCTAGAAGGTAGTGGTATATTCTTTTAATCATTTTGTCCTCAGTTCCTAATAATATTTTATCTAGCTCTATCGGCTCTGTTTTTATACCCCACTCTTTTTTATTTTTCCGATATCTTGATTGTAGTTGGAGATATGCCCACCATTCCAATTCTATCCCTTCATCTTGAAAAGTTTTCCTTGATTTCAATTCTACTCTCTCATCTAATATATTTTTATACGTTATTACTTTCCCTAATTGTATAAACGTTGGGTGTATGTGCATTTCCAATGTTGAAATCCAGTTGGGAACTTGCATATAATTTTGTTGCCTAATTTTAACCCATACATCTATTAACACTCGTCTGATATAATGCCTCCGAAAGCACTGGTGGACCTTGTATTTCTCATCCCATAACATAGCGTGCCATCCAATCTGCATATCATGACCTTCCATTCTTAATAATCTTCTATTTTTCAATTGTATCCAGTCCCGCACCCGTATTAATACTGTAGCTTGATAATATTTTTCCAAATCTGGGAGGCCGAGACCGCCCCTTTCCTTAGAATCTTGCAATAATTTTAATTTAATCCTTGCTTTTTTCCCTTGCCAAATAAATTTAAGTATGGTTTGATTAAAATTTTGAAAAAATTCCTTATCTAATTTGATCGGTATGCATTGAAACAAAAATAATATTTTGGGTAGCACATTCATTTTAATTACGGCAATTCTACCCATAAAAGAGAGCTATAGGTTAGTCCAGGTATCCAAATCAATTTTAATCTGTTTCATTAATTTATCATAATTATCTCTTTTAAGTGTGGCACATCTAGCTGTTAGTTGTATCCCTAAGTATCTTATTTTCTTTGTAGTCTGGATACCTAATCTATCAACTAATTCATTTTTCTGTGCTCTAGTCATATTCTTAACAAGCATTTTGTTTTTTTCTTTATTTATCTTTAGGCCTGCTATTTCACCATATCCACCCAGTACTTCCATTAGCCTTGTCCCTGATTGTAGTGGCTCTTCAATTATAAAAACAAGATCATCTGCAAAGGCTTGCATTTTAAATATTTCTCTCTTGATCTCTAATCCTTTGATCTGCTCATCTTTCCGAATCACTCTAGTTAATACCTCCAGGGACAATACAAACAGTAATGGAGATAATGGACAACCTTGCCTTGTGCCTTTTTGAATTTGGAAACTTTCAGTTGTTTCTCCATTAATTATTACTTTAGCCGCCTGTTTGGAATAGATTGATTTAAACATATTTATAAAATTCTCCCCAAAATCCATATACACCAGTTGATTGAGCATAAAGACCCATTTCACATTATCAAATGCTTTTTGTGCATCAAGAAAAATTAATCCCATTTGTTTTTCATTGTGAACCTCATAGTATTCCAATACATCCAATACAATCCTAACATTATTTCTTATATATCTTTTGAGTAAAAAGCCATTTTGATCCATATGTATAAATTCTACTAAGAATCTTTCAAGTCTTTTAGCCATTATGGCCATAAAAAGTTTTATAATCTGAATTTAATAATGAAATAGGCCTATAATTTTTAATAAACACCGAATCTGAGTTTTCTTTGGGAATCAATGTAATAATTGCTTCTTCCCATGAAGTCGGTATTTTCGCATTTTTAGGACCTCATTGAATAGTTCTATTAATATTGGACTTAAAGATTCTTGCAAAATTTTATATATTTCTGCTGGTAAACCATCCGGCCCTGGTGCTTTGTTGTTGTTTTGTTTCTTAATTGTCTCTGATAGTTCTAGGGGTGTTATCTCTTTGTTCAACATATTTTTAATCTCTTCTGAAACTTTCGGTAGGTCGGCTATTTGCATATATTTTAGTATATCATCATTATTTTTCCGTTCTTCATCTTTATATAATTTCTTATAGAACTCATAGACCACCATTTTCTTTCCTTCATTCTGATATACCATATCGCCTTCTTTTTTTTAAACAAGTTTTATTAGTTTTTTTTTTCATTTTACAAACAAGTGCTTAAGAATCAACGTGGTGGCAGGGCAATCAGTTGTCCAAAAACAAAGTCATACTCATAAAGTTCAGATTAAATCAGTAAAACCCCCCTCTCTATTCCCTCTAATAACTTATTATATTCAAGTTAATGTATTTCAATATAGCTAAGTCAATCAAAACAATCATCAATAACATTTCATCTAAATAAATCCAAATCCTATATTAAGCTTTACTATTTCAATTGCTATATTCCATATTGCTAATATAAAAACATAATTAACACTTCAAGTTCTCTCCATTCCCTTTTTCCTTAACATAATCAATAATCATTTATTAATATCATTCCTTCTTTTTTCTTAATCAGTAACATTTCCTCTAAATAAATCCAAATCCTGTATTAAGCTTTACTATTTCAGTTGCTATATTCCATATTTCTAATCTAAATACATAATTAACACTTTGGGTGTCTTTCCACTCCCTTTTTCCTTAACATATTCAATAAACATTTATTAATATCATTTCTTCTTTTTTCTTATTCTTCTTCCATTACAAAATAGCTATCATTTCTAATAAAAAAAATATTAGTTCAAAAAAGAAAAGAGAAAAAAAGAACAAAAAGAAAAACAAAGACAAAACAAGAAAGAGAGAAAAAATACCTTTCTATTTCTATTATACTTTATAATCTATCAATCCCTCAATATCTGTGTCAAACTCCTTTAACCTCCTCCCAAAATTACTATATTTATTTATTTATTTAAATCGCATTTATATGCCGCCCCTCTCCGAAGACCCAGGGCGGCTCACAACAAAAAATACTACAATAATTTTAAAAATTAACACATTCATACCACACACAAACTCAATCAATTCACATGCACTGATGGTGGGACACTCTTAGGGCCGAGGGGCAGAGCGCAGCTCACATGCCCCAAGCCTGTTGGCATAGATGTGTCTTCAATCCTTTCCGCAAGGCTAGGAGGGAGGAAGCAGTACGAACCTCCGAGGGAAGCTGGTTCCAGAGGGCTGGGGCAGCAACGGAGAAGGCCCTTGCCCTAGGTCCCGCCAGACGGCATTGTTTAATGGATGGAACTCGTAGGAGGCCAACCCTGTGCGCCCTGACCGGTCGCTGGGATTCATGAGGCAGGAGACGGTCCCGCAAGTATCTTGGTCCATTGCCATAAAGGGCTTTATAGGCCATAACCAACACTTTGAATTGTGTTCGGAGACCAATTGGTAGCCAGTGCAGCTCACGGAGAGCTGGAGTAATATGAGCATGCCTTGGGAGACCCAAGACAGCTCGCGCGGCCACATTCTGGACTACCTGCAGTCTCCGGACATTCTTCAAAGGTAGCCCCATGTAGAGAGCATTACAGTAGTCGAATCTCGAGGTGACAAGGGCATGGGTGACTGTGAGGAGTGACTCCCGATCCAAATAGGGCCGCAACTGGCGCACCAGGCGAACCTGGGCGAATGCTCCCCTCGCCACAGCCGAAAAATGATGTTCCAAACTTAGCTGTGGATCGAGGAGAGCACCCAAGTTGCGAACCTTCTCCAAGGGGGACAAAACTTCTCCCCCCAGGGTAATGGACGGACAGATAGAATTGTCCTTGGGAGGCAGGGCCCATAGCCACTCCGTCTTGTCGGGATTGAGTCTGAGCCTGTTGGCACCCATCCAGACCCCAACAGCCTCCAGGCACCGGTTCATCACTTCCACTGCTTCGCTGTAATGACACAGGGTAGAGATATAAAGCTGGGTATCATCAGCATATTGATGATAACTTACCCCGTGGATAACTTATCCACGACAACCATGTTAATACATAGACAAACATCCTCTTATTAAATTCAAACCTTTAATTAATTTCTATTCAATCTAACATCTTATTTAACTGTCTTGAGCCATAAATCAGTCCATATCCAGTAAGCCTTTTAAACCCGCCATATAAAGCCTTAAGTCACACTCTTAAATCTTATTCTAGCTTTCTTTTTATGCCAGACAGGTTTCCATAACAACGCCTCTATATCAATGAACAAGTCACTTGTTATGCCTTGTAGTTTCCTTTGGGTCAAACAAAAGCGTCCCCTTTTCTGTTTTAAAGACCTAGCTCCTTTGTAAGTAATCCCTTGTTGTTTTAAAGCATCAAGTCTCCACATTTGAAACTGTTGAATAGCAGGCTCAATTATGTCCAAGTTTGTAGTTAATAGTTGCTTATCCAAGCTACCATAGTTCTCAGTTAGTTGAGATTGTCTGTCCATTTCTGTTGATTTTAAAGTTGTAAGTGGTTTAATTACAGTCCTTTTTAGTTCCTCGGAGATCTCATCAACATGAATATGAAGTAAAGTAGAATCTTCTTTAACCTTAGTTGATTGCACTTCTGTTGTTTTTTGGTCTATAGAATGCTCAGATAGAGTCTGGGGGTCAATTTGTAAATTCAAAGCAGGATTTCTGTTTTTTATTGCCATAGTACACTCTTTTATTTGCAAACGTATTTGGTCAGTAGCTTCATAAAGTTTTTCCAGTATGAGTTTATAGTCAAGTTGAACATAGGGTTTCTCCATTTCAAAAATAATTAGAAACAGTCTGTATCATTTAGTAGAGGCTGTGTTCAAGGAACATTTAATCAGTATCCACCCCAACCAATACAGCTGTTAAATTTCTTTGTCTTTTTCCTTTTATGGTAATCTGAAGGTCAAAGTCAGTCTCACCATCAGAAAAGGAGACAGTTGCAATTTTGACTTTTTCCACCAGGTGTCCTTAGTAAAATATAAAATCTCCTCCCAGAGACCAGAAATATCATTAATAAGATCAGAAAACACAGAAAAAAGAATTATTCAGATGTAGACTAAGTCCAATGGTAGATTCAATATTAAAAAAAAAATTTCCAAGACCCCAAAGTGAATAAAAAAGAATAAAAATAGGGAAAAAAAGTCACTTTAAATTAATTCAGTCCATTTAAGCTTCTTTTTCCCACACTCACAAACGCCGCTTTCTTAGAGCAGGGAAATAATTTCAAAAGTGCTTTTTACAGGCACAAAAAAAAGGAGAACCAAGAGAGGGAAAGAAAAAAGTCTCACCCGGCTCAGCCACGGTGGTTCCTGTGCTTAGATGTTCTTCTGACTTCTGGTTACAGCGGCAAGGTGAACGGCCATTTTACTGGCCGGTCTTTCCACTGTCGGCCCAAGGGAGCAATCTCGGGCCGTGGAGGAAGCTGCTGCTCTCCCACAGACGACGAGGACCTCCTCAGTGGTAGCCGCCCCTCCAGGGCGGCTTTTCGACCCGATTAAGGGTCTACTGGCAGCGGAGAATCAGCTGGCGAAGAGAGCAGTCTCTTCGCGCAGCTGTAGGCGCCGCGATCCAGAACCGGAAGTCACCATATTGCCTTCTTCATTGTATAATTTACTAATCCTCTTTTTATCGTTGTTTCTTTATTCTGTAAGCCAACCATCTCCCCGGTTTATTGTCGTTTTCAAAAAAAGTTTTGCTTAGTACGTTTTATTTGCTGCCCCAATTCTTCCTTTTCGATAGTGTTCATCTTGTGCTTAATTAGGTCAATTTGTTGTTTCAGGTCACGTCTTTGTGGTTCATTTTGTAGATTTTCCTCGGCCCTGTTAAGTTCTTCTTCTAAATTTCTTTGTCGCTGTAGTTTAATTTTATTTTCTCTGGCCATATAAGCAATTGCAACACCTCTCATGTAAGCTTTGGCTGTGTCCCATAAGTTTTGGCAATTTGTATCTTCCTTTTTATTCATCTGAAAAAACAGACCCATTTGGTCTTCCAATTTCAATTTGAATTCTTTATGTTTTAAAATTGCTCTTTTCAGGGACCATCTCCTTATTTTCTTTTGCCCTCTCCATCTAATTCTGATTGGGTTGTGATCCGCCCAAGAGTTCGTGTCAATTGTAATATCTTCCACTTCCAAATTTAAATCTGACAACCACGCCATATCGATTCTGGACCATGATAGATGTCGCCCCGAATAGTAAGTATACTGCTTTTTCCCTGTATTCCTCTCCCTCCAAATGTCCTGAATACTAAACTCCTCTACCATTTTTAGGAAGGTACTGGGTAATGTTCCGCTAACTCCTTTTCTAATCTTATCACTTTTATAATCTAGATGTCTATCAGCAATTGCATTGAAGTCTCCTATTATACAGATGCTGTCATATTCAAACTCACTAATAATACTATGTAATTTTTTATAGAATTGTTTCTGCCCTTCATTCGGGGCATAAATTCCCACGAGGGCTATTTTTATTTTATTCAATATTACTTCTATTATTAGAATTCTACCATCTTCAGCTTAATAAATTTGATTTGCCGGAATTCCCTCTTT
The DNA here is from genome assembly GCA_034064705.1 of Bothrops alternatus. NCBI lineage: Eukaryota > Metazoa > Chordata > Lepidosauria > Squamata > Viperidae > Bothrops > Bothrops alternatus. The sequence goes on along the minus strand of JARGCV010000175.1, from coordinate 732,599 downwards.
GATATATGCTACAACTCCTCCTTTTTTTGTTGTGAAAGTGCTGCAAACATATTCCCCAATTTGGGGCGATTTAGTAGGTATTGGTGTTGTTTTTTTATATGAACTTCTTGTAAAATTATATCCAAATTCATCTTACTAAGTTTATTTTTTAAAAAATTTCTTTTTAATGTGGAGTTGAGACCATTAACATTCAGGGATAAAATCTCAGCACTTTCTTTTACCTCTTTATCTATATTTAGATCTTGTGATTATTGTCAGTCTAGACTCTTTAACTTGTGGTTCCTTTTCTCTTTCCACTAACAGTCTTGTCGGTCTAGCCTCTTTAACTTCTTTGAGTCTATCCTCAAAGATAATTTTCCATTATCTTTTCCATTATCTATATCCTCTCCTTTCCCAGCTCCCTTGCCTTTAGTTTGTGATTCCTTTTCTTCTATGGCTTGTGCTAATATCTCACCTTCCTCTCTTGCCTCTCTTTCCACTAACTCCTCCTCACTGCCAAAATTTTGTCTATAAAATTCTTCTGCTTTATCTACAGTATTGTATCTAGTCGAAGCCTCTTTTCCTGCCACATGACCATAATCCCTTCCGGTGCCAGCCATCTGAAATTAATATTTTTTCTTATCAATTTAGAGGTTATTCGTTGGTAGGGTCTTCTCAAATCCCTCACCCTTCTAGGTACTTGCTTAAGTACAATTAATTGTCTGCCTCAGTATTCCAATGAGTCGTCTCTAGTCCTAAATAATATTTCATCTCTAATAGATTTCTTAACAAATCTAATGTGGACTTCTCTAGGGAGATTATGCCGTCTCGCATAATTCGTATGGATTCTATAAGTCTCATCTATCTCATTCGCCATCTCTTCTTTACTGGTGCCTAAAGCCCCCGCCAGTATATCTATCATCATCACTGGTAAATCTTCACCTTTTGTCTCTCTGACGTTTTGGAACCGTAGATAATGGGCAACCTTCTCTAATTCAAGGGAAATAACTGTTGATTCCAATTCTCTGTTAGCCTGGACTAACCTCTCGTTCATTTCATCTACTCTCTGTTCTTCTTTTCCCATTCTTTCTTCCATTTCCAGTAACTTTTGTTCATTTTTCATAATCTGTTGCTGAAAACACTCAAATTTCCCATCCACTGACTTCATCTTTTCCTTAAGTTCCCCTGTGTCACTTCTTACTTCCCCTATTTCTTTTTTTAGGTCTTCATTATTTTCGCACATTACCTCTTGCATTGATTGCAGCATTAGTTGCAAATCTCTAAATGAATTCTCTCTATTTCTTTGTGTCACCTCTTCCAGAGATCTTTGCCTAGCTGGACTTGGTTCCATTGTTGTGGTTTGTGTTGTCTGCTTCCTCCCTATTCCAACTCTTGTGAGATTGGGAATACTTGTCATCTTTCTCAACTCTTCAAACCAACCTCCCCACTTATTTACAATTTTTATATTTCTCTCCAGTATATCAGAGTTGTCACAATTAGACCTAAGTATATTACATTTTGTATATAGTAATACATTGTCAATTAGATATATTAAATACAGGTATTAATATACTTAACCCTATATTTTACAGCAATCAATATTCACAATAAACTTATCAATAAATATAATTAATACTCATTCTTTTAGTTAGTGCAGATATCAATGATTTCAAAAAGATCAATGGATATATATAGTTTTTCACCCTTGCTATACTCACAATTTTCTCATATAGTTTTTCCGTATAGTTTCTTTCAGATCTTAAGGTCAGGAATTTTTGCTCAAATATCTAGTTTACACTTACAAACAAAACTGAATGTACTTAAAGACACAAGTTTGTTATTTCCTCTTGTTGTTTTTTTTCCCTTCTAGAATTATTCTCTGTTCAGCCAGCAGGTCTCTCTCTTGCTTTTATCTCTAATATTCAGCCTAGAGTCTTGCTACAAAATGTTTACTTCCTTGGCTTCTTCCGCAATTTCACTTTATAGTTTTGAAGTGCACTTGCCTCTCGTAGTTAAGCTTTCCTTCTTCGAAAAGGAGAAAAAAGAAACTCCTGTTCACTTTGCGTTTCTCCAGCTAGTACAATTCCACCGTGCAGGCAGCCCTTCTGTGCGCAAACTTTTTTCTCACCGCTATTTCAGGAACAGGGAGGGAAAAGAAAAACTTTCTCTCCTCTTCTCTTTTGGGCTCCTTTATTCTTCAATCCGTTCTAGAAATCCTCCGGCAGGTTCTCTCACCCAGATCCCTTCTACTCAGTCGTCAGGATCACTGTCAGGATTGCTTTTAACTGGATCTGTCACATCTCTGTCCTGCTATATCACCGCTACCTTTCGGCCGGCTGACAGTTGTCATTTCTTCGCGGCCGCCATTATGGGCCATCTCCTTCCTCTGCTCGACTTGTCAAGGCTTCTCCTGAGTTCGCTGGTCTGGACCGCCGCCAGAGACCGCTCCTCAGGACACCTCTTTTTTTCCTGGTCCCCCTCCAAGGAACTTGGGACCCCGAAGGGTCCGTCAAATGGTCGGAAGCGAGGGCAGACGATACAGAGAATCATCCAGCACACCCGTTCTTCTTGACAGCTGGCCCTGCTCAGAATGAAAGCTTTCTTGAAAGTATTTGGGTGACTATAAGAGGAAAAATAAATAAATTGCCATAGGTATGTACTAAAGGCCACCCAACCAAGTAGAGGAAATAGATTAACTTTTTCTAATCAGTTAGTTGAGGTGTGCAGGAAACACTTGTAGTAATGGGAGACTTTAACTACCCTAACATCAACTGGGAAACAAACTTTGCAGTGAGTGGGAGATCAAACAGGTTTTTGATGTGCCTAGCTGACAACTTTATCTCCCATAAGGTGGAGGAGGGAATTCTATACTGTACTTAATCCTTACTAATAGGGATGAAATGGTTGAGGGAGTAGAAGTTGTAGGAACTTTGGTAGAGAGTGACCATGTCATAATAGAATTCAGCATAATGTAGGCACAAGTGACTGAACAAAGTCAGACCAGTGTTTTACACTTTAAGAGAGCTGACTTCAACAAACCAAGAAAGAGATCAGGAAGGACTCCATGGATGGAAATCCTAGAGGGAAAAACAGTTCAGGAAAAACAATTTTTTTTGAGTATCTTATGGACCAACTCTTGCCTTTTTCATATGAAAATTGGCTTATGCTGGGGGATTGGAATGGAGTGATTTCGCCACTTTGGGATAGAACATCTGCTAAAGGGATCAAACCATCCCAGGGCAAACTACCAAAGTCATTTTTTGAAATGATGGACAATTTAACACTAATAGACTCATGGAGGCATAAAAATGGCTCCGCAAGAGAATATACCTTTTTTTCAGAAAGGCACAAATCTTTTTCAAGGATCGATATGATTATGGACCTCTAAAAACTTAGCAAATAGAATTTTTAAAGTTGATATCCTACCTAAATCCTTTTCTGATCATAACCCAGTTGTTTTGGTCCTCAGAAAAAAGAGTTTGAGTTATAGATGGAGATTGAATGAATCTATTTTACAAAAGGAGACAACTGTAAAGCAATGTAAAGGGGCGTTGTCTTACCTGAACGCCTTTTCTCAGCATGATGATGTAGCATCCACCGGTGGGTAATCTCAGCCTTCCTGCTCAGTTGAGACTAAGTCAGAACTTTAGCCACGCCTCACTTGGGCGGTGCCTTCCCAGTTTTGATGAGGCAAAGCATCCATGACAAAGTCCGACGCAATGGCTCCTCCCGTAACCACACCTGCCTAGACTGCCGTTAAGGGTGTGTGTGGATGCTACATCATCATGCTGAGAAAAGGCATTCAGGTAAGACAACGCCCCTTCTCCAGCATGATGAATGTAGCATCCACCAGTGGGACATACTAAAGCCACCCATGTCCCTACGGGGAGGGAAAAGTCTAGGCATGTGTCTCCTGCGAGGAAACTACCTGCTCCAAGACCCTTCTACCAAATGAGGCATCTGCCGCAGCAAACTTATCAAGCTTGTAATGGCTTATAAACGAAGAGGGAGAAGACCAGGTTGCTGCCCTACAGATCTCCTCAACAGAAGCCTGGGTAGACCAGGCCGCTGATGTGGCCGCGCTATGTGTAGAATGAGCAGTGATGTTTGTAGGCACCGGGAGAGACTGGGATCTATAGGCGTGAGCAATGCATGCTCTGATCCATCTTCCGATGGTTGAAGATGATACCTTCTTACCCATGGAAGATGGCTGGAAGGACACAAACAGGGCCTCCGACTTGCGAAAGGCAGCAGTCCGCTTGACATAATGGTGCAGAGCCCTGCACACATCTAATTTATGCCACAGCCTCTCCAGACAATGTGACGGGTTGGGACAAAAGTCTGGAAGAACCAAATCTTGGGACCTATGGAACCAGGTATTGACTTTCGGAATGAAAGAAGGATCCAACCTAAGGACCACTCTGTCATCCAGAAACATACACAGGTCACTTCTGCCCAAGAGTGCGGCCAGTTCCGAAATACGCCTTGCTGACGTGATTGCTACCAGAAAGGCAGCCTTCAGAAAAAGGAAGTGAAGTGAACAAGATCAGATGGGTTCAAACGGTGACGCCATGAGAGCCTGTAACACTCTTGGTAAGTCCCATGATGAATAGCGATGCACCACAGGAGGCTTAGTGTTAACTGCCCCTTTTAGAAAGGCGGAAACTGCCGGGTGCTGTGATAATGGGACTAGATTGTCACACGTGAGGACTGTCGATAAGGCCAAGACCTGTCTGCGTATGGTACTATGTGATAGACCCTTATTCAGGTCCTCCAAGAGGTATTCTAATATGTCAGGAATGGTGACTGCCAACGGTCTAAGATTCTGTTTCGTACACTACGTGCAGAAATTCCTCCACGTGGCATCATAAATCCTATTGGTCGAGGGCCACCTTGAAGCTTGGATTATCGAGATCACACCAGACGAATAGGACTGCCTAGCTAAACTCTCCCGTTCAAGTGCCAAGCGGCTAGTTGAAGCCACTAGGGGTCTGGGTGTTGAAGTCTCCCCTGACTGAGAGAGATGTGGCCCGGCGGAATCCTCCACAGAGGAGAGAGTGACAATTCCACGAGGTCGGCAAACCACGGTCGCCTTGGCCAGTGTGGGACAACTAAGATTACTTCCGCCTGTTCTTGGAGAAGCTTGCAGATGGTCGCTGGAATCAGGGGAAGAGGGGGAAATGCATAAAGCAGTCCCCTGGGCCACTTGCTGCGGAGGGCATCTGTTCCCTCCGTTCCCGGTGACGGAAACCTTGTGAAGTATCTGGGTAGTTGGGAGTTTGTCGAGGAGGCAAACAGATCCACTTGTGGTTGTCCGAATCTGGCCGAGATTTCCCTGAACAGGTCCAGGCGCCACTCCGAGTGGTCGACCGTAAACCTGCTCAGTGAATCGGCTTGATGATTCACTTCCCCAGATATGTGTTCCGCACTGATAGATTCCAGGTTGGACTCTGCCCACAGACCCAGGTCCAAGGCTTCCAGCATGAGAGACCACGACCAGGTCCTTCTCTGTCTGTTGACATGGGCCTTGGCTGCTACATTGTCCGTCAGTATTAGAACGTGCTTTCCCGCCACTAGGGCGGAGAATTGACGGAGTGCCAGATGGATTGCTCTGAGTTCTAGCCAATTTATGTTGTGTGATAAATCTGACTGGGACCATTGGCCCTGTGCCATGTGAGTCTATAGGCTGGCGTCCGTAGTCAAGGTGAGCCTGGGAGGCTCCTTGAAAAGGGATCCCCTGTTCATTGCTGACGACGTCCACCACAGAAGGGACAACAGTGTGTGGTGCGGGACTCTTACCTTCCTTGTGGAAGCACTCACATTCCTTTTCTGGAAGGGAAGGAGGAACCACTGGAGGATTCTGGAATGTAGCCTGGCCCACGGGACACTTCCCAGACAGGAGACCATCTTTTCCAACAGCTGAGACATCTGGACCAGTGGAACTACCTTCTCTCTCCGGATCTTGTGAACAAGTGACCTGATACTGTCTTTGCGCTCCTGGGAGAGGTAAACCTTGCAAAGATTTGAGTCTATTATTGCTCCTAGGTGGAGGAGTCGAGTGGAGGGGGTTGTGTGACTCATCTTGAAGTTTACGGAAAATCCGTGCTCCTGAAGAATATTGATTGTGAGTTGCAGGTCCGATTGGGCGGAACGGAATGAACTGGATTGGATAATTCTATCGTCCAGGTAACATTGTATGCGCACTGGAATCAACCTGAGGTGGGCTGCTAAGACTGCCAAAATCTTTGTGAACACCCGAGGGGCCGAGGAAAGGCCGAATGGTAGAGCCCTGTACTGATAATGCCGGTGCAGATAACAAAACCGGAAGAATTTGCGGTGTTGTGGGAGGATGGGAATATGGAGGTATGCCTCTGTCAAGTCTATGGAGGAGAGGAAATCCCCTTTTCTGATACTGGCCAGAATGGATTTGAGGGACTGCATTTTGAACCTCCTGTAGATTAGGAAGTAATTTAGTCCCTTTAAATCCAGTATGGCCCTCCAACCCCCCGAGGCCTTGGGAACCACGAACAGACTGGAGTAAAACCCTCTTCCTCTCTGTTCCAGAGGTACTGGTTCTATGGCTTCTATCTCTAGCAGATGGGATATGGCCGTGGATACCAACTCGGCCTTGCTTGAGTTTCTTGATATGGGACACTGTATAAAGCGGTCTCGAGGGATAGATAAAAATTCTAGGGCGAGACCGTATCTTATGGTCTCCCTTACCCAAGAGTCGTTGGTGGTGACCTCCCAAATGTCGCTGAACAGTGCTAAGCGACTGCCTATAGGGGGGTCCACCTTGGCGTCACTTGGACCGCCTAAAAGGACGGGCCCCGGACCCTCGAAAGGGACGCTTGGACTGGAATTGACCCCTGGTTCCAGGATTTTGGCGTTCCTGCTGTCGATCCTGTCTGGGGGAAAAGGATCGAGAACCTCTGGGCCATTCCCAGGACTGCTCAGTCCGAAAGGGCTGCCTCCACTCCCAGGAACCCCCGGCACGAAAGGTCTGCCTGCGGAATTCCTGCTGGGGCCTTCTATCTGTCCTCTTAGAGGGTGTGTGCAAGAATCTTGTGCTTGTCCTTTCCCTCTATAAGGTACAGTTTGAGGACAGGACCGAACAGATGTGTTCCACTATACGTGGCTGTCGATAGGCGCCACTTGGATTTTAAGTCTGTCCTCCACTGTTTCAACCACAGCAGCCTGCAGGATGAGACAGTGGCAGCAATTGATCTGGCGGAGTACCTGGCAGAGTGGAGAGATGCGTCTGCCATATACTCCGATGCAGCAACTAATTTCCCCAACGTCTGGTGTGCACGCACCTGGTCAGGAGGAATCAGGGCCTATAGTTCACGGAGCCACATGATGGATGCCCTTGCAAAAAAGGACGAAGACGTTGCCGCCTTGATCGCCCATGCCGAGGCCTGGTGAGCTCTGCGGAGAGAAAACTCAAACCTCTTATCCTCCGCCTTTAGGGCTTCTGCCATATCACCTGGGATTGTGGATGTGGAGAACAACGAAGTGAGAGGAGTATCTACAGTGGGCACCTCTAGAAGTGAAGCAAACGAAGAGGAAACATTAAATAGTTTCTTTTCCGTACTATTGGGAGAAGGCAGAGTGGCCAATGAGGACCACTGTTTCTCCATAGTGGTGCGGAAGACACTTGGGCAAGGAATTTGTTTCTCCTCCACTACTTGCACTGCAAACAAGGGATTAGACTCCTGTGCAGTAGAGGTAGATGGTTTAGGTTCCTGTTCAGTAGCCAATTTGGCCGTAGTACAGGCCTTCATAAGCAATGACCTGAACAGGGAAGGATCGAAGAGACCCGATGTCAGGGCCGGATCCGGTGCCGCCTCCTCATCCTCTGACATAGGCATGTCTGCCATCTCCAGGTCCACGGACTCCTCTTCACCTAACTGAGAGGATGTCTCAGAAATACCAGAGCTGGTTAACGGGGCACGCCATGTTTGATGTAAAGGTATAGATGGAGGTGGTGGTACCTGCGGGAACCTTTGGCCCATGGAGGAGGCCATGAATTGCCCAAACGCATGGTGCATGAATGCCTGGAACTGCTCTGACCATATGTCTTGTTGGTCTGTAGAACGAACTCCAGCTGCAGTGGGAGTGTATGTGGCTTCAGGGGCTTGTTGTGTGATGAAAGAAGGAGGAGGAGGGGGACCAACCTGTTTAGTTTCCCCCTGAGGAGACCATGCCCTAGAGGCATCATGAGAAGACGCGAATTGCGGCTCAAATGGGGATCGGTCCAGTGAGATGGGGAGAACCACTTCAGCCTCACTGGACATGAGCCTTTGAGCTTTGGAGAACTCCCTCTCCAGCGCCAGATGTTTCCTCGAGGCCTCTCGCTCAGCTGCTTTGGAGGGCTCCTTGGTGGATGTGTTCTTTGTTTTGGCCTTTTTCTTCCCCCCCGCCTCTAAATCAGAAGACCTGCGCTTTTTTTGTGGGGGGGAACGTCAGAGCCCTGTAATGTCTGAGGAGTTGCACTGTCTGCCATCACACACTGGATATTCCGGGTAGGAGATGTCCAGGAAGGGGGGAAAATTACACGCAGATCTGGTTATCAGAGAGGGAAGTTCCCGCGCCCTGATCAACCACGATGGCAAACAGCCAGACAGTTCCCTAGAACTGCCTGTCCAGGCCCTGAAGGCACAGTGCCGCGAACTAATAGGAACAGGTGGAGTCTAAATTAATTCCCCCTCAAAGGCAATACAGAAGATTAGGATTTGTGATGTATAGACGTGATCAATTTGTGAAATCAAAAATGGCGGCCGCACCCCTTTCTTCAGCTATTTCCCTGAATAGAAGGGGAATGTGCAAGGAGGGCTGGAGAAATCCCCCGTGAGAGCCTGGCACAGCAGGCTGAAATTAGCTAGGATCAGGCCTGATGGTACCTCTATGGAACCCAAGGGCCTTCAAAATTTATTTATTTATTTAAATCACATTTATATGCCGCCCCTCTCCAAAGACCCGGGGCGGCTCACAACAAAAAATACTACAATAATTTTAAAATTAACACATACATACCACACACAAACTCAATCAATTCACATGCACTGATGGCGGGACACTCTTAGGGCCGAGGGGCAGAGCAGAGCTCACATGCCCCAAGCCTGTCGGCATAGATGTGTCTTCAATCCTTTCCGCAAGGCAAGGAGGGAGGAAGCAGTACGAACCTCCCAGGGAAGCTGGTTCCAGAGGGCTGGGGCAGCAACAGAGAAGGCCCTTGCCCTAGGTCCCGTCAGACGGCATTGTTTAATGGACGGGACTCGTAGGAGGCCAACCCTGTGCACCCTAACCGGTCGCTGGGATTCATGAGGCAGGAGACGGTCCCGCAAGTATCTTGGTCCGTTGCCATAAAGGGCTTTATAGGTCATAACCAACACTTTGAATTGTGTTCGGAGACCAATTGGTAGCCAGTGCAGCTCACGGAGAGCTGGAGTGATATGAGCTTGTCTGGGAGACCCAAGACAGCTTGCGCGGCCGCATTCTGGACTACCTGCAGTCTCCGGACATTCTTCAAAGGTAGCCCCATGTAGAGAGCATTACAGTAGTCGAATCTCGAGGTGACAAGGGCATGGGTGACTGTGAGGAGTGACTCCCGATCCAAATAGGGCCGCAACTGGCGCACCAGGCGAACCTGGGCGAATGCTCCCCTCACCACAGCCGAAAAATGATGTTCCAAACTTAGCTGTGGATCGAGGAGAACACCCAAGTTGCGAACCTTCTCCGAGGAGGACAAAACTTCTCCCCCCAGGGTAATGGACGGACAGATAGAATTGTCCTTGGGAGGCAGGGCCCATAGCCACTCCGTCTTGTCGGGATTGAGTCTGAGCCTGTTGGCACCCATCCAGACCCCAACAGCCTCCAGGCACCGGTTCATCACTTCCACTGCTTCGCTGTAATGACACGGGGTAGAGATATAAAGCTGGGTATCATCAGCATATTGATGATAACTCACCCCGTGTCGGCGGATGATCTCACCCAACAGCTTCATGTAGATGTTAAAAAGCAGAGGTGAGAGAACAGACCCCTGAGGGACTCCACACGGAAGAGGCCTCAGAGCCGATCTCTGACCTCCTGCAAACACCAACTGCGACCGGCCAGAGAGGTAGGAGGTAAACCACCGTAGAACGGTGCCCCGCACTCCAAGGCCCTTCAACCGGTGCAGAAGGATACCATGGTCGATGGTATCGAATGCCGCTGAGAGGTCAAGAAGCACCAGGATAGTGGAATAACCTCTATCCCGGGCCCGCCAGAGATCATCGATCAGCGCGACCAAAGCAGTTTCTGTGCTGTAACCGGACCTGAACCCAGACTGCTGAGGGCCCAGATAATCCGTTTCATTCAAGGACCGTTGGAGTTGGAGGGCCACCACCTTCTCAACAACCTTCCCCCAAAAGGGAAGGTTGGAGACTGGACGATAATTATTTAAAACTGCCGGGTCCAGGGAAGGCTTCTTGAAGAGGGGGCGCACAAGTGCCTCCTTTAAGGGAGCCGGAAAGGACCCCTCCCTCAATGAAGCGATAACAACCGCCTGGACCCAGCTCCGTGTCACCTCCCTGCTAGCCGAAACCAGCCAGGAGGGGCACAGGTCCAGTAAACAGGTGGCAGAACTTACAGCTCCAATGGCCTTGTCCGCATCATCAGGAGTTACCAGGTCGAACTCATCCCATACAACAGGACTAAGACGGGCCTCTGTCATCTCGACTGACTCATTGTCAGCCGACACTGCATTCCAATGGGAGTCCAAGTCAGTCCGGATCTGAGCGACCTTGTCTGCGAAAAAGGTGTTAAATTCTTCGGCATTGCCCTGCAAAGGTTCCTCCCTCCTCCCCGTATTCAGGAGAGAGCGAGTCACCCTAAACAGGGCAGCCGGACGAGATTCCGCAGACGCGATCAATGCGGAAAGATACTGAGATCTTGCCGCAGTGATCGCTTCCAAATAGGTCTTAATATAAGCTCCCAATTTGGTTCGATCAGGTTCGGATCTGCTTTTCCTCCATTGCTGGAGGAGACCACGCCTATAGTTGCAATCAAAATGGCGGCCGTTAGACTTCCTCGTCTCCCAAAATGGCGACGTGCCAGGGAGAAACACCACCGAACTATTTTGGCCGTCCGGAATGAGAAAGGAGCCGAGGGAACTTACTCGAATAATTCCCTTTTCTCCCCTTTTATCTTTAAAGACCGAGAAAACTTGCGTTTGAGTTGTGCAGCCCCCGCTGCGATCCGAATCGTCACTTGTACTAGCCTAGACCTCGTGGCCACGAGGTGAGTAAAATGAGGCCGCCCGGCCGAGCCGCGCTCCCGGGAATCACCACCGACAAAAAGCCTCCGTTTCCAGCGCTAAACAGCTGATCCGGGGCTCAATCCCTCAGCGATCCGGCACGGCTGAAATTCGGCTCGCAAAGAGCCCATAAGGCCCCTTGGAACCTAAAGGCACCTAAGCTGCCCTTGGAAATCCACTAATTGAGACCAAATTTAAAGAATGGCAAATTTGCAAGTAAACTAAAGTATAACTCCTGAAACCAATCTTACTACTACAATCCTGAAATAAACTTTTTAACTAGCCTAATTGAGGAGCCAAACAAAGTTGCATCCTACTGAGCTGAGACTGAGTCAAAAACTGGGAAGGCACCGCCCAAGTGAGGCGTGGCTAAAGTTCTGACTTAGTCTCAACTGAGCAGGAAGGCTGAGATTACCCACCGGTGGATGCTACATTCATCATGCTGGAGAAAAGAAATTACACGAATATTTTGATAATAATTTAGGTAAAGGGACAGATCTAATAACAGTTTGGGAGGCTATAGTAAGGCAGTTATGAGGGGTTATTTTATACAATACAATTGGTTAGAGAAGAAAAAATCTTTGAAAAGGACCCAGAAGATACTTGATGCAATCAGACAGAAAGAAATTGAACTGCAAAAATCACCTACGGACCCTAAAATTCTGCACCAAATTAACTTACTGCGCCAACTGTCTATGTTAACAGTCAAAGAAATAGAAACAAAATTGAGTTATGTGAAGCAAAGACATTTTGAGTTTGCAAATAAACCAGGGAGATGGTTGGCATATAGACTAAGAAAGGAGAGGGAAAAGAGAATGATTGAAAAAAATTGTGAAGGTAATAAAGTAATAACTGGTAACGACCAGATTAAAAAATCCTTTCTCAACTTTTATTCTAATCTGTATAGGATGCAGGAGTTAGATAGGTCAAAAATAGATGAATACTTGCTTAGACAAAATTTACCGAAACTTTCATGGCCCACAGACAATTTATGAATGAGCCAATAACTACTTTTGAAATATCAGAAGCTATAAGAAAAATGAAATTAGTTAAACCTCCTGGTCCAGATGGACTTACAAGTCAATATTATAAATGTTTTGAAGATGAACTTCTTCAGCCATTAAAGGATGTAATGAATGTTATATTACAGGGGGAAAAAATACCCCCAACATGGTCAGAAGTTAATATTGTGTTACTTCCGAAGGAGGGTCAGGATGCCACGATGATAAAGAATTAGAGACCAATCTCATTATTAAATAAGGATTATAAACTATTTGCTGCAATTTTGGCAGAAAGACTAAAAAAAGTTTTACAGGTAATATATTCACGATGACCAAGCTGGCTTTCTGCCAGAAAGGCAGCTAAAGAATAATGTGAGAATGGTTTTGAATATTATTGAATACCTAACAATACCACAATGAACAACAGGCAGCTCTAATATTCCTAGACGTTGAGAAGGCCTTTGACAACTTAAATTGGGTCTTTATGTTTAAAGTTCTACAAGAAATGGACTTTGGGAGGAATTTTATTGAAGGGGTTAAAGCTATTTATACATTACAGCAAGCAGAAATTGTTATTAATGGTGATCTAACTAACTCATGTGAAATCCAAAAGGGTACACGACAAGGATGTTCGCTGTCTCCACTGTTGTTTATCTTGGTGCTGAAAATCCTGAATAGAGATATCAGGCAAGATGAGAAAATAAAAGGTATAAATGTTAAGAAGGAAGTTTATAAATTGAGGGCCTTTGCCTTTGGTGATATTTCTGTAAGACCCAAAAAATAACATAGAACACCTGATGAGGAAACAAAATGAGTTTGGGTCCTTGGCCGGTTTTAAAATTAATAAGCAGAAAACATCAATGTTGATTAAGAATATGACTGCACAGGATGGTGATATATTGACTAAAAAGTCAGGTTTTAGGGTTCAGAAAAGGTGAAATATTTGGGGGTTACGTTATCAAATTGAAATACAAACTTGTTTAAAAATAACTATGTGCCACTCTGGAATGATATCAAAAAGATTTATTAAGATGGGACAAATTGCATTTATCATTATTGGGTAGAATTTCTGTGATTAAGATGAATGTTTTACCAAAGATGCTCTTCCTGTTTCAAACATTACCAATACTTGCAACTGAAACTCCATTTAAACAATGGCAGAGAGATATCTCTAAGTTTATATGGCAGGGGAAAATGTATTTTGATGCTTGTTGTTTGGTTTGGCTAAAAGAATGGGTGAACCTTCAGAATAAGAGGTTACTGGACCTAGAGGGCCGTGAATTAAGGTTTGGTTGGCATGGCTATCTGTGGTATGACAAAGTAAATGTTGATTTTAATAATCATTTTACCAGGCATGCCATTTTGAGAGTTTGGATTAAATATAAAACAAGGTTCTCTACGAAGATGCCACTTTGGGTTTCCCCGCAAGAAGACTTTTTTAGAAAAAAGATGGTGATGAGGCCAAATTGGTGGACTTATGGTAAAATAATATCTTTCAACCAGGGTGAGCCTACCCTCAAATCCAAGGAGGAGCTAGAATCAGAAGGTCATGTCTGCCATTGGTTTACATATATGCAATTGAAAGAAAGATTCAAGTTAGATAAAAAGAATCATGGGTTTAATTTTGTTAAAAATGAATTGGAAAGCCTACTGTGCGGTAGTGATGAACATATTGTAAGGTTTTCCACTCAGCCTCACAAACTTCTCTGCACTACTCAGGAATTTCAAAGAGCCAAAAGAAACTCCTGAGCCGAGGTTTCAGCAAAGAAAACAACTTTATTTTGGCCAAGACAGAGTTGGGTAACCTTCTCCCTCTTTGTGGCTGCTTAGAGGGACGAAGGCACACCCAGTAGAGATGTCTTCTACCTTTTATACTTTTTCAAAACAAAGAGATCCAAGTCTCTGTACCAGGAGCAAGGAAGCACAGAAAAACAAATTCCAGGATGATGACTCATACACATCAATCCAGGCTAACTCACCTTCCCCCTCCCTATCTCCCGGACCACTGAACCCCTCCTTGCTCCTTTCATGTAAGCAATCTCCTGAGCAATCTCCTGTATATTTGACATGGGACATTTGCTTTTTCCATATACATGAAACACTTGCTTCTATCTATAAGGCTGCTTGCATGTAAGAAAATTTATATAAAATAGCTACAAACTAACACTACTAATGTCAAGCTTAAGCATAATAAAATCATAAGCACAATAAAGTCCCTTCAATATCATTGCTAAAGTTTACAAAATATTGAAATTAAATCTGGAAAATGAACAAGTAAAACATTGTATGATTCAGTGGGCAAGGAATTTGGGGTATAATATGCTTGAACAATGGGAAAATATGTGGAATAAAGGATTAAAATTTACATTAAATTATAATGTAAAAGAAAACTTTTACAAGATGATGTACCGTTGGTACTTAACACCAGACAAGTTATCAAAAATGTATAAAGGTATTTCAAATGAATGTTGGAATTGTAAAGGCAAAGAGTGGACATTTACCATTTATGGTGGACGTGTGATAAAGCAAGAAAATATTGGAGTAGGATTCATATGTCAATACAGAAAATACTTAAACTAAATATAGAAAGAAAACCAGAGACTTTTCTCTTGGGGCTAATGAACAAAGACCTGGAAAAAAATCTAATTTTGATGCTATATATGTTGACAGCAGCAAGATTACTTTACGCTCAGAAATGGAAGACTACATTGATTCCCACAACGGAGGAATGGTTACAAAAACTGATGGAGCTAGCAGAGATGGCTAAACTGACTGCACTGGTTAAAGAATTTTTATTTATTTTATAATAAATAAATTTATATTTTGCACCGTATTTGTTAGTGTTCTCCTAGATTACTGAAAATAAGTGCATTTGAATATTTGGTCTGTCTGCCATCTTCTTGAAGAGAGGTTAGAAAAAGTACAAACCCTACTTAAATAAGTTCTTCATTAATATCATGTCCCAATAATGATAACACTGAACTCTTAGACTAATAGTAAAGGATTACAAAGCCCTCTGATATCTACTGTTACATACTGAGGAGCAAAACCTGGAGCAGGTAAGTGGTTGTAATAGCTAGCAATTTTATACATTACTGGGGTATCAGTTCATATGAAGGTATGAAATTCATTCTACTTATGATTTTTATTTCCAAAACTCTTTGATTTCTTTGTCTTGAATCCCCAACCTTTCTGGCACCAGGGACCGGTTTTGTAGAAGACAATTTTTCCACGAATTGCAAGGGGGGGGTTGTGTGCAACCTAGATCCTGCGCATGCACCGATGAAGCTTCACTCACTCACCCGCCGCTTGCATGGCCTGGTTCCTAACAGTACTGCTCCGTGGCCCGGGGGTTAGGGAGCCCTGCTATAAGCAATAAATAAATAAAATTTCACAAGGGCTTTTGAAAGAGTGGGCAAAAGAGGTTTTTACTTTGATTATTTAGCAATAGCAGCAAAAATGTTTTTTCCTCCCACTTTCTAAATTAGAATATGAGCATAGATTCTTACGTAGCCAAACAGCACAATCCACACAAAATAAGGAGGGCTATCAGCAGGATTGAAAGGATTTTAAGGTTTGCAGAAGTTCAAATTTCTAAGAGGAAAAAAACTTAAGAATTTTTAAAACCCCAGTAATCTAGTAAGGTAGAACTTGGTCACTTATTGAATGAATCTTGAAAAAAGGATAGCTGGCTGAAAATCTGAATAATAACATTTAATTGGAAGTCCCATTTGTTATTGTCAGCCAGAAACAAACAAACCCCCAAAACCTTCCCCAAGTATCCAGACCGTTATCAACCTTCCATGACATTGGAGCAGCCAAAACAATGGCAAGATAGGCTTTACAAATGACAAGTCATGTTTAGCTACTGATGTACTTAAAACTATATATAATAGCAAATACATGAAGTTTATCTTTTGACAGTTTTATCATGCAAAGAGAAGTGCTATGCTTGCTGCAATGATCTTCTTTAAACATAGACAAAGATGCACATGTAGGCCATGATCTCAGCACTCTTTGCTGCAGATTGTTTTACTGCAATCATAAATTCTTTTTCTAATCCCCAGCTATGGACTTGAAGCCGGTTCTTCCCATGGCGATGCAGAGTTCTTGCAACAGTAGCAGCAATAGCAGCCCAGTGGATTTGCAGATGAATTCCTGGTCCAGTGTGCCCACTGTGGACCCAGCTGTCCTGGAGCAGCAGCTGCAGCAGGAACTACTGGCTCTGAAACAGCAACAACAATTACAGAAGCAGCTGCTCTTTGCCGAGTTTCAGAAACAGCATGAGCACCTAATATGGCAGCATGAAGTCCAGTTGCAGAAACACCTCAAGGTAATTTGGAAGTTAACTCACCAGGCTGCATCCTCCTGAATCACACCATTTGTGTCACACCCTGTATTGCCTATTTCAACTGTCAGCAGTTGTCAAGAAACCTAGCCCAGTGGAAATCCTTTGAACAGGATTGCACCTAGAACTGAATGCATACAAAAAACTTGTTTTGTCACAGAGTGACATAGCCTAATGACATCAGTGTCAGCTGCAGGAGCATGTTTCCTAGAATAAAGATAAAGGGTGAAAGCATAGTTTCAGGCTTGATGAAGGTAGATGCAAGCAAGACTAAATATTGGTGAAACCCAGACCTAGGAGGCCTGGGGTTCTGGCTCACATTTCCCCTGAGAACCAAGCATTTAGCTTGGATTCTCCAGGTTCCAATCTTTCCATCTGAGGCCCATATGATGGCTGTGATCTGCAGTACCTTTTTATCTCCTTTATTTGATGTTTTTCATCTTTCTTCCCTGATATTGCAACCATTATCTAACTTCATGGTTACCATAACCAGGATGCAAAAATCTGGATAGCCAGTAGATGACAGTAAAAAATACAGAAAACTCTTAATTGCTGTGCAATAGTTATCTAGAGTTTTGCAGCCCAATTAAGGTAGTCCTATCCAACCTGTTAAATTCTTTATGGCACTTCCTAGACACTGGCAAAGTACTGAATTCTGCAGGTTCCATGCACTTTTAAAACGCTTTCAGGGGCGTGATCCTATGTCCCCCCTGCCAGTGTTTCTTCCTCTATTTTCTTCCTTCCTCTTTTCTGTTGGTGAAGCCCTGCTATGAGTTCCATTTGTTACCCAGACTGTTCTAGGGATCGGGGTCTTTTCTGATAGGGCATCCACATTTCAGAGCTCCATTCTGGGAAGAATCATCTATGTTGGGAGTGGGGTGGAGTTGGTATCAGTAAGCTTTTTCTCATTTCAGATCAGCTGGTATTGTTTCTGTCTTGTTTTATTGTTTTCTTTATCAACAAAGTAGAAAGGTCTTTATGAAGGAGAGACCCACAAGCTCAACAGACCAAGCTGCAATTTAAAATTCAATGCAGACGAAACAAAGATGCAAAAATACTAGTAGAAGTAAATCTGCATTCAATTCAGTTACACTTAATTAGCTACTCTGGATTGGAGTAGGAATTCCTTTTCCTCCAGCACTGTTGAATTGTAGGAGGCAAGATTCAAAATTGCATGGCAACTTAACAGATAACAGAATAACAGAGTTGGAAGGAACCTAGTCCAACCCCCTGCTCAAGCTGGAGACCTATACCATTCCACACAAGTGGCTGTCTGGTCTCTTCTTAAAAGCCTCCACTGATGAAACACCCACAACTCTGGAAGGCAAGCTGTTCCACTGGTTAATTGTTCTCACTGTTAGGAAATTTCTCCTTAGTTCTAGGTTGCTTCTCTCCTTGATTAGTTTCCATCCATTATTACTTGTCTTGCCTTCTGGTGCTTTGGAAAATAGGTTGACCCCCCTCTTTGTGGCATCCCCTCAAATATTGGAACATTACTGTCATGTCACCCCAAGTCCTTCTTTGCACTAGACTAGACATACCCAATTCCTGCAACCGTTCTTCATATGTTTTAGCCTCCAGCCCCCTAATCAGCTTTGTTGCTCTTTTCTGCACTCTTTCCAGACTCTGAACATCTTTTTTATAATATGGTGACCAAACCTGGATGCAGTATTCTAAGTGTAGCCTTACTGAGGCTTTATAAAGTGTTACTAATATTACACGTGATCTTGACTCTGTCTGTCAGACCTGCACCAGCTAGGTCCCTAGGAAAGAACGACCCTCGACTCCATTTGGTTAAAGTGATAGGTTCTTTTACTAAGGATTAGTGGTTGCAGCAAAAGTGAGGCTAGATCTGAAGATTCCATCACAAAAGTTACAAGTTTTCCCCTTTTTTGTGGGCTTCCTCCCTGACTGGACCGTCAGTGTCCAGTAGCATTCTGAATTGATGTTTTCGGAACCTCTTTGATGTCAGACACATCTTGAAGAGGTTTTGCATTCTTTCCCAGACCAGGCATCCTTGGGGCAGCTTGATCAGTCCAGTTCAACACCTCTGGTTCCTGTCATTGTCTTTCCCTCCCCGCTACATCCTCCTTCTCTCCACCTGCACAGCTTCCCCAAATTCCTCTACTCCCCTCCCTCCATTTATGGCAGTATGCCAACAGGCTTAGCAAAGCATAGTGAAGATGGCAGACCTGACACTATCCCTCTGTTAATGCAACCTAGGATTGCATTGGCTTTTGGGGCTGCCGCTGCACACTGCTGGCTCATATTTAAGTGATTGTCCACTAGGACTCCAAGGTCCCTCTCACAGTTACTGTTTTTGAGCCAGGTTTCATCTAATCTGTACTTAAACCTTTGATTTTTCCTGCCTAAATGTAAAACTTTGCTTTTCTCCATATTAAAACTCATTTTCTTGGATAGGGCCCATTGTTCAAGTTTGTCAAGATCTGTTTGAATCCTGAGCTTGTCTTCTGGGGTGTTGGCTACTCCTGCCAGTTTAGTGTCATCTGAAAATTTTGATGAGTTCCCCTTCTATTCCCTCATCTAAGTCATTTATGAAGATGTTGAAGAGTACTGGACCTAAAGCGGAACTTTGAGGTACCCCACTGCTTACTTTCCTCCATGCAGATATAGTACCATTAAGGACTACTTGTTGAGTACAGTTTGTCAGACAGTTACATTAAGGACTACACATTGAGTGTGATTTGTCAGCCAATTACAAATCCATCTGGTGATGATGCTGTCTATCCTACATTTTTCTAGCTTGCCAAAAAGTATGTTTTTATCTACTTTGTCAAATGCCTTACTGAACTCCAAGTATGCTGTGTCCACTGCATTTCGCTGGTCCACTTTGGCAAAGAATGAAATAAGATTTCTTTGGCATGATCTGTTTTTGACAAACCTGTGTTGGCTTCTGGTTATAGCTTTGCTTGGTTTGAGGTGTTTACAGATCTGTTACTTGATTATCTTTTCCAGGATCTTCCCAGTATTGATGTCAGGCTGATAGGTCTGTAGTTTCCTGGATCTGTTTCCCCCCCCCCTTTTTTTGAAGATGGGAACCACATCAGCTCTTTTCCAGTCCTTTGGTAGTTCCCCGGTGCTCCAGGATCTTTGAAAGATATGGTTCAATGGTTCTGAGATCACGTCTGCCAGCTCCTTCAGAACTCTGGGATGTAGCAGAGATGGCAAAATTAACTGCTTTGATTAGAGATAATGGACTAGACAGCTTTATAAGAGACTGGAAACCATTTGTGGACTTTCTACCCCTAAATATAATAACAGATCGTTAACAGAGGGATTTGAAGAATAGTGTATCACTAATATTTAGCTGTTGACTGCTTTTTTCTTCATATATTTGTGTATGTCTGTGTGTGTGTGTAAAAGGGGAGGAGAATTTACTGCTTTTTCTTTTCTTTCAGCACCCAGCCAAGGTTTGATCCTGCATGTTAAATTTAAATTTAATTGATCATTTTCTCCTCTTTTTTTGCACACTATTTTTCTCTCTTTTTTTTACATTCTTAGTCTATTTAATATATATCTTCCATTAATCACCCTCTCATGTCTCTTGCTCTTACACTTAGTCCTTAAATCAGTCCATAATTCTTTGCCTTTAATTCCTTGCCTAAAATATTAAGTTTCTCTTCTTTTCCGTCGAATTCTGGGTTTCTTCCTCTGCCAGGTGGATTTCTATAACACAGTTTCCCTTCCAAGTAATAAGTCTCTCTTTATTGCTTGCAATGTCCCTTGGTTCCATATAAGCCATACTCTATGGATTCTGTCAGTTTGCCAAGAGAAATTTTTAGCCTCCTCTCCTAGATATTTTTCTTTCTTTTTTTTTTTAAATATTTTTTATTGATTTTTTTCCAATTTTAACAGAAAAAAAAGCTAATCATATCAACTCTTAGTATACAAATAAACAATCAACAACAAAGCATAAATACAATTTCCAATACTTCTAATAATAATAACTCAACTGAAAATAAACATCTCAAACAATTAACCATCATCCTTCTCTAACTCAATCCTATTCTTCCCCCTTCTTATCAACTTCCACTTAAATCAGCCTTCAATCCACCAAAGGCCACCCGAACAACCCATTAGTAACAATAATTAATTATTCTTCCACCAACCCCAAATACAGTTAAGAAAACATCATATCTAAAGTTATACGGCTTCCCAGAATGATTACAGGGTATAACAAAAGAAAGCCCCACTACATCAAACAAAATTATTATATGATCTTAACAAGAATTTTAAACTATATAATATGTGCCTTCTCTAAATCAAATCAATCTCAAAACACAAAAAAAAATAAAAAGAAAAAAAAATCTCATCTTATTAAAATTAAACAAATAATATTAACAATAACAATATCAATAAATCCCTCAATTCAAAATAATAATAATAATAATAATAATAATAATAATAATAATAATTATATTCTTATTCAATTTAATTTATCATAATATATCTTAATATACCGTGTTTCCCCGATAGTAAGACACCCCCGATTGTAAGACGTATTGGGGTTTTCAGGGGGTCGGCTAATATAAGCCGTACCACGAAAGTAAGACATATTACTCCTGCCCACTTCCACCTCCTGCTTAAAATACTTAAATACTTAAAATACTTAAAATACTTAATATACTTAAAATACTTAAAATAAAACTGACAATTGTTTTCCAATCAATATAAGCCGTACCCCGAAAGTAAGACATAGTGGGCTTTTGGGGATAAAAGGAAAGTGTGACCCTGTCTTGCTTTAGGGGAAACACGGTATATCTTCATATAAACATCCTCTTCTAAACCTTACTTATAATATAAACAATCAACTCATCTTGTTAAGAATAATATTTAGCATTAACATCTAAACCGTCAATCTAAGTCAAATCTACTAAATTTAATTTGTAGTAATATATCTTAAAATATCATTTAAACATCCTATCTTACAACTTACTTATAATCTTAATCTTTAAATCAACCCATAATCTTAGATTAACCTTAATTCTCTCATTTAGTTATAAATTTCTTTTAATCAATCAACTTCTGGACTCTCTCACCTGACAAATAAACCTCCATAATAAAAACAAACTATTTATAGCATTTCTAACTTACATTCCAATCTAATGTCAAACCTAGATCACCAAAACAAATACATCCTTCATCAATTTAATTATATCAACCTTTAGTCATCTTACTCAAAATCTTAGTCCTTAATTCAATCCGTAATTTTAAATTACCCATAATTCCTTACATACAATTTTAAATTTCATTACTTCAAACGAATTCTAGGTTTTTTTTTAACCAAATAAAACGCCATAACAAGGCCACCCTTCCAAATAATAAGTCTCTCTTCTGTATTTCTTCAGCCCCGTAAATAAATTGCTTCTTAAATTGAGTCTTCCTTTCTTGAATCAAATCCTCTTGCTTTCCATAAATAAACTGTTCATCAAACAGAATCCATTTCGCTTTATAGTCTATTTGCTTCATAAAGTAAAACAATGTCTCTTTTGTCAATTAAGTCCTCTTCTTGCTGCCCAGCTAGACAGAATTCCCCTTCTTGAAACAAAACCTCTTGCTCTCCATAAACAAACTTTTCATCTAACAAAATCCAGTTATAGTCTTCATTCTCAAAACCCTCCTCTTCTCTTCCCTGTTGATCTTCTAATTTCTCTTGTGTTATGTAGTAATCAGCAGACAATTGTAAATCAGTTTCATTTGAGGAAAAGATTTCAATTAATTGATCTAACTGAAGAGCATCGGGAGCAAGGTTGAGCCTTCTTAAATCCCTGGAAAATAAGTTTTCAGGGATTAAGAGTGAGCTCCCTATAGCTCCGGAGGACGCTCCTATCCAGAGACGCTTCTGTCTTCGGGCAGAGAAAGACGCCGCGACCACCTCTGCTTTTTTAAAATTCAACACTGGAGAGACTGTAAGCAGGCTGAATGACGACAGGAGTTTTAAATGGTTTGCAAGTATTTTTATTGTTTTTTTTTTGGTTATACATTTCTAACGTTTACAATCAACAATGTTTCAAAATGGCGTTTAGCTTTCACTGTTTTCATTGTTAGGGAAAGTGCTGGAAAGTGAAAGTGGAATTTGTTACTTTTTTCTCTCTTCCTGTTTTTTCAAGCGCAGCTAGAGAGACGGCTGTGATTTGAAATTTAAAATGGAGTGGAATTTACAGCCAAATGCTAAACCTAAGTTGGATTGTACTGATGAATTTTATGAAAAAAGGTCTGATACACAGAAGATTCTTGCGCAAGAGGTTAAAGAGTTTAAAGCATTTTTGAAAGAGGCTTTTACAGAAGTATTATTTAAATTAGCTAAATTCTTTCCTCCAAATGAAGTTGATGTACAACCGACTGCTGAACAATTTATTTCACAATCCTAGATATTTTTCCAATGCTTTTATAACAATTCTTTTCAAATCTTCTTGTTTCTCATTTGGGGATTTTTCCAGTCTCTTGCCCCTAATTGCTCTCATCATCTGGCGATAGTACATCATAGTTGAGTGGTTTTGTACCTCACTTTTCATTTCAGTAAGTTGTCTCTCTTCTTGTCTCTCCACCTCTTCCATCTTTTCTTCAACCCCTTCCCAGACCCTCTTCGAATTTCTCCCAATATCTTCTCTCATTTTCCCACTGTGCGTTTGTACTGTTTCTCCGGTTTGGTCCAAGTCCTCAATAACTGCTTTGCTTTGATCTTCCACCATCTTCTCCACTTCTCTGCTTTGTTCCACTGCCTCCATCATCCTCATCCTTTCTTCCCACCTTTTCTCATACATGTCTATTATCATGTCCATCTTTCTCCTTATTTTTTCAAAAGTTGTTGACGTTGCATCTTTTAGTTCTTTCGTCGTCATTTCTGGAGAGGCCTGAGTAGACCGGGGGGCCTGGGATTCTGTAGATATGGGGGAGGGTGGGGGCAGGTAAGTTGTTCCCTGGTATTTTAAGGATCTGGGCTGGGGAGAGTGCTGCCGCCTTTGAGGGCACCAGTTTGGACTGCATAGTGGCCATCCTATCTTCCATCCGCTGTTAGCCAAGCTTCTTTATGCTGAGGATTAATCCTTACGCTTATATTGCCAAGATGTACTCTCTTATATCTCTCTTATATACATCCTTAGGTTTATTTTGCAAAGTTTTTAAGTTATGCGTCTCTGCTGCCCTCTAGAGGTCTCTTTCGCATTACAGTTTCTCTTTCGCCTTTCTCTTCCGGTCGCTTTCACTTTAAATTAAAAGTGGTCGTCATCTTGGGTGCATTTTGTTTATTGTGAACGTAATTGATCCGAGATAAAATATAAGAAATACTTGCTTTTTAAGCTCCTGCGTTCAGTCTGTCAATCTCTGTGCTTCTTTGAAATGTTTTCCTCAAGTGGTTGCTGGTCTCAGCATCTTGGTCTGTCAGCTGACAGATGCTGCTCCGGGCTGGAGCTATTGTGAGCTCACGGGGAGTCTTCTTTCTTCCCCCCCCGAATGTTTTTTTGGGGGGTTTTCAGAGGATCTCAACCCCCACTCACAGCTCTTCGCCCCTTCTCTGACCGAGGAGGGGTTTTTTCCGCCGCGAAAAACAGCTGTTTTGCGCTGTTTTGGCGGCTTTACAGGTCCCGTGTCGCAGAGCCTCCGAACGAGGCTATTTCGACCCCGAGGCAGCCACGCCCCCTCCCCTATTTTTCTCTTTTTTGTTGTTGTTAGGGTTGAATGTATGCTTTTGTTTCATTTTGTTTGTTTGTTTTACTGTTTTGTATTTTATTTTTTATGATAAAATAAATACTATTAAAAAAAAGAACTCTGGGATTTGAACTCATTAGAGCACACAGGTGTTCGCTAACCATTTTCTCACTTATTTTAATTTGTATTCCTAGTCTGTCTTTTACGGTTATGTTTTTGATAGGTTGGGCTGTATTATCTTTTTGCGTGAAGAGAGATACAAAGAATGAATTAAGCAGCTCTGCTTTCTCTCTACTGTCAGTTACTTCCTTGCCATCTTCTCTCATTGGTGGACTAATTGTTTCCTTGACTTTTTTCTTATTATTTATATGTTGAAAGAAACTTTTTTATAATTATTTTTGACATTTGTTGCAAGTCTTACTTCATTCAGAGCCTTTGTTTTCCTGACTTCATCTTTGCAAGTTCAGGCTATTTGTTGGTATTCTGCCTTAGCTATGTGCCCCTCTTTCCATTTTTTTGTATTTATCCTTTTTGTCTTTCAGTTGATCGGAGAGTTTTTGTGTAACCATGCTGGTTTCTTCTGGGATTCCTTCTTTTTCTTTTTCAGTGGTATTGAGTTGGACTGGGCTTTTATAATCATATTTTTCAGTTTCCCAAGATTCTTGAGTTGTTTTCACCTTTAAGATTTTCATCCATGGAATCCTTCCCAAGCTCTCTCTAACTTTGTTAAAATCAGCTCTTTTAAAGTCTAAGACACTGGTTCGATTATGTTCTATTGTTTTTGTTTGCATTATATTAAATTCCAATATGACATGGTCACTCTTGCCCAAAGTTCCAGCAACTTCAATACCCTCTATCACTTCTTCTCAGTTAGTAAGAATTAGGTCCAGTATACTCTAGTACCCTCCTCTACCTTTTGGATGAGAAAATTGTCAACTAGGTTGGTCAGGAACCTGTTCGATCTCCCACTTGATGTAGAGTTTGTCTTCCAGTTGATATCAGGGTAGTTAAAGTCTGCCATTAGTACTGTGGAACTAGGGCTAGGGCCTTCTCTGTTGCTGCCCCAGCCCTCTGGAATCAACTTCCCTCAGAGGTTCGTACTGCTCCTTCCCTCCTAGCTTTCCGTGTGTGAGCTGTGCTCTGCCCCTGGGCCTTTGATTGGGAGTGTATGTTGTATGAGTGAGTATAGTTTTTATAGTTTCATAGTTTTATATTGTACCATTTTTTAAGTGACCTATGTATTTTGTACTTATATTTCTGTTGTGAGCCGCCCTGAGTCTGGGGAGAAGGGCGGCATATAAGTCGAAATAAATGAAATGAAATGAAATATTTGATAACTGATTAGCAAAAAGTTCATCTATTTCTTCTGCTTGGTTGGGTGGCCTGTAGTATACACCTATGGCAATGTCATTCTTTTTTCCTTTTATATTGACCCATAGGAGACTTTTGTTCTTGGTTTTGTGCATTTCTGTAGAGATGCAGTAATCTCTTACGTGTAATGCAATTCCAGCTCCTCTTTTGTTAGGTCTGTTTCTTTTGAACAGTTTGTATCCTTCCATCAGTACATTCCAGTCATGGGTTTCATCCCACCAAGTTTCGGTAATGGCAACTATATCATACTTGCCCTTGTGTGCTAGTACTTCAAGTTCACCTTGTTTGTTCCCCAAACTTTGAGCATTTGTGTATAGACATTTGAGTCCTTTATGGCTGATCCTGGGTATGCTTCCTATATCTCCTACTTTATATTTGAGTTTTTCTTCCTTCTCATTACTCCCTACCTCATTGCTTCATTGATTGTCTTGGGGTTTATGTTTGGGATTAGGTCCTAAAGATCATAAAGATTGGTCACACACACCACTCAATTTTAGTATAAAGCCCTTCTGATAAGTTGAGCCAATGGTTTTCTGAATACATTCTTGCCAGAAGCCCTTCATCATTTGGAAATCCTTAGACCTAATCCTAATGGGAAAAAAAAGAAACTGGGTTATTTGAATGGTGATTTTTTTTTCTAGACATGGTCAAAGAATGTTATGCGCTGTAGTTTCCCATTTTGCAGAATCCAAAGATAAGAATTTGCAGTGGTTTGAACTCTGGCATATTCTTTTCTCTCCAAGTATGACATTATGTTTCTATTTTGATCAGTCCTGCCTGCATCTCCCAGTCTTTACTTCAATCGCATAATGCAATAATTGAAGCAACTATTTGGCTAATGTTATTTGATAGTGTTCATGTATTGTATTTTGAAATTTTCGTTCCTTGAAAATATGGATTCCTATCAGTATGAATCACTCATACCCCACTCATACTTTTAAGGGCACATTGAGAAACAAACTACCATGGCCCTCATTGTAAGAGCTTCCAGCTTAATCAAGCTATTACTGACCCTGGCCTCATTCAGATGTAATTCTGTACTGCAGATTAATACAGTGGGAATAAACCTAGGCAAGGCTGAAAAACCTGTATGTCTTTTCAGCTATCTTGCAATGGGGTTATGAAGAGGAAATTGTAAGCCTTTGTCTCTAGTTTTTAATAAATTTGTTTTGTATATCAAAACTGGGATAAAGTATTTCCACTATACTTTATGATTCTGGCCTGATCAGTAAACTATAAATAGCAGTATTCCAGTATTTGAGAGGCTGCCACAAAGAAGAGGGGGTCAACTTTTCCAAAGCACCACAAGGCAAGGCAAGAAACAATGGATGGAAACTAATCAAGGAGAGAAGCAACCTGAAATAAAGGAGGAACTTCCTAACAGTGAAGACAATTAACCAGTTGAACGGCTTGCCTTCAGAAATCGTGGGCACTCCATCACTGGAGGTTTTTAAGAAGGGACTGGACAGCCACTGTGTTGACCCAGGGCACAGCACAGAGGCAAAACAGTCAACTGGCAGTTCAAACCACCCTTTATTTGCTCCAATTTTCCCCAAATGCTCCCACATTTCTGGCAAGCCGCAGAACAAAGTAAGACACACACACCTTCAGCAGCCTCTGACTGAAAGTCCGGGGGTCCTCCATGTGGCCTGAGCGGGATGCCGAGACTCCTCTGGTGGAAGAGGCTTTGGTGCTCACCGCTGGGCAAGGGAAAAAGTCTCAGCTGCTCTCTGCTCCAGAGACAGAGCGTCTCGCCAAGTGGCCAGTCTGGCAGCACTCAGACCCATAGGAGCTGAGTGAGGGCCCAGTCCAGGCAAGGAAGAAAGGGAAGAAGGTCTTGGACATCCCCATGGAGGCTTCTACACCCTTGGGGTAGGCCACGAAGAGGCTGGGGAAAGAGGAAGGGGCTGCCTAGGGTCAGCTCCTGGACAGACCCCTCCTTTGGGCCACCAAACCTGCCCCAATCACCCAATTCCCTGTCCTGGGTTAACACAAGACATGAAACTGGGTTAATACGACAAGAGGGCTGCATTCCAAACATACACAATGCCCAGCTGATTCCATGGAAACTATGTCTGGGTGACCTGCAGGAGCCGGCAACATCAGCCTGCTGGCGCCTTAACTCCTTGTGTGCTGCCAGCTGGGAAGGGAGGGGAGGACATGCAGGCAGGAGAGACCGAGGGGCTCCTGTTCCTTCAGGTGCCCCAAAGCCACCTCATCCTTGGAAAGCATCACCACAAACTGAAGACTCAGCAAACATACAACAATTGAGCCTTGTCTCTCTCAATTTTGGTAACTTTAAGACGGCTGGACTTCAACTCCCAGAATTTGCCACCAGCAAAGATCTGGACTGAAAGTTCAAAGGGGAAGGCCTTGCTCCAGGGTCCAGCAAGGGTGGCACAGGAGACACTGCCCAGAGGCCCCAAACCCTTCACTGGCACACCACACGTTAAACCACTGGCACCCAACACCTGATGGCCATCCTCCCCCATGGGCCCCCATCCCCTTGCCCCCTGGGCTCCAAAACCACACCATGTTCCGAGGCTTTGTAGAAAATGTCTGGAAGTCAGTGGAGAGGAACTTTGGGTCTCCCCCCCCAAAGTACAGACCCATAAGGAGGCCCTGAGGGATCTAACCAGCATTGCCTGCAAAAGCTAAATTTTCGATGGATATATCAGGGATTTTGAGCTCTATTTCTGGGCTTCTTGGATGTAGGAGAGTTGTTGGGGGAAAATGGAGACCGTGGTTCCTTGTTTCCTATTTGGGAAAGCTGGATGTGTCTTGGTTTTCTTCCCCTACAATCGAGACCGAAAGGCAGCCCTGAAAATATCAGAATCTGATCAAAATGGAGGTAGCTTAACTAGAGAGGTTGAGTAGACCTTGTGGCTGCTAGACCAGCTTCAGAGTGATGGTGGATTGCTGATTTTTTCCTCCATCCATCCAGGATCTCTCCTGTATAAAATATATAATTTCAATCGTATCAAAGAGGGCTGCAGTCACTTCCTTTCTCTCCATAGATGCTGTGATGTTGCTAAACCTCAAAACATCTGGACTCACAGCATCCTACTGAGCCTCCAGAGTGGATACCTAGAGCGCTCACAACTGCTTGCCTCACACAGCACCTGGGACTTTGAGCAGTCTCATACTCCATATATCAGCGGTTCTCAACCTGTGGGTCATGACCCCATTTGGGGTTGAACGACCATTTCACGGGGGTCGCCAAACAACGCAGTCCGCCATTTTTCCCCCTTTTCCTTAGCTGTGCTACTCCCTCTTATTCTATTGGCTTTTGAAAGCCAATAGAATAGACTGAAGGCTTTCAAAAGCCAATAGGAATTGTCCAGGCTGTCTCTGCCCTGCTGAGCCCACCAAAAGTCCCAGTTGCCAAACGTTGCTGCAAGTTATCTGCAGCTAAGGCGAGCTTTCTTGAAGTTTCCACCCCTCCCTGCTGAGCAACTACTAAATGTAAGTAAAAGAGGGCCGGTGGGGAGGGCTGCCCAGAAGCGCCTGGGCCTGCCTGCCACCGCAGTGAACGGGCGGTGGCCATGCTGAGGCTAGCGGGGCAGCGGAGGGTGCTGGGAGGGTAGCTGGCGCGCGTGGGGCCCGGCGGGTGGCTTACCTCCCTTGGGCTGGGCCAGCTGGTGGCCCAGCCGGTGGTCAGCCTGCACCGTCGCTGCTGCTTGCCATGGCCGCCCAGGAGCGCCTGGGCCTGCCTGCCGCGGCACCGAACGGGCGGTGGCCAAGGTAAGGCTAGCAGGGTAGTGGCGGGCTCTGGGAGGGTAGCTGGCGCGCGTGGGGCTGACTCTCAGCTGGCTGTCGGGAGCCGGGCGGTGTGTAGCAGCCCCGCCAGTTCCCCACCGATGTCTGGACTCCGACCCAACTCCCAGGTGACTGTCTGGAGTCAGGCTGTGCTCCTGGGGGCGGCCGGTCCAAGCCGAGCCAGGTCTGGGCCGCTGCCGGCGCTGCCGCTGGGCTGCTCCGCCGCTGCCGGCGCTGCTGCCTGAACTGAGCTGCGGTGCCGAGCCGGTCCCCACGCCTCATGGTTGCCCAGCCGCGCTCCGCCCCAGCCGCCCTCCACACCGCGCCGGAGCTTTTCCCTGCACTGTCCGGCCCACCTCCCTCACCGTCTGAGGCCGCCTTGGCCCTCTGGCGCCTGGCGCGGCCCTGGGCCTGGTGGGCAGGAGCGGCTCCTTCCTGGCTTGCCGGGCTCCGGGCCTCAGAAGCGGCCAGGAGGCGGGGAAGAGGGCGATGCCCGCATGTGCGTCGGAGGCCAGCCGGACGGGCCGGGAGGGGAGAAGCGGCGCCTTCCGAGCAGGAGCTGGCGCTCCAGCCGCGCCCCTCTCGCGTCTGACGAATCGGGAAACGCTTTGGCGGTGAAGGGCTGGGTAGCGTGGAAAGGGGCTCCCACGATTCCGCCACTGCGATGGTGCTCAGGAGGTTGGAGGTGCGGGCAGGTCCAGGGGGGCGGCTGGGAGAGGGCAAGAGGTGCCGTGATGCGGATGGGGGGCTCCAGACTACCATCCTCAGCAGCCCTAAAAAGCACTGTGGAAGAGTGGGAAATGCT
Source organism: Bothrops alternatus (assembly GCA_034064705.1). Lineage (NCBI taxonomy): Eukaryota > Metazoa > Chordata > Lepidosauria > Squamata > Viperidae > Bothrops > Bothrops alternatus. Next base: position 702,372 of record JARGCV010000175.1, on the reverse strand, counting down.
GGGAGTTGCAGTTCATCACCATTTGGGAAAACATGACTCTCCAAAAATCAATCCTATCTTCCTTCCTTCCTTCCTTTCTTCCATCCATCTCCTTCCCTTCCCCTTCAATCTCTCTCTCCTTCCTTCCTTCCTTCTCCCTTCAATCTCCTTCCTTCTCCATCTCCTTCCTTTCCCCTTCAATCTTCCTTCCTTCCTTCCATCTCCATCCCTTCCCCTTCAATCTCTCTCTCCTTCCTTCCTTCTCCCTTCAATCTCCTTCCTTCTCCATCTCCTTCCTTTCCCTTTCAATCTTCCTTCCTTCCTTCCATCTCCATCCCTTCCCCTTCAATCTCTCTCTCCTTCCTTCCTTCCTTCGCCCTTCAATCTCCTTCCTTCTCCATCTCCTTCCTTTCCCCTTCAATCTTCCTTCCTTCCATCTCCATCCCTTCTCCTTCAATCTCTTTCCTTCCTTCCTTCTCCGTTCAATCTCCTTCCTTCTCCATCTCCTTCCTTTCCCCTTCAATCTTCCTTCCTTCCTTCCTTCCTTCCTTCCTTCCTTCCTTCCATCTCCAACTCCATCCCTTCACCTTCAATCTCCCTCTCCTTCCTTCCTTCCTCCTTCAATCTCCTTCCTTCTCCATCTCCTTCCTTTCCCCTTCAATCTTCCTTCCTTCCTTCCATCTCCATCTCCATCCCTTCCCCTTCAATCTCTCTCTCTCTCTCCTTCCTTCCTTCCTTTCCCCTTCAATCTCCTTCCTTCTCCATCCCTTCCTTTCCCCTTCAATCTTCCTTCCGTTCTTCCTTCCATCTCCATCTCCATCCCTTCCCCTTCAATCTCTCTCCTTCCTTCCTTCCTTCCTTCCTTCCTTCCTTCCTTCCTTTCCCCCTTCAATCTCCTTCCTTCTCCATCTTCTTCCTTTCCCCTTCAATCTTCCTTCCTTCCTTCCATCTCCATCTCCATCCTTTCCCCTTCAGTCTCTTTCTCCTTCCTTCCTTCCTTCCTTTCCCCTTCAATCTCCTTCCTTCTCCATCTCCTTCCTTTCCCCTTCAATCTTCCTTCCTTCCTTCCCTCCCTCCCAACATTTTTGAGCAAGGAAGAGTAAGCTTCTCCAGTGAGCATTGCTATATTGTTTTTGTAATTAATCACTATGCTTTAATTATGTTCAATTTGTAACAATGAAAATACACCCTGCATATCAGATATTTACATAACGATTCAAAACAGTAGCAAAATTACGGTTATGAAGTAGCAACGAAAATAATTTTATGGTTTGGGGTCACCACAACATGAGGAACTGTATTAAGGGGTCGTGGCATTAGAAAGGTTGAGAACCACTGCCATATATACAACATGAAATATAGCTCTATGTGTGTCAGCGTGGGGGGCTTTTTCCTCCTCTTTTGCCTCCATTGTAAAAGGAGGGGGGCGGAGAGCCATACTAAGCCATCAATTGCAAGGTTATGCCGTCTATCCAAACAATTGTTGTTACTGGGCAGTACCATCTTCCTGTGATAGGAGGCTCCTAAGAGGAAACCTTCTACCTATCAATGCACGGCCAATGAATCAGAGGAAGAAACTGATGAATGGTGTTGAAGAGACTATAGAATTGGCTTTATGGAAAAGGTGGATCTGCAATTACTAACCATGGCAAGGTAGACATAATGGGAACAACTTAAATGCAACCAGACTAACACTTACTGGCTTTTCAGAGCTTCAGAGGGCATTAGTGTTCCATTGCTGTCAGCTGTTGAACAGCTGAATTAAATAAAATAACATTGCACTGGGCAATTCAAGTGTTGACAGAGCATAACGGAGAACCGGCGAGGCTGCTGTGGACCGCCGAGCTCCTGGCAGCCAGCCGGGGAGTCTGGTCAGCGTGTGCAAGCCAGTTGGGAGTCGGTGGAAGTGCATGCTGGCTACCAGGGGACAACAACCAAGGTAGAAGGAGGAGGAAGAGCGCCGCAGAGTGCGAGGCAGAGCCGCCGAAATGGCGGCCGGGAGGTAAGATGGCGGCCGCCGACGGAGATGATTCTTTTTATTTTGTTGCTGTGTTGATCAATGAGCTGTGGAACGAGGACGTTCTGCTTCGTCTGAATAGCATTAAGAAACTCTCTACCATTGCTCTGGTCCTGGGTGTTGAGAAGATGCGCAGCGAGCTCTTGCCTTTTCTTATAGATACTATTTACGATGAGGATGAGGTTTTATTTGCTCTGGTAGAACAGCTGGGAACTTTTACAGCCTTGGTCGGGGGGCCTGATTATGTCCACTGCTTGCTGCCCCCACTCGAAAGCCTTGCTACAGTGGAAGAGACGGTGGTGCGGGACAAGGCTGTGGAGTTCTTGAGAGCAACCTCCAGTGAACATTCTCTAGGTGACCTTGAGGCTTACTTTGTGCCCCTGGTGAAGCACCTGATAGGAGGCGACTAGTTTACTTCTCGCATCTCTGCCTGTGGCCTCTTCAGTTAATATGTTTATATGTCTTGTTTTAATTTTTTTTAATTCTAACTTATTTAAATTTTATATTCACAATTTTAACTAATTGGAATGTTTTTAATACTGTTGTAATTTTTAATCTTAATTATGGATAATATGAGAAATATGGATTGTGGAATGAATGGGGTTGAATGGATGAATGAATGTACAATCTGGATGGATAGAAGGGCCGACCTGTCTGCACCTACGGAAGCTAGAGAAGTGGAGGAGCTTTACTCTGAGGGACCAGAGGGCCAGTGTATACTGGTCTTATGGGGAAGAGGCAGATATGACGGGAGGCCAGGGGTTGGTCGCTCTCGGGGAACAAGGCCTCGCTGCTTGAAAGCGATTTCTTGTTCTGGCCCCCTGAACCTCCCCCGGGGTACTGGTAATGAGCGAAATTCGGACCCTGGACTCAGGCTGCTGCTGCTTAATGCCAGGTCGGTGGTAAATAAGGCTCCCCTCATCCGGGACTTAATTCTGGATGAGGAGGCCGACCTGGCATGTGTGACTGAGACCTGGCTGACCCCAGAGGGAGGAGTTCCCCTCTCTGAGATGTGTCCAGCTGGGTTTCAGGTATGGCATCAGCCGCGACCCCAGGGAAGGGGGGAGGAGTGGCAATTATAGCTAAGGAGTCACTCGGACTGCGCAGACTCACTGCTTCTGAGATATCAGGTTGTGAGTCCCTCCTTATGAGGTTGGACCTAGGTGTACAGGTGGGCTTGTTGCTTACGTACCTGCCTCCCAGCTGCGTTTCAACAGCCCTGCCCACGCTACTCGAGGAAGTAGCCGGGTTGGCAGTTGAGTTCCCCAGACTTATAGTCTTGGGGGACTTCAATGTGCCGTCACTCGGTGAATCCTCTGGGTTAGCGCGGGAGTTCATGGCTACCATGGCAACCATGGACCTGACGCAAGTAATCGAGGGCCCAACCCATGAGGGGGGACACACACCTGACCTGGTTTTCCTCTCGGAGCAGTTGAGATGTGATCTGGGATTAAGGGGCTTAGAAGTGTTGCCTATGTCATGGACAGATCATTTTCTGCTACGGCTTGAGTTTATGACACCTCTTCTCTCCCGCAGGGAGGTGGAACCGATTAAATGGTTCCACCCCAGACGCCTGATGGACCCTATTGGTTTTCAAAGGGTGCTTGGGGAATTGCCGGATTCGCTCATATACAGTTCGGCGGAGTCCCTAGTGACGACCTGGAATATGGCCGCTACGGGGGCTCTAGACCGGATTGCACCGTTGCGACCTCTCTGTGGTAGCAGACCCAGGAGATCTCCTTGGTTTACCGAGGAACTAAGGGGGATGAAGCACCAGAAGAGACGTCTAGAGAAGCAATGGAGGGTAAGCAGATCCGAATCTGATCGAACCAAATTGAGAGCTTATATTAAGACCTATTTGGAAGTGATCACTGCGGCAAGATCTCAGTATCTTTCCGCATTGATCGCGTCTGCGGATTCTCGCCCGGCTGCCCTGTTTAAGGTGACTTGTTATCTTCTTGATACGGAGAGGAGGGAGGAACCTTTGCAGGGCAATGCTGAGGAATTTAACACCTTTTTCGCAGACAAGATCGCTCAGATCCGGGCTGACTTGGACTCCAATTGGAATCCAGTGTCAGCTGACAATGAGTCAGTCGAGACGACAGAGACCCGTCTTAGTCTTGTTGAATGGGATGAGTTTGACCTGGCAACTCCTGATGATGTGGACAAGGCCATTGGAGCTGTGAGTTCTGCCACCTGTTTATTGGACCCATGTCCCTCCTGGCTGGTTTCGGCTAGCAGGGAGGTGACACGAAGCTGGGTCCAGGCTGTTATTAATGCTTCGTTGAGGGAGGGGTCCTTTCCGGCTCCCTTAAAGGAGGCACTTGTGCGCCCCCTCCTCAAGAAGCCTTCCCTGGACCCGGCAGTTTTGAATAATTACCGGCCAGTCTCCAATCTTCCCTTTTTAGGGAAGGTTGTTGAGAAGGTGGTGGCACTCCAACTCCAACGGTCCTTGGAGGAAGCTGATTATCTGGACCCTTGGCAGTCTGGGTTCAGGTCCGGTTACAGCACGGAAACTGCTTTGGTCGCGCTGACCGATGATCTCTGGCGGGCCCGGGATGGAGGTTATTCCACTATCCTGGTGCTTCTTGACCTCTCAGCGGCTTTCGATACCATCGACTATGGTATTCTTCTACGCCGGTTGGAGGGGTGTGGAGTGCGGGGCACCGTTTTACGGTGGTTCACCTCCTACCTCTCTGGCCGGTTGCAGTCCGTGTTTGCAGGAGGTCAGAGATCGGCTCCGAGGCCTCTTCCGTGTGGAGTGCCTCAGGGGTCTGTTCTCTCACCTCCGCTTTTTAACATCTACATGAAGCCGTTGGGTGAGATCATCCGTCGACACGGGGTGAGTTGTCATCAGTATGCTGATGATACTCAGCTTTATATCTCTACCCCGCGTCATTACAGCGAAGCAGTGGAAGTGATGAACCGGTGCCTGGAGGCTGTTGAGGTCTGGATGGGTGCCAACAGGCTCAGACTCAATCCTGACAAGACGGAGTGGCTATGGGTTTTTCCTCCCAAGGACGATTCTAACTATCCGTCCATCACCCTGGGGGAGAAGTTTTGTCCTCCTCGGAGAGGGTTCGCAACTTGGGTGTTCTCCTCAATCCACAGCTAAGCTTAGAACATCATGTTTCGGCTGTGGCGAGGGGAGCATTCGCTGAAAAAGAGTCTGATGTCACAGCAGCATATGTTCACAAAAGCAAAATCACAAAGTGAAGCTGCTATGAAAGGTAGTTTTATAGTGGCAGAAGAGATAGCTAAATCAGCCCGGCCATTTACAGAGGGGGAGTTTTTGAAGCGCTGCATGATTAAAGTGTGCGAAGTCTCGTGTCCAGACCAAAAGCAAGCATTTTTGAATGTAAGCCCAAGCAGAAATACTGTTGCTGATCAGGTATGTGAGTTTGCCACTGATTTATAAGTACAGTTGATTGAAAAGGGAAAAGATTTCATTGCATATTCCCTTGCTGTCGATGAGAGCACTGACATCACTGATATGGCACAGCTGACAATCTTCATCCATGCAGTGGACTCAGGTTTACGCATTACAGAGGAACTTTTGGATAGGAAATCAACGCATGGCACTTCCACAGATAAAGACATATTTGAAGCTGTATCTAAATGTGTAAATGTCATGAAAGTGCCCTGGGACACACTTACGGAATGACAACAGATGGAGCACCTTCGATGTGTGGGGAAAACAGTGGATTAGTGGGAAGGATGTGAGAGAAGATGAAGAGCGAGAATTGCACAGGTGAGCTGACATCATACACCAGGAAACACTATTCAGCAAAGCCCTGAAGATGGAAAATGTAATGAGCACTGTAACACAGTGTCATGGCCTCCTCAGAGGCTGGTTCGGAGGAGGAGGAGGAGGAAGAGTTGGAGCTGGGACCGTCCAGCAGCGAAGGCATGTCGGGTTGAGGACAATGCTGTCCGGGGCCCCTCAGTCATTGGGGGAGTTGGTCGACGAGACGGAGAGCTGCCTGTCTGCACAGACACAGGGGAGGATCATCTGCTGATGGGCAGTGGGGCTGATAGGCAGCTGATCTCCTCTGATGAGGAACAGCTGCCTGATCCAATGATCCAAGGGGAAGGAGAGTGGAGCATAGGCAAGCCCAGAGAAGGGCTGCAAGTCTACTTGGGAGGAGGTCACCCCATCCCTCCTCACAAGGAACACCTGAAGGGGAGTAACTTAAGGAGAAGCTGTGGGGAGTTAGTCTTTGTCAGGAACAATTGTTTGCTTTGGCTTACACCCCCATGGCTTTTGCTGTTTGCCTTGCTTGGAAGATTGCACTTTGCCTTTTGTTTTGGACCTCATCATTCTCTGGTGGCCTACATTTGGCCTTTGCTTCACTGGGGCTTTGGAACTGCTTCTTTTCTGGGACTTGTTTCTTGTCCTGAGAACTGCCCTTGTCTTGTGCCTGGACCCTGCCTGGTGGATTGGAGTTGGAACCCTGGACCTTGCCTGTGAGCGTGCTCCTACTCTGGGGGCTTTCTTGGTACTATAGGGGCTGTTATGTCAGAGCCCCTCAATTGTATTTGCCTTTAATCCCTCCCTTTTCCCCTCTCTTGCTTCTGCCTATGTATATTCGGGGCTTGCCATACTATTGGGGGAGGGTGCCTGCAGGGGAATATTATCTGCTTCATTCTACTCTGGGCGAGAGGAATGTGACCTGAAAACATCTGCCTTATCTCCAGACAACGGAGCCTGGGACCGTTGAGAAATGAAACCAGGAGAGACCTTGAGAAGCCTGCTAAATCTCTGGCTTCTCATAACACTGTGGCACCTGTGGATTGGCTGGATTTCAACCGGACAGTTGCACACTGGGGGGAGTAGTTGTGAATTGCCTTTTTGATGTAATCCTTTATATGGCAAATCTCAGACCTTGCTTTGCTCTCTTGCCATCACTAACTCTCAATAAAAAGTTCCTTTTCAGACAATGCCTGTTTCAAGAGTTCTGCTTTCTTGGGAGATCTAGTTGAGGCAGGTCCTTACATAAAGCAAGGTCTGCAGTAGTGCCCAACCTGGAGATGCATCTGCCCTATCAACGGGGGCCATGCACAGCATGTCTCTGCATGGCAGCGAAACAGGAGAAATTGGAACCGAAGACTGCAGTGAAGCAGCCGTTTGGATTTATCCCAGAGAGGGCACCTCCACTTGGCTGGAGGAAGCTGATGCCCTAGAACAGTGGTGGTGAACCTATGGCACGCGTGCCAGAGGCTTCACTCGGAGCTCTCTCTGTGGGCACACGTACCGTTGCCCCAGCCTTGCATCCCCCCGCAACCCCCTCCTCACCAGCAGCCCCCCTGGAGGAGAGTCACCCCCAAGCGTGGCCCACGCGGAGCAGCGCAGGCAAGGACATGGCAGCCAGGCAGCATAGACAAGAGTCTGCCCTCACACCCCATCCCGCACAGTTGATGCTGCGGGGCACGGGCAGAGGGCTTGGCCATGGCGCTGCTGGGCTGCCTGGGTGATTTGCGGCAGGCCCTGGAGGCAATGAATGGCCCTGCAGGCAGGCAGGGTGGGGGTGGGGCAGGGGTTGGAGTGGGGGCAGGGCCAGTTTTTGGGCACTTGGTCTCTAAAAGATTCACCATCATTGCCCTAGAAGACTCCTTGAGACCAAGATGGTCTCTCGGGGTTGGAAGGAAAGAAGACTGGGAGGAAAGGTCCCAGAAAATAACCCTCACCAGAGGAGGGGGGGAAAGGACTCACAAGAAAAAGATGAGATTGCTGTCCGATGAAGAAGATCCGGACCTCCACTCAGACCCAATGGAGGCGATCCTGAAGCAAGCCATGCATGGTGGAAGCTTTTGAGGACCTAAATGCCAAGAGCTTGAGCTGCCCAGAGAAGGAGGAAGAATTAACCAAGGAGATCGGGAGCGGAGAAGGAGAGGCGTTGGTAGCAGAGACGGCAGCGGGGTCTGCGGATGCCACAGAGACAGTTAAGGCCACTCCAGTGGCATGGCAGCAAGCAATCCCCCGGAGAGCTTGCCCCCATAACTGCCCAGAGAGAGGACTCCCCCTGAGGAGCCAAAGTTGGTTCTTTTTTTATATATATATAAAAAATTTTATTGTTTTTTTCCATTTTTTTCCAAAAACTTAGGACACAACGTGGTGGTCAGGGTGTCCAATCATTCAAAGACAAAATCATATAAATATAGCTCAAATTAATTATCAAAAATTTCCTCTCTGTTTCTTAAATATAGTATTGCTTATTAAAGTTAATACAGTTTTAAGTAAAGTTCAATCAAACAAAAATCATCGATCATATGCAATTATAATCTATATCCTGTTTTTAAGCTTTACTAATTACAGTTGTCATACTCCAATTACATTTTAGTAAGTATATAGTTGGGATTTCAGGTATCCTTAATAAAAGGTCATTCTTTGAGATTAATCCCTTCCTTATCACGAATAGCTCTTCCTCTTTCTCTATTACAACACAGTTATAATATTTAAAATAATAATATAAGTCCAACAAACACAGTTCTATTTTTAAGAATATATTCTATCATTTCATCAGTCTACATCTATAGAAAATCTTTTTAAGCCCTTGATAAAGTTTATATCTTCAAATACTTATCAACTATAATATCAGAAAATTCTCATCTTTCATTCCTAATTAGATCAGGCATACTCTCTTTCTCTATTACAACATAATTCTCATATTTAAAATTACAATGTAAGTCAAAAAAGAAAAAAAGAGAAAAAAAACAACAACATACATTTCTATTTTTTTAAAAGAATATATTCAATCATTTCATCAATCTACATCTATAAAGTCTTTTTGTCCTCTAAAAAAAATTAACTCCCTCAAATAATTATCAACCATAATAACAGTCAATTTACATCCTTCATTCGTTATTAAATCAGACAAAATTTCTAAAGCCTTTTTAACCCATCAAGTAACATTTTATGTCACATTTAAACCTGACTCTAGCTTTCTTTCTATGCCAATTTGGTTCCCATAACAAGGCTTTTCGGTTATCAAACCTCAAGATTTGATTACAAAACTTTCTAACCAGTTCAAACTTAACAAATTTTCTTTCCCTTTCTGCTTTATTGTAATTTCCAAAAGATTGTGTCTGAATGTCAATCTTTGTTATTTTTGGTAGTTGAACTGAGTCAATTACAATTATTTCTTGATCCTCAAAGTTGTCCATCAGTTGTAAGTGGCGTTGTGTAAGATTGGTTGATTCAGTAGTTTCCACATTTTTTCTCAGTGTAGATTCACAATTAGGTTGTAAGTATAGTGTCTCTGTCTCTTTAAGTTGTATGTAGGCCTGTTCAAAATTACTCTGTTCATCTTCTATTGTTCCTTGTTCCATAACTTGGTTCAATATTGGAGGGTCGATGTGAGGTTCCAAGGTGGCATCTTTAGATTTTCTCCAAGATTTCCAATAAGTTTTAAAATCTTCTGTAAATTCTAATATTTTTTTCAGTATTAAATCATAGTCAAGATGTGAATAACTTTCAGTCATGTTGGTGGTAAATTTGCCTATTCCTTTATTAGAGACTACTTAAAAAGCATCCACAAATGTCCACCTCCAAAGGTCTAATAGCCAGCTTCACCACCCAGCTGTCAAGTTATGTTTTCTCTTTTATTATCACATAAAATCCAATCCCTCTTCAAATAACAGGGAGAAGTACACGCTTTTTGCCACCAGATGTCCTCAGTGAACTATAAAGTCTTTTTTTTCCAAATTAATGAAGTTAAAGACTCTCTTTCCTTTTTTTTCAAAAAGTCAACAAAGCGAGTATCCCCAACATTATCAAATTTTAAAAAACCAAGTAGCAATGTCCCTTTTTTCTTCTTTTCCCCTGAAATTCACCCAACAGAAGTCCAATAGTAAAAAAAACAATCAAACATACACACACAAAAAAAATATCAATCTTTTTCTTTTTAGCTCTTCTTTCCGTCTAGGCAGCCGCCGCTTTCTTAATAAAGGAAATAAAAACTTTTACAGGAAATGTTAGGATAGCGAGAGAAGGAAAGGTCTCACCCGGATTCACCACGGTGGTTCTTCATGCTTAGTTGTTCTTTTGACTTGCGGTTGGTGTGGCTAGATGATCGGCCATTTTAAGGCCGATCTTCTTCTCTGTCGGCCCTCGGAGAAGCTCGGACAGCTGGAGGAGCCGCCGCTCCTCCGCAGCCGAGCACAGCCTCCTTGACGGCAGTCATGCCCTCCAGGGTGACCTTCGACCCCCACAGGGGTCTACTGGCAGAGGGAAACTAGCCAAACGAGGAGACAAGTCTCCCCATACGGCTAGAGGCGCCGCGATCCGGAACCGGAAGTCAGGAGCCAAAGTTGGTTCTGTTGGGAGTCAAATTCGATGGGGATCCCCAACAGCTAGGCTTCTTCTTGGCTCACGTCCTCACCTACATGCAAATGTATGGGAGGTCTCTGCCCAATGCTGCCGCCAAAATCCGGGTCGTCACCCTAGCTCTGGAAGGAGCCACAGCGAGGTGGATGGTGACCCTGTACAACTGCAATGCTCCCGAACTCCAAAACTTTTAACCATTTCATGACCGCACTGAGATGCCGTTTTGAAGACTGCCTAGCTGATCTAAAATCCAGGGATCGTATCAAGACCGTAAAGCAGGGGCATCGTCCGGTAGTTGAGTACACAGAGGAGTTTCGAGATTTGGCTTGTCACCAGAACTGGCCCGAAGACATCCTGATAAACTGTTTCCAGGACGGGCTGAACAACGACCTGTATAATGCCTGTGTGGCTCGCGGGGCACCTGCCTGCCTCTATGAATGGTGTGTTCTGGCCGAAGAGGTGGAAATTGACCAGACTCAGAACCTGTACCTTCCCATGAAGCCAGGGAGATGAAGCCAGCCTGAGAGAAAGGGAGAGTCTGGCAAAGCCTCCGCAACACAACGATGTTCTACCACTTGTTTCAAGTGTGGCAAAGAAGGGCACCACGCCGTGGAGTGCCGTAGCAAGACCCCATTTAGGAAATCGGATCGCACCTCTGGGGGGAAGCCAAGCAGCAAATCTGGCCAGCACTCGAAAGATACGGCCCTAAAGTGCTCGGAGGTTGTCGAGCTCCCCCGAGCCCCAAGGGCGGGGGTAGAGCTCCGACCCCACAGGACGATGAGTCAGGGACATCGGAGAGCAATTAAGACAATGATACATTGGTAAGTGGGCCATTTGACCCCATAACCACGCCCATAGAACTGACAATCCTGGGCATGGGCAGGAAAATGGCCTTAACCACTCTGCTGGACACGGGTTGCACACGGTGCTTGATAAATCCTAATCTAGTTGGAAAATTGGGGCCTCCCCTAAGAAAACTCAAGGACCCTATTGCTTTCTGCCAGCTTGATGGGTCCGTAGCAGGGGGCATCCCGGTCAGTTTTGTAACCGAGTACCTAGGACTGACCATAGGAAGCCACTCAGAGACTTTAGCATTCATTGTGGCCCCCGGCATGGAGTGGCCCCTGGTAGTTGGGCTAACTTGGTTAAAGAAATGGAACCCCTTAATTGACTGGAGAGAGGGAAGGCTAAGGTTCCCAAGGAAGAGAGCACCTCCCCCGGGGCTGCCTGGAAATAAGATGGTGGGTCCGAAGCAAGAATTTGCTTCCACGCTGAGCGAGCAAGAGCTTCAGAGTTATCTGAAAGAGTACCGAGACCTAGCCAAGGTTTTCAGAGAGAAGAGGTTGGATGAGCTTCCCCCTCACAGACCAACGGGCTGTGCTATTGAGGTCATCCCCGGAGCTAAGTTGCCAAAGCCGAAGGTTTATTCGATGACCCCTAGAGAATTATATGAGCTCCGCAGGTTCATCAACAAGAACATCCAGCCTACCAGGCCCTGGGTGGCAACCCCTGTTCTATTCAGGGAAAAGAAGGATGGGTCTCTTTGCCTCTGCATGGATTATAGATGTTTGAATGTGGTATCAATGGAAAATGTGTACCCCTTGCCCCTCATGAGGGACATGTTAGCCCACCTGGCGAAAAGGAAAAAAAATTCTAAATTAGACCGGCGAGAAGCCTATTACTGCATCAAGACTAATGAGGGAGACGAATGGAAGACTGCTTTCAATTGCCCTTTACGTTGTTTCCAGTTCAGGGTGCTCACTTTTGGGCTCAAGGGAGCCCCTGCAATGTTCATGCAACTGATCAATGAGGTCCTCCATGAGCACCTATATAAGGGGGTTCTGGTGTATTTAGATGATATCCTGATTTACACTAAAACCAGGGCAGTTTTGAAAAAACTCTGCGTTGCTAAACTGTACGCCAAGCTCTCAAAATGTGAATTCCATAAAGATAGGATCGACTATCTGGGCTACCGCATTTCTCATGAGGGGGTAGAGATGGACCCAGAAAAGGTGCGGCCGGTTATGGAATGGACCCCTCCCAGCACCAGAAAACAGCTGCAGAGCTTTTGGGGGTTTACCAACTTTTACAGGCAATTTATCCCTGTGTTCGCTCAGATCGCACTCCCTATCACGAACTTATTGAAAACTAAAGGAGGAAGTAAACCGAAGCCTGGCCAGCCACTGACATGGACAGCTGAATGCCAAGATTCATTTGGGAAACTTAAGAGACTTTTTTCCACAGAACTAGTGCTGAAATACCCGGACCCAGAAAAGCCATTTGTGATTCAGGCAAATGCTAGCAATGTAGCAGTGGGGGCACTGCTACTGCAGAAAAACCAGCAGGGCCAGTTACAGCCCTGTGCTTACACAGCCAAAAAACTGTCAGACTGAACAACGGTGGGCTGCTTGGGAAAAGGAAGCATACGCAGTGAGATGGGCCCTCTTAGCCTGGAGGCATTTCTTAGAAGGAAGCAGAATTCCTTTCCAAGTTTGGACTGATCATAAGAACCTGGAAGCTCTAAGAAACCCCAGGAGGTTGTCTCCTAAGCAAGCACGCTGGGCCCAACACTTTCATCGTTTTAATTTCTCCATTCACTATCTGCCTGGGGGAAGAACTTCGTAGCAGATGCTCTGTCACGAATGCCACAATATAATAGTGTGAAGTCAGAAGTGGTTAAACCACTACTTTCCCCACAGCAATTGGCTGCCCCAGCCATTACAGTGGGGTGGTCGAGGAGTTCAGGAAGGCGCTGAAGAAAGACGAGTGGTTCAGCAGCCATCAAAATCTCTGTTCTGTACAAGATGGGTTAGCTTGGGTTGGAGGAAAGCTGTATGTGCCTGCGAATCAAAGACTGAGAATCATGCAGGCCTCTCATGATTCAAAAATGGCAGGACACTTTGGGTTTGTAAAGACTCCTCACCTTCTCAAGAGGCAATTTTGATGGCCTTCCTTGAAGAAGGACATTGAAAGTTATGTGGCTAGCTGCCCTACTTTTGCTGCTGCTAAACACAGACAGGGATTTCTTGCTTTTTGAATCATATGGTGCAATGGTTCTGAGATAACATCTGCCAGCTCCTTCAGAACTCTGGGATGTAATCTGTCGGGTCCCGTTGATTTATATTCATCAAGGTCAGATAGGTGTTCTCTTACCATTTTCTTGCTAATTTAAATTTTTATTTCTCCTTTGTCTTTTACAGTAGTTTTTTTGGTATGTATGACTATAATTTCTTTTTGTGTGAAGACTGGCTGTCTGCTGATAATCAGGCTTAGTTATAGATAATCAACATGGCTGGCTCAGGAATTCTGGGAGTTGAAGTCCACGAGTCATAAAAGAGCCAAGGTTGCCTACCCCTGATCTAGGGCAGGGGTGTCAAACTGCCGGTCCGCGGGCCAGATACATCATAGCGAAACCGCGCCCACCCCATTGCCGGCAATGGCAAAAAAAGTCATGATACGTCACAACACGTCACGTGATGTTGCGAGTTTGACACCCCTGATCTAGGGGGAGAAATCGATTGCTCAGTTTTAATGGGGCTGCTTCTGGTTGGGTTAGATTGGGCAGTAGGGGTTTGTTAGATGTATGCTGCTTCTTCCTTTGATTGTTGTGTTTCCTTCTATGTGTGACATACCTCCATTTGTCTTCCTTCAAGGGTTTATCAGCAGGGTCAAATCCTCTGGGAATGATTTGTTCATTATTTGGTTCGGTTTGAATATAGCTTTCTTCCGTAGGTTGGAGTTTGGCTAGAGTTGCCTCTAGATCCCTTACTTTTTCCTCTAGTAGTCCGCATGGTTTACATTTAATACATCTATAATTTGGGTGTTCTTTGGGCATGAGCACATACATGGAACATGTATTGCATACCACAATAGTATCAGTCACCTGTTCCATGAATTTGTTTTTTGAAAATCCCTCTTTTTTGGTTGATGGATGTGCTTTGCTGTTAGCCTTGTTTCGACCTTCTCTGTTCTAGGTAATTATGCCTGTTTTTTTTCCTATCCTTTTTTCTTCCTTTTTGTGCTTGTTTTTCTACCTTGTTATTTATTTAACTTGCTTACTATTATGTTAGTTTTATTTATCCTTTTCTTCCCTATATTTTTTTAAAGTTTTTGAGCTCCAATTCCTTCCTACCCTATTAAAGATTTGCCTTGTTAAGATTTGCCTCTATATTAATCTTATTCTTCCTTGATTTCTAATGTTCCACTCTTGTCCTTATTATATGCCTATTTATTTATCTTTTATTTTCTGTCCTGTTTGTATTTTCTGCAGTTTTCTTCTGAAGGTATCAGTGCAGACAATGGAACCTAGTATGGCAAATAGTCTTCAGGGGTGATGCTTGTGATTTCACTCCTAATTCCATCACCCCTAGTGTAGCTGCTTGTAAAATAAATGGAAGTTTGGGAAAAAGTATTGTTACCTTATTATCTAATTCAAGTTTCTGACTTTTACTGTAATGATTTTAGAATGCTTTTGGTGTCTGCATTTATCAAACCAAAATTTATTTTTATGTGTTCACACTAATACCAATTAAACAGTGACAACAAGAGGTTTTATCCAGACCAGGAAAGAACAGCTTAGAGAAAGGAAAGAGGAAGGATATGGGCTTTGGTAGAAATGGTTTTCATAAATACAGAAATGAAAAATTTAGATAGTGGACAACTTGGGTATACAGAACCCAAGCTTGACTTTTTGCCTACCAAGGGAGCCAATCACAGAAATAAGAAAGAAGCATAAATCCTGTAAACAAAAGTTGTAACATCTGACAGGCCATAAAATATTAGGTAAGAACAACACAAAAAAGAAACCCTCAGCCAATAAGATCAAGAGAAATCTGAATTACTACAAAATGCAAATATGCTCTGAAAAGGTAATGTAAAAGCAAATATGGACCGCCTCTTGAAGGACATTTCAGAGCATTAATGCTACTACTGCTATTATTATTTTTTTTTTGCATAATCTTCCATTGTATTTCAGATGCTAGAGAAGCAGGAGGCAAGACCTCAGATGATTGAGTAATGGGAAAGTTTTATACATGGGAATAAGATTTCCATGATTGCTTTCTTAGTGGAGACCAGATGGCTAAAATCTCTTAGAAAGAAACTTTGTTATAACTTTGCCTGTCACTCAGAAGTTTTATCAAGTAACAATTATTGGAAGATAAAAGTTTCTGATGGGTGGAGACAATTTAATTCACTTTTTCCAGCTTTGATATTGAAGTTGAAGTCTGTATCTGAAAAATGGCATACAGTGACCCATAAATGTATTTCTGGATTTTATATGTGACATTCATACACAATATAAGCTCAAGTACACACACAATTGCCTTTGGTGGTGGTTGACTTTCTCCCTCTCCCTTTTTGTAGCAACAGCAGGTGATGTTGGCAGCAAAGCATCAACAAGAACTAGAGCAACAGCATAAACGAGAACAACAGCGGCAAGAAGAATTGGAGAAACAGCACCTGGAACAGCAGTTACTCATCTTACGCAACAAGGAGAAGAGCAAAGAAAGTAATAAGTTTTAATTGCATTGCACTGCATTTATTGGAACGATAGCCCATTTATATTCCAAGGCCTTGAAGAAGAAACTAGAGAGAGTTGGAGGATTACATTCTCCTATTCCTAAAACACCATACAGAGAACCAGATTTCAAAACAACCCTCATGGACCTAAACCCACTCAAATAATTAAAATTGCCCTCACAAGTATCTTAACAACATAAAGGTATAAATAAATCGTTGAACTTGGCTTTCAAGCCAAAGTTAGGCTTCTTTGCTACTGCAATTCTCTTCAAATTGTAGAGTATTAAAAACAGTATTTAAATGGAGAATCTTTGCAAATTAATTTTCAGATTCTTCACAAATCTTCAATCTTTGGGAGTTATTTTAGAACAAAGATGAGCAATCTTTTTTCCCTTTGAAGGTTAACTGTGGCAATTTATGGTGAGTTGAGTACCCATGGCTGTACACATAGTCAACCTTGCACATAGGCAGTACATAGATGCACTTCTATACACTCATAAACATGCGTAAATTATTTTCCACTCTAGATGGAGAGATTTACCATGTGTTCTGCATTTCTCCAGCATGACTAGGCTCTTTACAGCTTACCAACAATTATCTGTGTCAACAGCAACGTGGAGATGGGCTCAGCTGAGTGGTCTCAATAGCAGACTTCAAGGGACATATCCCTGATTTGGGACTGTATAACAGACTTAAAGAGGATAAACTTTGGCGCAGTTTTGGATGCACTACTGTGTCTGGCTCGTCAATTGATGTTGTATCCTCCACCTCATAATGAATGTATAAAGAATGATAAAAATTACAATAAAATATAGCTTTATGATGGAATTTTTCAGGAATATGTGAAAGATGATATGATAAAAATTCTTCCCAGAGTGCTTAGGGGGAAGTGGTTTTTTTTCCCTTTTATAAGCTTGATTGATGTGGAAGGGAGTTTAAAAACAGGTTGTGAGATGAGAAGGGTAGTGTTGCTGAACACATTTCACTGGCATACTTGTGAGAATTGAAGGTCACATCTGCATGGAACCAGGTTAGGGAAGGGAGATACATCTCAACTTGTCTTTAATGTTCTCTACCAGTGTTTTTCTATAATTTTTAAAGGTGCTATTGCAAGCACTGAAGTGAAGCTGAAACTTCAAGAATTCCTTCTCAGCAAGTCAAAAGAGCCAACTACAGTGGGTAGCTTGAATCATTCCCCCACTCAGCATCCCAAATGCTGGTAAGTCTTTGCTTTGTCTCTAGGATATGGTTTCTCACCCATGGCAACTTTTAAGGTGTATGGACTTCAACTGCCAGAATTCTCTAGCCAGCATGCTGGCTGGGGAATTCTGTGAGTTGAAGTCCACACATCTTAAAGTTGCCAAGGTTGAGAAACCCTGTTCTAGGATTTTCATCTAAGTCTGGTTTGGGACAGGCTGTGAGTAGAGTTGGGGTTTCAGCACTGAAACAAATACTGCAATCACAAATATGCAAGGTCTGTACAGCCGGTGTGCAACTGATAATTGCTCCTGCAAAACCAGGAATATGATTTTACTGTCATGAACTCCATTTTCTCTAAATTTAACTGTTTCTTGGGTTCTTCAGCAAATAATTACATTTAAATAATTGTATTATGGTAGGAAGTAACTTATTCATCTTGCTCAAAACAGCATTTTCACATTTCCATCACCAATATGCCAGCTTGTGTATTTTTTTGTGTGTGTGCATGCAAAAGCAGATTCTATTTTTGGATGATGAATTGTGAGGGAACTGGAAGTGTGAGACACTTTCTACTTCTTTTTCTGTTCACAACAATAGTACATCTTTGTCCTAATTTGTATGGCATCTGGACAAATCCATTTCTCAAGGAAACCAGCAGGTTTACTGGAAATATGACTAAGTACTTTCCATTCCTACCCAGTTATGCCTTTACTTATTTCCATCTTCTACTCTCAAGTAGCTATTGAAGTTTTTCCTCTGGATTGCTATTTTACAGAAAAGGCCACAGATAGCAGACTGAGTTTGATGTAGAGGTTTAAGCTCTTAAGGACAGATGGGTAGTGTATGTTGCTTCATGAAATGGTATTAATATTGAGCAAATAACCAGTTAAGTCTTGGGCTGAAGATCTGTATTACTATAGAAAATCAGTGATCATTCACCATCCTAAAGGGGAAACGGAGAATGTGGCGAAAGTGTGTCCGTGGTGTCACCCGGCCCCCATGAATCATGACAGAGACTGGAGCTTGTCTCATAGTGGAAGGCCCCGACAGAAGCCAGCCATCTCCTTTTTATTACACATCAAAGGTTTCTACCCACAAATTGTCACCCTACTGATTTACAGCCAATCATCGTACACAAATAGTTAAACAATACACTTGAAAGCCTGACGTTTTTCTCAGGAAACGAAACTCATTCCCTTCTTTCTCCACCCCCCTAGTGCAGCTGTCAGCTGACAGCCTGTAAGGGGGGAGGAAAGGGAAGCCCATCCAGACAGAGAAAGGATTTCTTAAAGGAGAAATGGACAATTATCGCAACATCTCATCCTTTTTTGTTTTTGTTTAGAAGCAAGGGCTTTCAGTCCATGTATTCGATTTCATCCAACTGAGGTGGCTGTTTATCCATTGGCATCCGCTCGAATCCTTGTTGACTAATGCTCACTTGTTGAGACAATTTGTTCTTTGGTATAAAAGATTACATCATAGCAAAAATACCAGGCAAACGTTGTATATAAAAGCATCCACAATGGAATAATATAACAATACAAAATAATACTTATCAAATTTCTTAACCATTGAAAATTTAGTAACCAAAACCATAATGCATCCCAAATATCCCCAATGCTTGTGATCTCCGGATATTGGTGGAGGGATTTGTCCTTGTTCTTCAGTAAGCATTTCAATGGCCGTCACTGTCATTGGCTGCAGTCCAATTCCGTGCGCCATTCAAATAGCTACAAACCCAATACATTTGCATTGTCCTGTTTACATACACTTTGTTATTACTTTCACAATTATCAGGCATATTAAAGGTGATATTACAAGAGGGATATATACTTAAAAGGATAATTTCCTTAGAAAAATTAAAACACACTAATGCAAAATCTACATAATAAAACCTAAGTGGCAGCGTATAATGTCCTGCCACATTAATATTTACAAAACTTTCGCTGGCTCCAGTGTTGTTCAAAGGAAGTCCAACTAAAGAAAGTCTTTGACTGGCATCCGATGGTGACAGCATACACATCTAGCAGTCAGTATGGTTTGTTAAGGCACTAACTTTTTATTGTCCTTCCAAAATTATTGTCCGTCCACTTTGGGCTCACCCGAGCTTTTGCAATCTTTTGGCTGTACACTGTAAGGACGAATATTGTGGCCAGGAACCCATATCGTATTGCCTTCATGTTGTACAGCAGCATATCCACGACCCCAGGTAATAAGTTCAGCTGGTCCTTTCCACTGGGGGTCTGGTAGCTTACGATACCAAACTAGCGGTCGAGCCGTGGTTGCTGCGTCTGGAAGGGGAGAAAAATGTCTGCTGGCAGCTGTATTAGGTGGTGTGCCAGTCAAATTCAAAAAATTAAGAGTATATAAAGCTAAGCAAAGATGATTTTGCACTCCAGGTAGTCCGGGGCTATTTTCCCCATTTTTTGTTTTAAATTTGTCAAGCATGTGCTTAAGAGTGGAATTGGCCCGTTCCACTACTGCTTGCCCCTGTGAATTGTAAGGAATGCCGAATTTATGAATAATGACCCACCGATTGCAGAACTAAGCAAAGGCATGACTACAATATGCAGATCCATTATCAGTTTTTAATTCTTTAGGAGTACCCAGAGTGCTAAAAGTTCGAATACAATGATTGATGACATGTTTAGTTGCCTCTCCACGCTGTGGAGTAGCAAAGATGAACCCAGAATATGTATCAATAGTCACATGTATATATTTCCATGGACTAAAAGGTGCATATTGGGTAACATCCATCTGCCAAATTTGACATGCCTCAAGTCCACGGGGATTCACACCCATTGGAATAGACAGTCCTTGTTGTGAACAGTTGGGGCACTGTTGAATGATAGCTGCTGCCTCCCTGGGGGTTATGCCAAATTGTTTAACCAAAGCCTTGGCTATGACTATCCCAGGGAGTGGGTTGTTGCATAGTCATAACTTGCGTTGCCATATCCGCCTGGGAATTCCCTTCACTGAGAATTCCTGGAAAATTTTGATGACTCCGGATATGTGCAATAAAATAAGGACAATATCTTGTCTCAATAAATTTTTGCAATGTCAAAAATAGTGTCAACAAAGTCTCATCCAAACTAGGAGAGATATAAGCATATGGCAAAAGGGAAACCAAATTATAAACATATAAACTGTCAACAATTATATTAATGTCTTGACAAGGGAATGTTTGAAATGCCAAAATAACTGCGGCAACTTCGGCGCTGAGCTGATGATTGTGGTGGAGTGATTTTGGTGCACCGTTTTCCTGTAGCCCACCATGCACAGGCGCCATAGACTTTTCCACCATCAGTATAAACTGTGACACCTTCTAAAGGTGTTGGAGATGATAAAGGTTGTAATTTTAGCGGCAGATTTTTCATAGCCATAAATCTATGATCTGTGGGAGGATGGCATGAAAATTGACCAGGCCAATCACCAATCAATAATTGCAAAACAGAATTATTTTGAATCATAGTTTCCCACAATTTTAAGGAAAATGGGAGAAAAATTACTAGCGGCTCTAGTCCAGCTATTTGTCGGCAACGGCCACGGCCACGATGTATAATGTCTGCCAAGGTCATAGCTGGAGGGTTAATAGAGCGTGAAGGTGTACTGGGAGAATGAATCCATTCTATAATAAAAACTTTTCTTATCTACAAGTTGAAAAATTGCCGCTGTGGGTGGTCGATCAAAAATCACATTCAAATGCACAGGGTGATTGTCAACACACCGATCAGTCCACTGGGTGTTGAGGGCCGTTTGGACTTTCTCAACGACCGATAACTGGTCGGAGGTCAATGTCACAACGTCTGTGGGACATTTGAGGCCTTTTAATGCCATAAACAAAGGAGAAAGGGTAGAGGTAGAAAGACCTATATATGGCCTTAACCAATTAATATTTCCTAAATATTGTTGTAGTTGAACCAATGTAGGTGCAAGTGGCAAATCAAATTGTACCACTTGGGGTGACGAATGGGCTTGTTGCAATTTGTGTCCCAAATATAAATATGGCGCTGTATTTTGTATTTTTTCAGGGCTAATAACCAATCCTGCCCTGGCCAGCGTGGTTTCTAATTCTTTATATGAAGCCATAATTGTGCCTTTTGGCCCTGGGCCGGCAATGAGAATGTCATCCATATAGTGATAAATTTTCCAATTAATATGTAATTTACGAATTCATTATCAATTCATTATCAATTTGTGCATCCATGCCCACAGTGACAGGGTATAAATTTGCCATTTAATCTGCATTTAATTCTCCTGTTTCATAAGCATTCTGTAACGTCTCCTGAATAAGATTACTGGTTTTAGTTAGAGCTGGAGGATCACACAACTCAACATTGCTAGGAGAAACCCTGCTGTGATTTTTAATTGTTACTGGAGTTTCACTGGCAGGGGGAAGAAGTTGAACTTCATTATAATTTAATGGATTCAATAATATTTTAGTAGGGGCTGCTCCTGTGTCTTTAAAGCGTCGAAAACTGCTCTCCATGACGTTAAAATGTGAGCAGGGGCTGTAGGATTTGTATGTAAAAACTGCCCCACTGTCCTCCAGGTTTCAACTTTAAGGCAACCTGCCTCTGGGTAGAAAGGAATGTGTTTCCAAATAAATTCAAGGAGAGATCTTAAATCTCCTTCTGTCAGCTTTTTCGCTGTAAAATAAACATAATTCTTCCTGGTTATCTCTCTGAGCTTTAAATGCATCTCCTGTGCCTTTGAGAGATCACCCCCCCATTACTTACGAGGGATCAGTCCTCGTCCAGCGATGAACTGATGAAGCGCGCTTAGCCACGTCCGGGCGGTAAGTCTGAGGGTCCAGGGACGTATAACCTCTCAGGGTTATCACGTCGGGGTCACCACTTGTGGCGAAAGTGTGTCCGTGGTGTCACCCGGCCCCCATGAATCATGACAGAGACTGGAGCTTGTCTCATAGTGGAAGGCCCCGACAGAAGCCAGCCATCTCCTTTTTATTACACATCAAAGGTTTCTACCCACAAATTGTCACCCTACTGATTTACAGCCAATCATCGTACACAAATAGTTAAACAATACACTTGAAAGCCTGACGTTTTTCTCAGGAAACGAAACTCATTCCCTTCTTTCTCCACCCCCCTAGTGCAGCTGTCAGCTGACAGCCTGTAAGGGGGGAGGAAAGGGAAGCCCATCCAGACAGAGAAAGGATTTCTTAAAGGAGAAATGGACATTTATCGCAACAGGAGAAGATATACAGTACTATGATCTTACCTCCAATCTTCTTTTATCCTTCATTCCTTACCAATTTAAGAATTTTACTTCCACACTCTCCATTATCTCTGCTTGTTGCAAAGCACACGAATAGTATTGTGTGACCATGAGACACTCCAACTGTCATAAATGCAAGGATTGGTCTCGAAGGTTTTTTTTACACTATTGTAGCTTTGAATGTTTGCTAAATGAGGCAATTAGTAAGCCAGGACTACTTGCATGCTGATTAGTGTACTCATTAAACCATGTTGATCTAAATCTTGATAGCCTGGACATGTTTTTCTGGTTTGTGCAGGGGGACTCATCATACCTCATTGGACCAGAGTTCCCCTCCCCAGATAAGAAGTCCAGGAACACCAGCCTCTTGCAAGTTACCTTTACTCGGCACTTATGATGGTAGAGATGACTTTCCACTCCGGAAAACTGGTTAGTAAATGTCAATGGTTGTAGAATATACAAAAGGAGGGCAGTTAAATGGCTTTCTACACCTTAAATGTACTAGCTTGTAAAGACAATGGCTGGGCATGAGAAAAGGAAAGATTCATTTAATCTGATGAACTACAAATAAGAAAGGAATACTGATTCAAGTATCTTACAAAATAGTACATCTACAATGTTAAAGCCCAGCTTCTGACTGAAAATCAAACTAGTGTACAAAATCCTTATTCTGCTAAAATATAAGAATTTCAATCTTACATTAGAGAACTAGATAAGCCTACTGTAAAGAATGACTTCACAAACAACCTGTTTTTAGATGCAGTCAGTTCTCCATTGTAAGAAATCAGCTGTTCAGATGGTAACTGTAACAGCTTAGCTGGTTTTTGCAAAAGCTTCTCTGCAGTCAAACTATGTGGAAATAAACAGCCCAGCTGCTATGTTTATCAGGCAGAGGATGATAAACAAGTGAGAATAAGCTGCATCCACATACACAGGCCCTGGCAGTCCTGTTCAATCACTTGAAGAATGTGTCTAAAAAATTGTCTTCTGCTCACATTCTTTATTTCTTAATAGAGTCATCCTGAGCCTGGTGCCTTCCAGATATCATTGACTTTGAGATTTAGCTGTGCTGGCTGGAGTTGGCATTTGGTAGACCTACAGGGCATTGTATTGGGAACAAGTGTTTTATTTTTATGTTTCAGAAATACAGAATAAATATATTTGTTTTAAAAAAAAGGCTCATTTCTTGAAGCAATAGGATCTGGTAAGTGTAGATCAGGGGTGTCAAACTCCTAATGTCATGTGATGTGTTGCAACATATCATGACTTTTTTGCCATTGCCGGCAATGGGGTGGCTGTGGTTTCGCTATGATGCATCTGGCCTGCGGGCCAGCAGTTTGACACCCCTGGTGTAGATACAGTTGGCTTCTTCCCCCTCCACAATTTGCTTCCTTGCCTAGGACTTTCTACTTCAGTAGAATAATGACCACCTTGGTTTTCCTGCTTGCCTCTTCCTTTCAGCCTCAGAACCCAATTTAAAAGTGCGCTCACGATTAAAACAGAAGGTGGCGGAGAGGAGAAGCAGTCCTCTGTTGAGGAGGAAAGATGGGACAGTCATCAGCACCTTCAAAAAAAGAGCAATTGAAATCACAGGTGAGAGAGGGCTTTAGCCCAGCTAAGGGCAAGTACTATTTGATTTTGAAAAAAGGTGGATGAAACATTCTGTTCTTCAGTCCTCTCCCCAACTTTGTCAAGAGGGGAGAAAAAAGACTGAGTAAAAAAGAAAAAAATGTGCACTGGTATACTCTGTGTGCTACAAAGTGGCTGATGAAATAGGACAGTGGAGGTCAAAACATTGGGGTTGAAGGAGAAATTGGGCAAATTAGATGAAACAATTTGTTAAATGTAATTGGAAAACCATGTTTTCCTAAAGAAGTGCTACAGAGAGCCTTGTACAATTTTCCCTCACTTTTCTCTCTTTTCTGCTTCAAAGGTAGAGCTTTCTGTTTTAAACTACCTTCATTCATTAGTGATATCTTAGTTCAGAGTGGTCTGGTTAAATTATGTTGTTTTTATTTTAATTATGGATTGCTGAAAAAGCTGGAAGCAAGTCTGAATTACTTCTGCAGATAATTAAAATAATGGTTTGTTTGGCTAGTTCCAGTTTTCCTGCCATTTTTAGCTTCTGTTGCCTTATGATAGATTTCACCTGCAGATAGAGACATTAATGAGGCTCAAAACCAAATTTGAACTAAACCAGGAAATTACATTAACCATGGCTAGGTTCACATGCTGCATTAAGCCATCATATGGTCTGCTTGAACATAGTCATTGTGGAAGTTTTATGGTGTGGGGGATGGAAGTCCAGGACCAGGCACAACTATTTATTTATGCATGTATCTGGTCCTTAGACCCTTATGACAACTATGCTGTCAAATTCCAGCATAACACTAATACTAAGTAAATTGTATTACTGTATAGATATTGCAACATGTGAATTCAGCTATGACTAAAAATCAAATTAAAAGGGGGCACAAAAACTTTACTTTACTTTATTTTGACTTATATGCCGCCCTTCTCCTCAGACTCAGGGCGGCTCACAGCAAATAATACAAGTACTCAGGCCAGAGAATGTGAATGTCATGAGAATTATGATAAAATTTCTTTTTTAAGAGCATGAAAGAGGAAGAAATGTCTGAATATTTTTATCTTAATCTTGCTCTAGTAGTATGATGATATACTTATCAAGAAAGTAGTAATCGAAAGACTCTTTACAATATATTGCAATGGAAGAGGAGGGGTAGGTGAGTTTAAGAGCAGATTGAAAAAACATAGGCATGAATATGTATGTGATGAATTTAGCACTGCATTCATTTTAGATGTATCACTGATAATATTTGGTGGCCATTTAAATTGTGTTGTAGAACACTCTGAAGACATTTTTGTGGGAAAGGAAGGAGTATAGAAGGTTGGCATATTAGCTCTCAGCGACCTGAGGCTCCTTTCTGGAAACTAGAGTTCTCGCTTGTTTCTTTTTTGTAATGTAATGCATCTTCTACTGTATATTATAGTTAATGTAGAAAGGTGAATTTGAAATTTCAGAAACAAAGCTAGGGCAGAAAAGAAAGCATTTTTTGTGGTGGATTCATGCCTTGCATACATGATTCCTGTCTTCTCTTTCTTCACAATTCTAAAACAAAGAAATCTAAACACTGTGACTAGAGAATCACAAAAAGAGACAACGGTCAATTTACAGACTGATATGGTTTCGGTAAACCATCTTGTAAACAACCACCTGCAAGCTTCTCCATTATTAGTGAAAAGAACTACTTCCTCACTGGAAAACTGTTAGAAACTAAGAAAATGTACAGTATGTATTGGGGGAAAATAGGGAACCATTAGTCACTGAAATTTGGTAATGGTACCCTTTCATTTCAATAAAGCTTGTAAAAGCAAACTGAGAATCTTGTTTGGAATATTTTTTTTTCAGTTGAGACAGCTGTCCAGTTAACAGCATTGTGAACTACATACATGGGAACGCTAGGGATTTTTTTTTTTTTGCAGCCTGTGTAAATTGTATGCTGTGTAACACAATGTACAGTCCTTTATTGCATGCTAACATTCTTTGGTGCTTTGTTCTGTTAGAAGGGAAAACCAAACCAACAATTGAATTTCACTTTACTAACATACGTTTTTCCAATATTTCTTTGCTACCATGTGGATTGAAACTTGATTTTGCTTCAAAGTACAAAGTGAGATTTTCAACAGCCTACTTGGGCACAACAGCATCTTAATTCAGTGGAGAATTTCAGTGCAAGGATTGACATGGTGGCAACCTCTTCCCCCCCCCCCAAAAAAACTTTCATTGCAGTGTCTTCAATGTGCAACAGTGCTCCTGGATCTGGCCCAAGCTCCCCAAACAGCTCCAACAGCGTCATTGCAGAAAATGGGCTTACTGGGTCAGTGCCTAATATACATACTGAGGTAAGGCTGGTGAAAGAGTGCTGCTGCTTGCTGTGGTATGGCTATTTTATCTCTTTTCTTGTCTTTGTCTTCAGTGGGCCAAATTGGTTTGGTTCTATTTTTCAACAGTTTTGACTCTTCTTACCAATACCGAATGTCTCCCACAATTACATATTCAGCCCATTATTTGTTGCTTTGAATCATAGAGTGTTGGGATTTGGGCCAGAGAGATCTGGGCTCAGACAGGTACCCTATCTGAGGCTCCCCAATAGACTTTCCCTGTCATTATTTTAGCCTCACAGAATAAATGTAAGAATAGCAATGAGCTAATTATGTACCTTAAATCTTTCTCTTAAGTGTGCATATGAAAACCATTTAAAACTAAATCTCTCTGCAGCCAATTGCTCTTTTGATTTCATATTATCCATGTTACAGTTCTAACAACTCTTGTAAGTTAATTGTTTTTCTTTACCTGCCGTTTCTTTCCTGTAAAATGCTTCTTGTGCTGAGATCCATAAAGGGTAAAATCAAATAAAATTTGGCCACAGCCTGGGTTTATATCTGTTCCATATTCTCAATATGGCCTTTCTAATATAATCTCAATATCTACATTAACCTTAACTTTATCATACCATTGGAAAACATGTCATCTGAACCTCGGATTGTGCTCTTCTGATTCTAAAATTCTCTTTATTTTTCAGCAAAACCCAGTCTTTCATCCAGACTAAACAGCACACTGCAAAATACAATTCTAATCAAGAAGTCCTCCTCCTCATTCCTTTGCACCTTGAAATTTTTTATATTTAATTTTTGTTTTTCCCTTGCCATACAAACCTAGATATATCTTTCTACCTTTGTTTAAATAGTATCAGTTGTCATAATAGGTATTCTTTAAAACAAAAACATCATACTTGACAAAACATTTTTATCACAGAAATTCTCCCCAATAATGACAATTCTAATTTCTCCCATCTTAACATGTCCCTCTTGATTTCATTCCATCTCTTACCATAAGTATTCTGGTATAACATACAATTTAGTGGCCCTAGTGTACTATGTAAATAAAATAAGAAAAAAAGTATTTTGTGTTTTTATATCCCATGATACATCTCTGCTCTGTTTTCCCTTGTTAATGAGGTCGCATTAAGGAGCTGGAGGAATATCAAGGGTTTTTTTTCTTGCTCTACAGTACATGTTGTGGGGGATCCTTGGTGCTCTCTGAGCTTGGTTGTTTTCTTGCAGATGTTTCATTACCCAAACTAGGTAACATCATCAGTGCTAGTAAGGAGTGGGGTTTGCTCTCAGTTTATATTCTAGAGACTTGCCCTGTCAGTGTTGGTGGGGTGGTCTTGGAGATTCTTTGATTGGGCTGTTTACTGTTGGCTTGTTTGGCAGTTCCTTGATTGGGGTATTGAATACTTGATTGTTGGTCTGATGTTAATCTTGGTGTTAATTTATGCTTATCTGGATGTTGATTGCTGGTAGGGAGGTGTTTTGGTCTTTTTGTTCCCTTTTTGGCTTGTTGATTGTTTCTTGCATAGTATGTACAGTAGATGTTGTTTATGTCTATGCGTCTATTGATGGCCAATTTGTCAGAGTGCCAGGCTTCTAGGAATTCTCTAGCATTTTTGGACTTGGCTTGGTCTAGGATGGTCACAGTTTCCCAATTAAAACTATGATTAAGTCTGTCCATATGTTGTGAAATTTAAGACTTTTCATCATGTCTTCTGACTGCTAGTTCAGTTCATAGATACATTCTGCTAGTCGTCTGCCTGTTTGTCCTACATAGTGGCTGTTGCAATCTTTACACTGTATGTTGTAGATGAGTCCTGTTTTTTTCTTCCAGGGAGGCTGTGTCTTTTGGTTTACTTAGGATGTTTTGAAGGGCTTTAGTAAGCTTGTGTGTTACGCTGATTCCCTGTGCTTGTAATAGTCTGTTGGTGGTTTCTGAGATGTTTTTGATGTATGGCAGTGTTATCTTTTTTACGGCTTGTGCTGGTTGTGCTATATTGGATTGAGTGGTCAGGTACTTTTTGATGAAGTTGCATGAATATCCATTTTGTTGGAAGATGTTATATAGATTCTCTGTTTCCTTTTTCTATTGTTCAGGGTTGCTGGTGTGTTTTTACACTCATCTAAATAGAGTTCTTACACAGCTTCTCTTGTGGGAGGTTGGGTTATTACTTTGGTAGTGAAGCACTTGATTGGTGTGGGTGGTTCTTCTGTACACTTGTGTTTCTAGTTTGCCATTGTGGTATCTGCTGATAAGGATATCCAGGAAGGGTAGGTGTCATCTACATATCTGATCCCTTCATTTCAACCCTGAGCTACAGATATTCTCCTTTATCGGTATCTGCATTGTCTTATCTACCCCGCTCCCTTTCCTTGTCCCCTAATCCTTCTTTTCCTTTTATATAGATATTGCCCCGAGCTGTCACCACGGATGGATCAGCCAGCCAACTCAGCCTATACACTTCTCCATCACTGCCCAATATCTCCTTAGGACTCCAGGCTACTCTCACAGTCACAAATTCACACCTCAATGTGAGTATGGGCTCTACCCCCAAACGTTTTGGAAATTTGTAGATATGGAGATAGTAAGTAAATGAAATGAAACAAATGAAATACTGAAATTGAGTAAATGAAAACTATAGTGTAGGCCCTACAATAAAGTATCACAATTGAAAAATAAAGAACACAGAGTTCCTCCTAAAACTCACCGTACAATCTTATGTCACCCCACTCATTGCACACACACCCCATGTTAAATGTGGCCATACAAAGCGTTGACTGTCCTACACTTGTGAGAGCGAAAAGCTAAAGAGTAGATACAGATATTTGTTTATTTTGATGGGTTTTTAACTACTATAACTATAGCAAATTTCAACATTTCAAAACATGGAGTTCATGTCTAGTTGGCATAGCTAACACACAGTGTAAGGTCCTACCTCAGCTACTCCCTCAGGAAAGCACAACTGTTGAAACAGACATCATTTCAAAAGGATCTTTTACTGAGAGAAAATGATTGCAAAGAAGTAAGGCTGAATCTGGCGTTCCTGCGCAAAAGCGTTAAGCTAAAAGTCCCATCTCTCCAGCCCCACCCCAATGCCCCAGTCCATCGGGAGCCAATCCGCTGGCATGAAGATGTGAGAACTTTGAGCCGAAAAGGTGTTAACCAGCCGTTCTCTGGTGCCTCGTTCTCTTGCTAGCCAGCAGGAGTTAAAACAGTTGGCCCTGTGTAAGGTCCTGCCTCAGCTAGCACTCCCAAGAAAGCAGAACTCCTGAAACTGGCATCATTTCAAAAGGAACTTTTATTGAGAGATAGTGATTACAGAATAGCAAGGCAAGATCTGAATAATTCCCGCACAAAACGTTACATTAAAACTCTCCTTTCAAACCCCAACTGTGCCCAACTGTCCAGTATGATTTCAGCCAATCCACAGGTGTGAAGTTGTTATGGGAACCAGACTGATAAACTGTAGTTCTCACGCGTTTTGTTTTCCTCCCGGTCTCTTCCCAGCAGAGTAGAGATAAGACAGATGGCCCCAGGCACATTCCTGCTCCTGTTCACACCCAGAGAGATGCATGAAAGGTGAAAAGAACAAAGTAAAGGAAATACATACCAAAGCCCACAGAGCTTCCCCACTCCCCAAAGAGCAAAACCTCCTCCTTCCCAACAGAATGGCAGTACTCGAAAAATAGATAGTTTGAGGGTCTGACACCCTGAGGGCTTTCCCCCCTCCCTAATTTCCATGCAGATACATCAAAGCGAAAGTAGGAACAAAGCAGAAACATCCTCAATCCACAATAGCGTGTGCTCCCCCTCCCTTTTTGAATGGCAGCGTTCCAATAGGGACCTGACACACAGGATGGTGTTTCCTCCCCTTCTCTCTCTGTTCATTTCAGTAGTTGGCAGTACCTGTCTGACCTGGCTCAGGAGTTAAGCAGAATGAAGCTTGATAAGATCTTGGATGGGAAGAGAATACAAGGGCTGTCAATTAGACTTGGAAGTTAAAAGAAAAAAATCTTAGAAGAAGCAGGGACAATTGTTGCCAAGAGAACAACATGGGTGTGTCCACATAAATACCAGGAGTTGAGCTCAACTGAAAATATACCTTGTTTCCTACCATGTATTCATCCAGTTTGAAGTTCTGCTTATGGCAGTGGCCACTGCAATAGCATGTGATACTGAGTTTTGCACACTTTGTTTTATCAATTGCTGATCAATTTCTGTAAATACTGTTTGTATGATACAATACAATATACTTTATTGATTAGTCAATTGACCATATCAAATATGAGCATCAGCCACAGTAAAATACAATAAAATGTGATAAGATACATTAAAGTGAGATAAAATAGCTATGGTGAGATAAAATACAATAAAATATAGTAGATAAGATAAAGTGGAGATGAAAGAGTAAGATAAAATAAGGTAAAATAGAAGAAGAAAACTATTATAAAGTCAATTGTGTCAAATATATAAAACTGATACAAAAATTCAAATAGTTAAAAAGAAAACAAAACTTCATAAAAGATTGTCACCCCTATAGTTACCTCCAATCTTATCAAGGTAATCTGTCCTCTTTCAGATGGCATTTGAAGTGAAGAGTGTAGTCTTATTGATGATGTGCAGTGTAAGGACCCTTCTCCAGTACAGGAGATGGAGAATCCACCAATGGGTTTTCTCTGTCTGCCTGCTCTTGAGACCAAGTAGCCAAACTTGACACACCCCCTCTTGCTAGGAGATCCAGTCTTAACTTGGTCTCAGCTCTTGAAGACGTATCAGGTTTGGCTCTCAGCAGATAGCAGGTTAGCAATCCATTGGTGAATTCTCCTTTTTCCTCTAAATTGACAAAATACTAATTGGAATCCTCCCTTGATTTACAAATTATAATTTGGTATCCTCCCTTAACTTTCTCATAGCTCTGGGATCAGTGCTACTTTGGATCACAGTTTGGGGAGTGGGAGGTGGGGGGAGGTTTCTACAGCTTTCCTTCTCCATTTCCCCAGGGCTCTGGGGAAAGATTTCGGATAGGCTTTGCCCAGGATATTCCTCGTTCTCCCCCCATTTCTAAACAACTGAGCACTACAGCCTTGAGTTTCTTAGTTCGCATTGGCTCAACACACAACAACAGCTCCAGGTTTAGTCCCAGAGGTCACCTTCACTCCTACGGCTGCAGGACTCAGGGGACCGGACATCGGAGACATTTTCTCCGACGGTTGCCTTGAGGCCTTGCTATCCAAGGTTGTGGACCAAGCCCTAGCAGAACGGTCCTTCCATCCACCTGGTCAGGGAGCCTCCACATCAGCCATGCCACCTTATGTTCCTCCTATGGGGCTTCCTGTACTTCAGGAGCCCGCGTCTCCCGCACACTCCTCCATGAGCAGCTATTCTTCCCCACAAGGTGAGGAACAGCCGGACTTTAATCTGTCAGAGGAGGAGGAACTTCCCCCTGAGCCCTCCCCTTCGGGAGGCTTGTTCAATCCGGCCCTGTTCCTTACACTGCTTCGCAAGGCCACATCAACGGCAAACATAGGGTCCGATCAGTTCCCTCAGCCGCAAGTAACATCGGATTCAAGCCCAAATCTGATATTTTTTGAAATGGTGGCAACCCAACATCACGTCCCGTGTCCCTCTATTTTCCTCAAAGGGATTAAGAAACAATGGACCTCCCCTTCCTCCTTCCCTTCCGTAAGCGGGACTGACAAAAAGTTATTTAGCACCTCCACAGATCTCAATGATGCACTGGAGGTTCCCAAGGTAGACGAAGCCTGGACCCCTCTGATATCCCAGACGGCGGTCGCTGGGGACATGTCGGAGGCGCTCAAAGCAGACGACAGAAAATGGGACCAAACTTTCCGGAAGACCCATCAATAAGCAGCATGGGCAATTAAAACAGCCACCTGTGCATCTTTTTTTGTCCAGACTACCCTTTTATGGCTTCGTCAGCTTCAGGCCAGAGTCCCTGCTGAGGACATTCGGACCCACCAGGACCTAAGCAAGATGGTGGCGGCCACTGAGTATGCTGCAGATGCTACTCTTCAGTCGGCCAACTTTGCCTCTAGGTCTCTAGCATCCAACATCACAGCCAGAAGGATGCTATGGCTGAAGCACTGGCAGGCTGACGCCAAGGCCAAATGGCGTCTAGCGACTGCTCCTTATCTGGACAATAATTTATTTGGGGAGGCCCTGGCTCCGTACCTTGTGGAAAACAAGGACAAGCAGAAGGCTCACTTAAACAAACGGTCCGACAAATGCCCCGCTCCATATTTTCATAGGCAGTCCTTTCGGCCGGCAGAAGGTCCAACAGTTACTTAGCCCTCCCGCTCCTACGCTCCCAGACAGGACAGACCGTATGACCGTCCTTATGACAAACCAGGCTTTCGGGCCAGGCAACAGAGTCAGTCTAAGCAGCCATTTCGAGGGGCAAGACGCCCCTACAGGAGGTCCAAGTGACTCTTACACTGCACTTCCCATCTGGGGAAGGCTGGCCCACTTCTTCCATCAGTGGGAACTCACTTCCACAGACAACTGGGTCTTACAAACCATCCAATTCGGTCTGTCCTTGGAGTTTCTAGCCAAGCCACCGGACCAATTCATTGCCTGTTCCGTTTCCAGGGATCCACTCAAACGGGCTCATGCAGGAGGCCATTCAACATCTTCTAGAGATTCAGGCCATAGAACCAGTACCGCCAGACCACAGGGGAAGGGGATTCTACTCCATCCTCTTTGTGGTTCCCAAGGCCTCGGGAGTGGAGAGAGATTCTGGACCTCAAGGACCTAAACTATTACATCACTTACAAAAAGTGCAAGATGCAATCACTCCAGTCCATCCTGGGGGGCATCAGACAGGGAGACTTCCTGGCGTCAATAGACCTCACGGAAGCGTACCTCCACATCCCTATTCATCCAGCTCACAGGCGTTTCCTCAGGTTCAGTTACAGGGGCAGGCATTTCCAGTACAAGGCCCTTCCTTTTGGCCTCTCTTCGGCACCCAGGGTGTTCACCAAGATCCTGGCCGTCCTAGCCGCCCAGTTGCGGAAGGTACCAATACACGTCCAGTGTTACCTGGACGACATCCTGATCCAAGTGTCATCCTTCCAGGCAGCTCAGGTGGACCTGAAGCTCACCATTCAGGTTCTCCAACAACATGGTTTCTTGGTCAATTTCCAAAACAGCCAGACGGTTCCCTCATCCAGGCTTCTGCACCTGGGAGCTGTCATAGACACCACAAATTGCATGGTGTATCTCTCTCAGGAACGATTGGTCAGCATCAGGGACCTGGCTCGCCAGGTGTACAGGAACCACTCCGTTCCATTGGTATTACTCTCTCAACTGTTGGGAAAGATGGTCTCCTGCATAGCCATAGTTCCCTGGGCCAGGCTCCACTTGCGGGATCTTCAATGGTTCCTCCCACCATTTCAGCGGGTGAATGCCAGCTCATCCAACCATCAGGTCAGGGTCCCGGTTCACATCCGCAGGTCTCTGCGCTGGTGGTTCTCACAAGCTCACCCTTCAAGGAACCGAACCACATCACCATCACGACAGACACCAGTCTATTCGGTTGGGAAGCCCATCTACAGTCTCAGTTTGTGCAGGGCCATTGGTCCTGCGCAGACTTGAGACACAACATCAATTGGCTGGAGCTCAGGGCCAATCCACAGGTGGCACGATGTTTGGGTAACTGGCACAAGTTGGCTCGCATCTCAAGGTCTTCTCCAGTTTTTTTTCTCCGTAACTGTCTCCCTGATAAGGGAGACACATTCTTCTCTCAAATGGATAGAGGCGCGAGAGGAAGGGTAGAAAGCGAAAGTTATCCCAAGCAAGCCCCCCCCTCCCAGCAGAATGGCAGGCCCCAAACAGGAACACATATGCAAGGAAAACAATAAGAGTTTGGGGATCTGACATATGCCCCCCCTAGAAAAACAGGACATCCACCTAGAAAACAGAAAGGAAGGAAAAGAAGAAAACAATACAGATATATCAATCAGGTTATCAGGATATTTAGCATGGAAACATTTGAGAAGTCTAGGGGCTCTAACATGTTTCTTGTACACCCACTCATTCTGAGCGGAAGGGAGATTATTCCAAGCTACTAGGTACTGTGTTACCCCATGTGTTCGAGAATCTAAAATGTCTTTAATTTCAAAGTGTTCTTCACCCTCAACCATGGTAGGTGTGGGCGCCTGAGGCGCAGGAGGTCTAAGGTTAGAAATTACCTCCGGTTTCAGTAAACTGCAGTGGAAAACAGGGTGGATTTTCCGTAGGCTCTTTGGCAACTCCAACTCAACCATCACAGGATTGATGATGCGTTTGACAGGAAAAGGTCCTATAAATTTAGGGCCTAATTTCTTTGAGGGTTGTAAAGATCACAAATACTTAGTGGAGAGGTATACCCTGTCCCCAACTTTATATGGTTTTTGTCCCACCCTCTGTTTATTGACTTGAGTCTTATAGGCCTCCCTGGCTTCATCCAGCGCTTTCCTGACTACTGGCCAGGTATTTTGTAACTGTTTAATCCATTCCTGCAAGGAGGGGATTTCAGGTGATTTGGTAGGAAGTTCAGGCTTGGCCATGGATGTTTGACCATTAGCTACCTGAAATGGAGTGAAACCTGTACTGGAGTGTACAGCGTTATTATAAGCAACTTCAGCAAACTGTAATAAGTCGGACCAATTGTCCTGCTGATAATTAATAAAACATCTCAGGTATTGTTCTAGAACTGAGTTCAGTCTCTCTGTCCCCCCCCCATTCATTTGAGGATGATGGGAAGATGACAACCCTTGACTAGAACCCATCAAGTCCAGAAAGGCTTTCCAGAACTTAGAGGTGAATTGAACCCCTCTGAGATTATACGTTGTGGGGCCCCATGAAATCAGTATACATTTTGCACAAAAAGTTTAGCTAAAGTCTTTGCAGTTGGGATCTTGGGGCATGGAATGAAATGAACTTGTCTAGAGAACAGATCCGTTACAACCCAAATTACAGTGTTTCCAGCACTTTCAGGCAGTTCCACAATAAAATCCATAGAGATCTGTCTCCAGGGTGCTGACGGACTTGCTACCGGTTGAAGCAGTCCTGGAGATTTTCCTTGATGCCGTTTAGCCGCTGCACATGTGGGGCAGCTGGCTACATAGCTTTCTATGTCCTTTTTCAATGCAGGCCACCAAAACTGCCTCTTAATGAGATGTAAGGTTTTCACAAATCCAAAATGCCCAGCAGTTTTGGAGTCATGTCCTGCTTGCATTACTTTTAAGTCTTAAGGCTGCTGGGACATAAAGTTTTTCCCCAATCCAGGCTAATCCATCCTTTAACACACACAGGTTATTATGGTTTCGAAACCACTCATCGGTTTCTAATGCAGTTTTAAAATCCTGCAACAAAGTTTTTCCCACAGGAGCCACAGGTCTCGATTGGGCCCTGGTGGTTACAGGGGCTGCTAACTGATGAGGATATAAAAATGGTTTAGTCACTTCTGCTTTCTTGCTGTTCTATTGTGGTAGTATGGACAATGCGTCAGCCAAAAAATTCTTTCCCCCAGGGAGGTAATGGATAGTGAAATTAAAATGATGAAAGTGTTGGGACCACCTTGCTTGTTTGGGTGAGAGTTTCCTGGGAGTTTTCATCTGGTTTCAAGCAGAGGAGATCTTCGGCCCATTTCTAAGCCTGGAACTCCTCCATGTGGGATTCAGTTGCGACTCCCTCGGCAGAGCAGCAGCTTCTCTGGGTTGAGTACTATGCAGATCTTGCCTTATGTAAGGACCCACCTCAGCTAACCACCCAAGAAAGCAAAACTCTTGAAACAGGCATTGTCTCAAAAGGAGCTTTTATTAGGGGCTAATGACAGTAGGAAAGTCAAGGCGAGATCTGGGGAAAATCCCGCTCAAATGGTATAGTTAAACTAGCAATCTTCCTCCTCCCACCAAAGTCATAATGTCCATTTGAAATCCAGCCAATCCACAGGTGGCACGATGTTTGAGTAACTGGCACAAGTTGGCTCACATCTCAAGGTCTTCTCCAGTTTTTTTTCTCCGTAACTGTCTCCCTGATAAGGGAGACACATTCTTCTCTCAAATGGATAGAGGCGGGAGAGGAAGGGTAGAAAGTGAAAGTTATCCCAAGCAAGTCCCCCCCTCCCAGCAGAATGACAAGCCGCAAACAGGAACACATATGCAGGGAAAACAATAAGGGTTTTGGGATCTGACATGCAGGTTCGTTCCCTGCAGTAAGTAAAACTGTTTCTCCTGGGTGTCCCACTATTTTTTAGTTTTTAAATAAGGGTCTAAATAAGTGGCCCTTTCTGGAGAGTACAATTTGTAGTCAATAAGAATGTGTCCAGTGTCTTCAGTGGCTGGTGCTCCACAGATGCACAATCTTTCTTCAAATGGAACTCCATGAAACCTCCTATGTCTTACGATGTAGTCCAGTTGTTTGAAGCAAGCTGTAGAAAAAGGTCTTCTGAGATTCTGAGGCATGTAAGTTGTTAAATATTTTTCTAACTGGGAGGCACTTCAGAGACTTGACACATTTAAGTGTTGCAGTAGGATCTTGGGCAGCCACATCAATAACTCTTTGTTTGAAAGCTTCCTTGGTCTTTAGCTCTGATTGGACTAGGAATTGGATGGAGAATCCATATTGAGAGATGACATTTGAAAGTTGGGTGGCCCAAGCACGAGGTAGCTTGTTGTATAATTGCTCTTTGAAGCAGAGTTTGGGTAGTCTACCTGGGTCCATGGATAGGATCTTCAGCCAGTAGTTAAATACTTTGATTACTAAATGGCCTTGTATAGGGGGTATGATCACCTCTGCCCTTACTGCTGGGGCTGGTGTAGATGTATCCACCCCAAAGATACATTTCAGAAAAGTAGATTGCATCTGTTGCAGTAAGGGGGGATTTATATATCCCCACAGGTTTGTGCCATGTATGATCATTGGGACTATTTTGCCATTATATACCTTTATGATTGGAATTTCTAGCTATACTTGGTAAGCTGC
The DNA here is from genome assembly GCA_034064705.1 of Bothrops alternatus. NCBI lineage: Eukaryota > Metazoa > Chordata > Lepidosauria > Squamata > Viperidae > Bothrops > Bothrops alternatus. Next base: position 665,190 of record JARGCV010000175.1, on the reverse strand, counting down.
CTTATGGTGTTGGCACAGGCTGTAGCCCTTAAAGAGCTTCTCTTAAAATGTGGGAGGCAGGAATCTGTTTCTGTGAAAACAAGTCCTAAGTATTGATAGGACTTGTACTATGCATTCCCTATCCAGGCTCCAATTTTACCTGGTCCGCCTCTTGAGAAAAACAACTACCTTAGATTTGCACTTACTGATGTTCAGGTAGTTGTGTGGGTAGTATGTACTAAACCTGCTCAGCAGTCTTCCCTACCTGGGTGTGTGAAATCAATACCATGTCATCTGCATAAAGTAGAATGTTTGCATGTTTATTTTTAACTTTAGGCATAGGCATATTGTTAGAGCAAAGGGAATTTGCAGTGTTGATGTACAGGTTTTATAAAAAGCCTGCCAAATAATCATATTGGGGAACGTAGTTGCGTGCATACCTTTTATGGGTGGGGCATTTAACTTTTTATTGGAAAATTGTTACTTGTGTATCCAGACTTGGTTTCACTCTTGACCGTGCTGATACTTTGTAACTAATAAACATGTTCTTTGAGGAATTTGCAAGCCTCGGAGTTCTGCTTTATTCGTCTCTGTCTGTCAGAACCATGACATTAAACCAAGTCTCATAAAACTTTGTTTTCTTAGGGCGCTGGGCCCCGACCGCCTACCTACTCACTTTTGGGATAGCGGTAAAGACTCAGCGAAGATTCAAAATGGAGGAGAAGAGTGAAACTGCTGCTAGCCACAACGGAACTCCAGCTGTAGGAGTGCAAACTGACGCTCCAGCCACTGAGGAGGTGTCACTGGCAGGGGCTCGGCTGAAGGCCAGGTTAATCCAACCTGGGAAACTGGTACTGCAAGAAGGAGCTACGATCCTGGTGGACTTCTATCAAGCCGAGGCTGCCCCTCAGTGCAGGAGCACTCCTCTAACCGCTGGAGAGGAGCTTCTATTGCTATCATCCCAGGGTTCTTCATCTGCAGATAGCAAGAAAGGAAAGGGGTCAATGGGATGGGATGACTCTGGAGAGTGGAGGTTCCAGTCCACAGTCCACAGCCCCTCGCTCGAACAGCTGAAGGAGAGGTTTGGCAGGCTGTGATGTCAAGCCCTGTATCCCAGCCAAGCCCGCTGCCACAGCCTCAGGATGCCTGTCCTAGAGCCCAGCCAAGAGAAGTCCGGAGACTGGTTCGGCCACGTACCAAGGACCAGCAAGCCGCCCAAGCCCAATAGCAGGTGCAGGTGGCTCCCCCAAGGTTCGAGCTGCCGCCCATCAAGCCCACCTTTGATGGGGACTCCGAAAAGCTGACCTTCTTACTAAACCAGGTGTGGGCTCATTTAGATCGCTACGCTTATGCCTACCTGGATGGGTCTATGATGGTGAATGCTGTGGCGGCAAATTTAGAGGGGGAAGCAGCTGACTAGGTGATCAACCTCAATGATGAAAGGGCTCCTGAATTACACAATATTAACCTATTCGTGGAGCAACTAAGGGGTCATTTTGAAGACGAATCCTGAGCCCTGCTAGCCAAGAAGGAGATCCACCGCCTGAAGCAAAGAGGTTGCCCCGCTAAGGAGTACATTTGTGAATTCAGGAGAGTTGCTGGTCGGCTCAGGCAGTGGCCAGAACGGTCACTGATCAACTACTTCAAGCAGGGGCTAGATCGCGACTTACTTCAAGCCTGCATCATTCGGGGTTTTCCTAACCTATTGCGTGAGTGGTACAGCATGGCGATGGTGCTGGACATCAAGTTGGACCGCCCTAGAAAGTCAAGCACCACTGAGCCCAATCCGCCCCATGTCCAGGAGAAATGCCTTTATGGCCAACATTCCCAAGCCACTGCATCTACCAGTGCCTCCCAAGCACCAGCCAAGGCTCCTATCAAGTGCTACCAGTGCAGTCAGATGGGCCACTATGCTGTGTGGTTCCCAGCTCCTAACCCTCAACCCAGGAGCGTGCCAGTCACCGTCACAAAGCCACGAAAAGCTCCCAGAGGGGGAAGAGAAAAGTCAAACTAGGCACGTCAGGACCCGCGCATCGAGGCCAAAACCCGATCCGAGCCACAGCAGATGCCGGCACCTTACGACAGTGACGAGGAAGGCGAGGAGGACCCCATGGTGAGTCAGCCCATTCCCTCCTTCGCCATTCCCGCTAGGCTAATAGTGCCCAACTTGAACATCCTAATAGACTCAGGGTGCGCTCGGTGCTTAATTAACCTACCCATCGTACTCAAACTGGGCATTCGAGCCAAACTACTGCCCCTACCCATGAGGTTTGAGCAAGCCAATGGGTCCCTCATCGAAGGTACCTCTGCCATGCACCTAACAGAACCTGTGCATTTGGAAATGGGTTGGCATTTGGAAATCATCCGTTTTGTGGTTCTGAAGATGACTGAAGCAGTAATTTTGGGGCTAGTGTGCCTTGATAAATGGTGTCTCAACATCTGGTGGGAGGAGGGAATGCAGAAGTTAAGACTGGGGACGGGACCGCTCCCACCTGCCACTGTCAATAAAATAAAGACACTGGCGATCAGCGAGATTTGAGGGGAGCCCCGCAAAACCCTAAAGACTGTAGCCAAAAAGCTGCTGGCGATTCAACTTCTCCCCACTGAGTACCGTGATTTGGAGGAAGCATTTAGTGAAAAGGAATATGACATCCTTCTCCCACACTGGGCTACGTACTGTGGTATTGAAATTCTGCCTGGTGCCAAGCTCCCAAAACCAAAAATGTACTCTATGACGCCCAGAGAGATGAAAGAACTGAGAGATTACATCAATAAAAACTTACCTCCGGGTTTCGTTCAGCCAGTCAAATCACCCATGGCTGCTCCTGTACTTTTCAAGGAAAAGAAAGATGGGTCTCTTAGATTATGCATGGATTTTAAATATCTGAATATGGTCAGCATGGAAAATATGTACCCCCTCCCCCTGACGAAGGACATGTTAGCCCACCTGGCTAAAGGAAAAATCTTTACCAAGCTGGAAAGGCTTATTACCGGATCCAGATTAAGGAGGGGAATGAGTGGAAAACCGCCTTTAATTGCCCTTTGGAGAGCTTCCAATTTAAAGTGATGCCTTTTGGACTGCTGTGTTTATGCAATTGATAAATCAAGTGTTCCATGATCATTTATACAAGGGGTTTTTGGTTTATCTTGATGCCATCCTTATTTCCCCCCAAACCATGGAAGAACACATCAAATTGGTCCGTGAGGTACTAAAGAGACTGTTAAAAGCCAGACTTTATGCAAAGCTGTCAAAGTGTGAATTTCACCATACACGCCTTGACTATCTGGGGTATCGGATTTCAAATGAGGGGATAGAGATGGACCCCGCCAAAGTAAAAGCGGTACTAGAATGGCAACCCCCATGCACCCGTAAGCAGCTTCAAAATTTTCTGGGGTTTGCCAACTTTTATTGTCAATTTATTCCCTCTTTCACAAAGATAGCCATGCCAACACTGATTTATTCAAAACAGGAAAAGGAGGGGGAAAACCCTGACCTTGTCAGCCATTGCAATTGTCGTTAGAGTGCCAGGCAGCATTCGAAAAACTAAAGAGACTCTTTGCAGCTGAACCAGTCCTTAAGCACCCTGACCCTGGACAACAATTCATCATTCAAGCCGATGCAAATTACGTGGCCGTGGGTAACATTCTCTTACAAAAAAATCACAGAGGGGAGTTACAACCCTGTGTTTATACTTCCTGAAAATTAACTGACACCGAAAGGAGATGGGCTGTTTGGGAGAAAGAGGCTTTTGCAGTTTGTTGGGCATTGCTGACATAGCATCACTTCTTGGAAGGGGGGGAATACTTTTTGAGGTATAGACTGATCACAAAAATTTGGAGGCTCTGAAACCCCCCTGCAAATTATCCCCGAAACAAGTTTGGTGGGCTCAGTACTTAAACTGTTTTAATTTCACCTTAAAATATTTTCCAGGGGGTAAGAATTTTTTGGTTGACGCCTTATCTAGAATGCCCCAGTTCAAGAGCCACCGAGAGGAAGTAATTAACTCCATTATTCCTCTGCCACAATCCGCTTCTCAAATAACAACCAGATCGCAAACACGGAGACCCCCTGCTGGTCCTGACGATCGCTTACTGAAGGAACTAAAGGAGAAGTTAGACACTGGTGCCTGGTTCAAAGACAACAAATCTCTTTTAACCCTAAGGGGGGGACTAGCCTGGAAGGGCTCTAAGTTATACCTCCCAGATGGCCTCAGACTCCAAGCACTGCAACAGAGTCATGATGCTAAGCAGGCAGGTCAGTTTGGATTTTTGAAGACATTGCATCTGGTGCGGAGGCAATTTTGGTGGCCAGGAATGAAAAGAGACATTGAGAGTTATGAGAGTTGTGCCACCTGTACTGCCATGAAGAGGCATCCTGGGAAGCCCCCAGGATTGTTGCAACAATTTGCTGATCCTTTCCAGCCTTGGGAGGAGATAACCATGTATTTTATAATGGAGTTACCTTAGAGCAAGGGAAACACTGTAATATGGATTGTGATTGATCTATTTTCCAAACAGGCGCATTTCATCGCTTGCTCAGGACTTCCCTCTACCCAGAAGCTAACCAAGCTGTTTTTGAAACACATATATCGACTCCATGGTGCCCCAAAGTGGATTATTTCTGACAGAGGGGTCCAGTTTACTGCTACGTTCTGGAGGGAGTTAGTTAAACTGATTGAGTCCTCCCAGGGGCTTTCATCCGCTATTCATCCGAGTACTAATGGAGCTGCTGAGAAAGCTAACGCAATGGTGGAACAGTACCTCAGATGCTATGTAAATTACCAACAGACTAATTGGGCTGATCTCCTGCCTTTCGCAGAGGTAGCCTACAATAACACTGTGCATGGTAGCACTGGACTCACCCCATTTAAAATAACAATGGGTCGATATTTTGTGCCCATGCCTGAGTACCCCCAGGAGCCTCCTACTTCCCAGCCTTTGGATCAATGGGTGACATCCTTCCAGGGTGTTTGAGTGAATGTGAAGAAAGCATTGACCAAGGCCACCAAGGTTTACAAGGAGCAAGCAGATAAACGACGCTCCCCTCAGAAACCTTTTCATGTTGGACAATTGGTTTATCTTTCAACAAAATATTTAAGGTTAAAGTTACCCAGTAGAAAATTGAGGCGAAAATTCCTTGGTCCTTTTCCCATTACTAAGATCATAAACCCTGTCACAGTGGAATTGAAACTTCCGCGATTATTGGGAAAAGTTCACCCTGTGTTTCATTGCAGTCTATTGAAACCTGTGTCAGAATCCTCTTTAAGACCTGTCCCAAAGAAGCCGCTGGGTCCAGTAGTGGTAGAGGGGGAGACACATTATGAAATAAAACAAATTCTTGATTCTAGGTTGTACAAGGGAAAGTTATAGTACCTTGTTCAGTGGAAAGGCTACCCCCTTTCAGAAGCTACATGGGTGAAATGTACCAATGTGAAAGCAGATAGATTAATAAAAAAGTTCTACAATAAATATCCTCACAAGCCTCAAGGAAATGCTTAACCTGCTTTTTGTTTCCCCTACAGGAGACTCTTTCTTTTTGAGAGAGGCTGACTGTCAACTCTACAAATGAGCATGGCTGCAGCCATTTTCCTTCTCATTCTAGGTTGCTGCATAGAACGGAGGGAGGGGGGTTGCCCAGGTGCTTCGTTAGTCAAAAAGTCTTTTGCCTCGTGGGAACCAAGGTTATCGGCTACTCCCGAGACTAGGGACTGGGCATTGCATAAAAAGCCTACCAAATAATCATATTGGGGAATGTAGTTACTTGCATAGCTTTTATGGGTGGGACGTTTAACTTTGTATTGGAAAATTGTTACTTGTGTATCCAGACTTGGTTTCACTCTTGACCGTGCCAATACTTTGTAACTAATAAACATGTTCTTTGAGGAATTTGCAAGCCTCGGAGTTCTGCTTTATTCGTCTCTATCTGTCGGAACCATGCCAAATCCCTTGATTAAGGAGAGAAGTTTGGGGTCCATGCTTAAATCCATGTTTCTTCCAAAGAAGGTCTCTATTTATTGAATCAAATGCTGCACTGAGGACTATAAAAGTTGTAAATAGTTGGCTCCCTTTTACTGTATATTTTACTATTAAATGACATAAAATGAAGCAGTTGTCAAGAGTGTGTCAATAGTGGAGCAACCCGACCTAAAACCATTTTGCTCTTCTGGAAGCAGGCCCTTTTCAATTACCCAGGAGCTACAGGCCTCCTGTTGATCATTTTGTGGGTTCTCTAGTCCACTACAGCTTGGGGCAGTGAATAAATGGCTGTAATATTCCTCCAATGTGGAGGCAGGTACAGGGGTATCCAAGGAGAACTTATGTTCCTGCAATACTCCTGCAACTGAGTGCTAGAAAAAGGCTGGGTTTGAGGTTTTGGTTGCTAACTCTAAAGTTAACCAGAGAGAGGACAAGTGGTGAGACTTCTTGCACTTAATGGTTTTCTTGTACTCTTGTCTGAATACTAGCATGGCAACATGATTATTATTTGATGGCTAGTTCCGTGCTAAAAGCATAGCTAGCCTTATTCTTTTTCTCAGGGAGTGACACTCTGAGTCAGACCAATGAGGGCCTTTTATCTGGGACCTTCTAGGAAGGGCCTTTTCGGTTAAGAATTTTCTTAGTCCTGCATTTAGGGTGTCATAGGTTGTAAGTACAGAGCTGACATCTGTGCAAGGTGGGGTAACTGTGTTTACAAGAGTCAGGGCTTGATCAGATTTCATGTATTCAGTCAAAGCCCTCACGTCCACTCTGGTCCATTTTATCCTTCTATCCTGGTGGTTCTCTAGATGAAGTGAAACCCATCTATCAATTATAGTGTGGGGTCTGTGGTCTGAATGCCCACAGAAATTAAGAGCAACTGGTTGGTGGTCACTATCCTCTCTTACATAAACCTGGAAGTCTGAGAAAAGGGACAGGTTACTGTTGGAGCCTTTCCTCTTCTGGAGTGTTGGCTATTCCTGTCAGCTTGGTGTTGTCTGCAAATTTGATGAGTTCCCCATCTATCCCTTCATCCAAATCATTGATGAAGATGTTGAAGAGCACTGGGCCCAGAACAGAGCCCTGGGGCACCCCACTACACACTTCCCTCCATGTAGATGCGGTTCCATTGAGGACCACATGCTGAGTACCGCTGGTAAATTATATCCACAACATTCCTCTGGTCCACTAATTTTGTCACTTGGTCAAAGAATGCAATAAGATTTGTCCGGCATGATCTGTTTTTGACAAACCCATGTTGGCTTTTGGTTATGACTTTGTTTGCCTGTAGGTGTTTGCTGATTCGTTATTTGATTATCTTTTCCAGAATCTTCCTAGGTATTGAGGTCAGGCTGAAAGGTCTGTAATTTCCTAGATCCATTTTTTCCCTTTCTCTGTCCATTTCTCAGCCACTACCATGTGCAGGGAAACAAGAGTAGTTTGTGGGACTAAAAAAAAAGTTCAATCAGACCTTCCAACTTCTTGTGGAAAAAAAAAAGATCTTACAAAGTTGGAAGGTCTGATAGAACTTTTTTGTTAAGGGGGAGGGGCAGCCCCATGCTCTTTGGGGCCTGGCGGGCACTGCAGCTCTCATGCCAGCTGTGTGAGGCAGGCGTGGGGCTGCCCCTGGCCGTTTTCAGCCTTTACCCTGTGCGGCTTCGCCAGGTATCTGGCAGGCAGAGGGTTTTATTACCTATAAAGCCCTATATGGCTCTGGACCAGGATACTTACGGGACCGTCTTCTGCCACATACTTCCCTACGACCGGTGAGAGCGCACAGGGTCGGCCTCCTCCGGGTCCCGTCAGCGAAACAATGTCGTTTGGCGGGTCCTAGGGGGAGGGCCTTCTCTGTTGTGGCGCCCACCCTCTGGAACCAACTGCCCCTTGAAGTCCGCGTTTCTCCCACTCTCCCGGCCTTCCGAAAGAACCTTAAAACTTATATTTGCCGGCAGGCCTGGGGATGATTGTGGGTTGTGGTTCGAAAGTTGTACGTGTGTTGGGTATCTATTTTTTTTAATATTTTGATGTTTTGTATATGTTGTGAGCCGCTCCGAGTCTCCGGAGAGGAGCGGCATACAAATCAAATCAAATAAATAAATAAATAAATAAATAAATAAAGCAGCTCCATCCCCCCCACTTGCCTTGCCTCAACTCATGGCGGCAGCACCAGCTGGACAGGCCAGGCTGGGCGGAAGGCGAGCCAGTGGCAGCAGCTGGTGGCAAAGTAGTCGCAGGTGAGGTAGAGGCCAAAAGTGGCCAGGGGCCACCTCATGTCTGCCTCGCACAGCTGGGACAAGAGCTGCAGAGCCTGAAGAGTGCCGGGCTGAGCCCGTAACCCAGCATCTACAGCACCAAGTAGGCATGCAGGCTGGCGCTCAGCAACCTGAAGGCAGAGGTGTGGGCAGTGCAGTTCCACCGGCGGCCACTAGTGAGGGGGCCCTGGCAGGCTGGCAGCAGGGGGCGCTCTGGAGGTTGAATGGAAGATCTGGGCTGACAGCCAGGAGGGCAAAGAGCCCCCGCAAGGCCAGAAGCAGCACGGGCAGCCACTCAGTGGCACACGGCACCCAACACGGCCAAGAAATGTCCCAGCAGCATCAGGACCAGCAGGCAAGGCGGGCAGAGACCAGGGTGTGCTGAGAGCTTGGCCGCGGGCACTGCGAGAGCAGCAGAGTTGTGAACAGAGCCGAGGTCAGGTAGGGCAGCGGCAGGTCTCACAGCAGCGGCGTAGCCAGCAAAGGGAGCTGCTCCTGCCACCGCCTTTCGGCCTGGCTGAAGAGCAGCCCGGCCCAGACGCCACCGGCCCCCAGCAGCAGCAGGTACAGCAGCCCGGCCTTGGGGCCAGCAAGGCGGCAGCGGCAGCTTCTAAAATTGATCCGGGGAAGAATGGATGGCTGAGGAGGCACTTTCTTCCCTTTCAGCCCCTTCTTCAGTCTTTTAAAGAGCCAAGTGGCATGTCAAGGTTCTGATAGACGAGACCAAATAAATCAGAACTCCGAGGTTAGAGGTTTCCTCCAAGAACATGTTTATTGGTTACATAGTATTGGCACAGTCAAAAGTGAAACCAAGTCTGAAATTCCCTCCAAAGAATTACCCTATTACAAAGTTAAACTTCCCACCCCAGTGCTATGCAAACAGCTACGTTTCCCAATAGAAGGGTTTGGCGGGCTTTTTACCCAGATGCTCCCCCTCCCAATCTAACTGGCAGAAATGACCTTGGTTCCCACGGGACAGTGACTTGTTTAGACTAGCAGAAATCCTCTGCACCCCCTCCCATCTTTATGGCAACCTAGAACGAGGAAGATGGCTGCAGCCAGGCTCGTTGTAGAGTTGACACGGCAATTTCTTGGGGAGAAGGTAAGGGGTGTGTGAAGAAATCTTCCTCCCCCCCCCATAGGCACTCCCAACGCGAGTGACATCAGCTGGCCACACACCCCGTCTGGTTGGCGCTCCTACCGTAGCTGGGTTTTATTTTGGGGGTAGGGCTTATATTAGGCCCTCCCCCCCCAAAACAAGCTAGGGCTTACTTTCGGGGTAGGTCTTATTTTTGGGGAAAACTTGGTAGTTTGGGTAATGAAACGTCTGCAAGAAAACAACCAAGCTCAGAGAGCACCAAGGACCCCTTGTGTCTAAAAAAAGACATTGTTTTCATTCTGGGTGACTTCAGTACAAAAGTTGGCAAACAAGCAGAGACAGGCATCACTGGTCATTTTGGACTAGGTGAAGGAAATGATGCAGCTGATCGTTTGGTACAATTTTTCCTAGAAAACAGATTTAGGATCATGAATGCATGGTTCAAACAGCACAAGTGCCACTTATACACTTGGACCTCACCAAATAGACTTCACCATAATCGGATTGACTGTCCAAGTAGTCATCGATGGAGCAGAGTTCAGTCCTTGCTGTTAAGATATATCCAAGTGCTGATTGCGGTTCAGATCATGAATTGTTGGTGGCAAAGATTAAAGTCAAATTATGCACTATCAAAAAGGCAATGCCTCCAAAGAAGTTTGATGTCATTAAAATCCCTACTACATATACAATTTGGGTAAAAAATAGGTTTGAACTACTGGACACTGCTGAGAACTGTAGCAGGAAATTCAATCAACCATTACTGGAATTGCAAAAGAACACATACCATACAAGAAGCTAGAGAAAAAGTGCAAGTGGCTCTCAGATGAAACCACCAAAATAGCTGAGCAAAGAAAAGCTGCCAAGCCAGCAGGCAAATGGGAAGAAGTAAGAAGATTGAATGCATCTTTCTAGAGGGCAGCAAGGAAGGATAATGTAGTTTACTGGGACGATTGATATAAACAGCTTGAAGTGGACTACATGAAGGAATGTATTTATGCAAGTCCAAAAGATTCAAGCACCATTTATTGCTCATAAAGGCATCATTAAAGACAAGCAAAGGAAACAAGGCATCAAGAACAGATGGTGAGAATATACAGAAGAGCTGTACGCAGGTAGCAAAGGGACCCAGCCTCAGGACGATGAGGAAAGAGAAGTAGAACTAGAACAGGCCATCCTTGAGGAAGAGATCATATGGGCGATGAGCCAGCTGCCAAACAACAAGACTGCAGGTGTTGACACAATCCCTGCAGAATTACTGAGACCTGTACCATCCAGAGTCATTAGATACTGTACCTGTGCCAGAAAATCTGGGAAACCAACACGTGACCACAAGATTGGAAACACTCAGTGTTCATTCCACTGCTGAAAATTGCTCCTCCCCTACAATTGCTCTCATCTCTCGCATCAGCAAGATTCTGCTTAAATTTATGCAACATTTAGCACCAACCATTGAAAGGGAATTACCAGATGTCCAAGAAGCTTCTTCAGTTCTCACTGACTGTCAGTTAGAAAAAAAAGACCTTTGGAACAGCCATGACCTGGATGATTGAGAATCTCCATAGACAGTTATGATGGAACACCTAGAAGGCCCTGGGAATATAGGGGAGGAAACAGAACCATTGCCAAAGAGACACCTCAGCCCAGAGGAGGGCGGAAGTGTGAGAAAGTGACTCGGAATAACACCACTTAATTATGCTAGGTGTAAGTTGAACTGAAGAATTGCTTTAGTAGGCTTTTGAAATTTCATACTTTACCTTATTAGCAATAAAGATCCAAATGGTTCTTTTTTAAGTATGCCTGCCCTGCAAAGTTTGACAATTGTTTGGAAAATTTGGTTCCCCGGTGATAAAGAAGTGTGGGGGCAATGAGGAGGCTTCCAGTGAGGATCATGGCAAACTAGACATCTCTAAAAGAGTGGAGATGACATTGCAGTGGAGATGGTGGCCAGAGAGTCAATGCTGGCTGGCAAAAATGTTCTGGACAAAGGAGAGATCATGAGATTACCCATTTGCACTCTGGAGAGCTGCTCCTCATCAGTAACTGCAGAAACAGAGGTTTGTGCAGTTGGTTTGTGAGTTGAGTGTTGGGAGTCAAAGGATTCCATCTAAGCTCACAGCTGTAAAGTAACCTATATGGACATAAGAGTTCAGCCAAACTTCATTTCTTAATCACTCTTGGAACTAATTAATTTATAGCTAAAGGAATTTTCTTTGCAGCAGGATAAAATTCCACTTGGTAGGTTATCATTTTTTTCTGGATTACAAAATAATGAAGAGAAAAAGGTTTTAAAGACTTAAGAACTTCTGACGAAGGATTAACAAGATGTTTTAAGAAAGTTTAAAATGGATAAAAGGGACAATTATTGTGTAAGATTATTTTTTAGTGAAAGTGCTTTTGAATGCTAACTATCCAATGCCATTTGAGAGTAAACTATTAAAGGCACAGGAAGACAAAAGGGAGGAGGGGGAAAGCTTGCCTTTTCCTTTTCCCTTAAGCTGGAAAGATTCAGAATTACCCACAATGGAGGAATGGTTGGTAAAGATGATGGAATTTGCTGAGATGGCTAAATTGACTTCTTTGTTCAAAGAAGACAATATTTATGTTTACTGCTAACTGGAAATACCTTATAGGTTTTTTTCTGTTTTGTGTGAAGTAGGAAAAAAAAGGAACTTATGATTTATGGTTTTAATGATTAGAAAGAATAGATTATAGAAAAAAAGTTATTTTGTAAGAATAGAGCAAGAGGTAAATTTATAATTGTACTTATAACTGCTATAAAGAAAATTGGAAGGTACTTCTTTGTCTCTTTTCTTTTTCTTTTTTTCCTTTTGCACTTTTAGCTCTTTCTTTGGTACCTTTATTCCTTTTTCCTCCTACTTTATATTACTTTCTGTTTTTATCTCTCTCTCTCTGTCAATAGGGAAGTGCAGGAAGTGGATAGTGGATTAAAACAGCTTGGATGTTGGCACTCTGTGGGCTTCTGTGGCAATTGCAAGCCCTCTTTGTCTCTCTTTCCTTTAGGCCTCCCCAAACCTAACCACACAGCAAGAAGTAGAGCGCCAGACCATCCAGTCATTGCGCCAGGGTGGTGCCTTGACAAGCAAGTTCCTCAGCATGTCGTCTATTCCCAGTTGCCTTCTGGGGGTAGCCCTTGAGGGAGAGACCAACAATCAAGGGCATGCTTCCTTGCTTCAACATGTCTTGCTTCTGGAGCAGGCTCGACAACAGAATACACTGATTGCTGGTGAGCAAGTCAAGATGTGACTTAGCATAGTGAATGTGTCCACAAGGGTTGGGCATGGAATAGAAAATGTAGTACTCGGTCACCATTGCTGGAAGCAGCTGAGAAATAAGGAGAGATGGAGTAGCTGGTACACCAACTGTGTAGCATTAAATGAAAGTTAATGACATTTAAGGCAGTGATCATACCTAATATTCCTTCCTCCTCCTATTTTCCTCACAGCAACAGCCCTGTGAGGTGAGTTGGGCTGAGTGAGAGTGACTGGCCCAAAGTCACCCAGCTGGTTTTCATGCCTAAGGCAGGACTAGAATTCAGGTTCTCCTGGTTTTTAGCCTGATGCCTTAACCAGTAGACCAAACTGGCACTTATTGTCCTGTATCTATCTTGGGCAGTGCTAATAATTGACCAGATATGTACCCATGGCAGCTCTCCCTGCCTGCCTGAGGCAGTTCACTTATGAGACATTGAGCTCCTTTTTATTGGTTGCTAGTCAGCAACAGGGTACTACATAATTCTTCTGAAACAGAAAAATGTTAATAGACTGCTGGTCAAAATGAGTAATATCTGCTAAAAAGTGAAACTGGGAATAAAACATTTACAGTGATTATTTCTGGCAAGAGATCAAAAGTGCACAAAGAGGACGGAATAGAACAAATGTGATTCTCTAAATATTTACAGTAGAATATATTTCAAAAGCAAAGTACTTTAAGTTCTCACAATCAAAACATTAACATGGCAATGTCTAATATACAGTAATACAATTAAGATTTTTTTCACCAAGGGCCTGCAGTGTAACCCCATTGTTGTAGGGCTCATGTCTGGGCTACAAGCAATAACAAGGTTCTTGTACATCTACAAAAGAAATTTGTGGGCAGAATCCATTTTCTGAGGATTGCTGCAGAACTATAAAGGCAACAGCTTTATCATTGAGTATTAATGATACCCAATACTGATTCAAGTATTAATGAATCAGTATTGCAATCCTGAGAGAGATTGCTTGAAATGCAGAACATAGTTTACCTAGTTTATATTATCAGGAAGAATTGTTGTAATCAGGAAGATGGACACAATTTAGTCAATCAAGAGTAAATCTGTATTCCATTAAGAGTGCCTTGAATGGAGAACCCAGAGCCAACCAAAAGAGTCAGATTATGATTATGAGTTCGTGATTGACTGCAAATCATCAACCAGTAACATATTTCCAGGTTGTATATTGCATTCCATACCACATATGATAAACTACCCTATCTGAAAAAACTAACCTTTTTCTTCACTGTAGGGAGCATTTATTTGCTTGGGTTTCCACTTCATGCCCACAGCTCTCCTAGAAGGCAGATAATCTTACTTTCCCTTGCTTAACCATGAATGTATCTGTGGTAATGGAATAATCAAATTTCAGGTTATTTGTTTTCCTGCGAAATACATGTTAATCTAAGAAGAAACTTTTTGTCCTGTCTTATCCAGCAATGAAATGCTGTAGCTTCACAGATATTGAAATAGCGACAAATGTTTTGATGGATAAAACTTTTCATTACAGAGCAGATTGCCAAATTTGCTGTAGCAGCCAGAAAAGTGCAAGCAAGTTTTCTTTCTGGAATTGCAGTTGATTGCAACGGGGATAAGTGTGCAGACGTTTTATGCTTTGAAATCTAGTTTTTATTGATTTTAGAGTAATTTAAAGAAGTTGGTACATTTTTAAACTTCAGATATTTTGTATATTTAATTGCAAAGGCCTTTGGCTAAAAGCAAACTTTTATCTTTCATCTTATTGCATTCTTTCTCCTATAGAAGCCTCCTCTAGGTCAGTGGCAGTGATAGGTGCTCTTGTAGGCAAGTCTTTCTAATTGCAGCTTTGGCACAACCTTCCTTTCTACAAAATCAGACCTACAGCCACCCAGACAACTTTTGGATTTTGGGGGGCAAATCAGAATATGAACTTTGTGAAACTGCACATATTCCAGCTGCTGTACTATTAATACCTCCACGTAAATAAAAAGAAAGATGAGATCTAGTTATGTGGCTTATGTGATGCAATATTCTGGAAATGTCTTCATGATAAAGCCTGGTCTTTTCATTACAGTTCCTCTGCGCAGCCAATCTCCTTTAGTGACAGGGGAACACATCCCCTCCAACCTGCGCACTGTAAGCAAGTTGCCTCGGCATCGTCCACTGAGCCGCACCCAGTCGTCCCCACTGCCTCAGAGCCCCCAAGCATTGCAACACCTGGTTGTGCAGCAACAGCACCAACATTTCCTGGAGAAGCAGAAACAGCAGCAGACTCAACTGGGAAAGGTAGGTAAAGGAAGATGTGGCTCAGGCAAATGTTTGTGTAATCTATTTGGAAATGAAGTAAGTATCCTGGTATCCCAAGCTAAAGAAGTATATGATTGAGAGCAAAGCTCTATTTCTCAGTTCCCTCTTTGTCCTGTAAGCAGCTAAGAGGACTGACAATGAGGCTCAAAGAGTCAAAATTACCAGAAGAGCAAAGCTGTGTGTTTGCTGTAAATGGACGTGATTTACCCTCTGGACTGCCAAGTTCCTGCTATTGACCTCAAAATTACTAGGTTATTAAAATGGAAGCAGTTTTTCCTTAATTTTTTCCCCTCTTACAGATAATTACTAAGACAGGTGAGTTGCCACAGCCACCTACAACACACCCTGAAGAAACAGAAGAGGAACTGACAGAACAACAGGAGCATTTGGGCCTGGGCCAGGGGCCTTTTGTTCTGCATGGGTCAATAGAAAGTGAGGGGACACAAGATGACTTGGAAGAAGAGAGGGAAGAATTAGCC
This sequence comes from Bothrops alternatus, assembly GCA_034064705.1. Lineage (NCBI taxonomy): Eukaryota > Metazoa > Chordata > Lepidosauria > Squamata > Viperidae > Bothrops > Bothrops alternatus. Next base: position 649,851 of record JARGCV010000175.1, on the reverse strand, counting down.
AAAGAACAAGGCTATCTCCCAGTGAAAAATGAAGATGGAGAGAACAGGCTGGAAGAACAGGAGGTTGAGGAGTTGGGAGTGACTTACAGGCAGGTGAGACCTCTTTTAAAATAATGTATTATTGGAATCTGCTGAAGTCACAGGGAAAAAAATGTTTAAAACTTCATCCTGTTGCAAAAGGCTCATCTTCAGGACCAGATGCAGTGTGGGAGGGGAGGCATTTATGGTCACCTGTTCATTTCTACAGCATGATAGCCAAGTATGTGGAAATTCTGTGTATGAGAGTAAAGAACCTCTCTATGAGTTGCTTAGCATAACATAGTTTTAGGCATGGCAGTTAATTCCTGGGCTAGCAAGGAAATCCCATAGCCCTTTTTTCCTGCTCTTCAGTACAAGAAGACTCATGAGAAGAAGCAGGGTTCCATTATTTCACAGGTTACCTTGGTGGATTGTGGATGGCCAAACACTGTTTGGTCAAATGACATGGAAGATGTAGAGGGTAGAGAAGAATGGAAATGGCAGAGAAATTGTACCTCTAAAAATCGGAGTGGGCCTAAAGGCAGAAAATACATTTGGGTTGCTCATAACAGATGCCACTAAGAAATATGACTGCCATAATGCTTGACATTTTGCTGTGAAATAGAAATAAAGAGGTATGCTCCATTTTAGTGGACAGGTATATTGCTTGGACATAAATATTACTTAATGATAGAAAAGTATAGTAATGGTTTTTAATGTAAAAATAATGAAATCAGCATTTCTAAATGGAAAACAAAACATTGCAGAGAACAGCAGCAGTCCCATTGGAGATCAAACATATCAACTCCCCCATTCATGCTGAGCTTTTTTGCTGCTGCCTCTATCATTTACCATACTCTGGATAGTGGAGTGTATAGTTATTTGATGGGAGAAAATGGGAACTTTAATCCAGTAGATCTAGGAAGTAGACCTCTGTGTGAGGAAGGTTGGATCAAAGTAGGAAGAATAATGTGGCCATTGAAAAAGGAAATAGGTGCTTCATAGCACAGAGAACATGAAGTGCAAGGAACTGTAAGCCTGGAGAAGAAGTTGGATGACTATATTTCTTGCTTCCCATTCTTCATCCCCATTCATCTGAGATAATGCAGTCTCCAAAAGGGAGAGTGACATCACCATTTCTGTCTCTCTCACCCTTGGTTTCTGAGCATAATTCTGGCTTCTGCACATCATCCTTGATTATGAGTCATCTGTCTTCCTTTCACTTCTGTGCATTTAAAAGTTTCATTGGTTCCACACTGGAACATGTGTTTGGCAAAGAAATGAAAGTCCCTTCCTCCAGAAGAAAAGAAGGGTCAGCAAAGAAATCAGAATTGGTTGAAAGGAGTTCAAAAATAAAGTATGTCAAAGGAACATTGAGGGGTAGCTTAGGCCTCACCATGCATATGATATGGGTGCTATTGTTAAATTGGAAAACTCTTGATTTGAATTTGGTGTGAAATCCCATATTTAATCGGTCAAGCATAGGTCACAATACTAGATATAGGGTTTGATTCATGTTGATCATTTCATCACATATTCCATTTTCCCACAGTGTGATCTGATAGTCACATTACAGAAGATGACCACATCTTGAAAATCTTGGCAATACTGGGGGAAGGCAGGCGGGCGGGCGGGCGGGCGGGCGGGCGGGCGGGCGGGCAGGCAGGCAGGCAGGCAGGCAGGAGCTGTAGACTATTGAATGAGGAACTTGCAGCCCTGCAATAATTGCTGAACTGCAATGTCCAGCAACCCCAGCAACATGATCAGTGGTGATAAATTCTGGAGGTTCTAATCAGTAATATCTGGGCGATTAGAAATATAATCCTGGATAATTTTGTGCTCAAGGGTGGAATGTTTTGTCCTCTGTTTCTCTAGTGCATAAGTTTTGAACTATTGGATTCAAAGTACAAGAAAGATAATTTTAACTGTTAGAAATAACCTCTTCACTGGGTAACCTCTTATGACTGGAACAAACTGCCTATGAAGGTAGTCAACCTTTAATTAGAATCTTAAACAAATAATGGCCATTTACTAGGGCATTTCCTAAATCAGAGGATTAGACTACATTACCTTTGAAGTTTCTTCCACATTTTTGATTCTGTGAATGTACTCCATAGGGTATCCTTCTCAACATGGTACCTTCCAGATTTATTGTAATCAGTTTCCAGGATTTCCAGGCATCAAAGCAATTGGCTGCACTGGCTGGAGGTTCTAGAATGCAGCAGATTGAGGATGGCTGCAGTAGGGAGTCAGTGACTATGTTCATAGATCACATTAACCCATGATCATCTGGACATGGTTTGCTTAATCTAATTGCCTAGATTTGCATAGCACACTCAACAATAAATTAGCCAATCCTTTATAGCCTCATGTGAAGTGTGAATTTAACCATTTATGGGATTTATGTTGCCATTCAACAAATCGGTCGCTTCCACCCATCAACAAAAAAAACCAAATTTAAACAAATATATTAACACGTTAGATATTTAGAGGAAAATTTGATAGATGCTGCTGAGAGGATTTTTTCTTCCATTGTTGCTAACAGAGAAATTAACCTTCCTGTGTGTTGCAGTTTCAGAAACGATTGGGAGGGGGTGTTCTACTTATAAAATACTTAAATCTGAACCACAGAAGTAGCTGTATGCTCTCATGGAATAATCCATGATTATTCTTCTCCACTGCATTCTTGCCTTAGGTCTAAACTATTTTTTCAATGAGCTTTTGAAATTAAATGGCCAACTGCATAAGATTAGAACCTTCTGCAAGGTGGAATTGATACCAGCCATATATCTGTCTAAAGTAAAATTTCAGTTCTTTCATGATTCTGAAATCTAATTTTTTTACAAAATGTATAGAGTTCTCTGTTGGTCTATGCAAAACATGTTTTGAAACAGCTGAGCTATAAAAATTTCATGAAAATTACTGTTTCAAATACAAAATGAGCTATTTTGGAAGCTTTCTGAGCTTCACACAGTGGTTCAAGTTGAGAAGAGCTTACTTCTAGGCTTGAATCATTTCCAAAATGCTTCAGCTGCCCATTTCATATTCAGAACATTTCATGAAATTTCACTCTTAAAATGTTTCAGAATGGCATGTTTTGTACTCTCCTAGTTCTATATGTACTGGGACGAATTGTAAACCCATGGAAAAATAAAACAGCAACTTTCAGTGAGCACTAGCTGCCTCATAAATGCTATATGTTAGGCTAAATAAGGCAGGTGTTTTTTAAAGCTGGTGAAATATTGAAGTAATGGTTCTTTTGATCTGTTTTTCTTTTCTCTCCCTTTCTCCCTGGCTACTATTCCTGTGAAATGTACAGGTATTTGCAGATACACATCAGCTAAGATCTCGGCCAGTCTATCAGACACCCCTCAGCTTCAGCACTGTACCCTATCAAGCACTTAGTCGTACCCAGTCTTCACCTCCTAGCACTGGTCTTAGTCTGAAGAGCAGTAGAACTGAGCCTTTGGTCCATCACCTTTTCACTACAGGTAGGTGAAGGACTTCTTTCCTGGATCTTGGAGAACAGGGAAATCTTTGTCCAGCTGGGCATGTAGATGCTGCTCAGAAGCAACATCTCCTACCCAGAAAATTTCTTTCTCAAATATGCAAGGGAATGACATTCTGCATATGTCCTCCTTTATTATGACCTCCACTCCCTAGTGTTCAGGAGCTAAATATTGTTTATGCTTTTTTCCTTAATTTAGGGCACAACAGGAATTATATCCTGAATCTCAATCAGCTTGGTGCATTGAGAGAGGAATTCCAGTTTGGTAGATTTAATAGGATTTGTTTTATTATTGATTTATTTTCATCCTTTCTACTTGATGAGAATTAAAGTCTTCTGACAATCACAGAATTTTAAAACTGAAATAGAATTAATATAAAAATCAGTATCAAAAGCCTATAGAAAGAAATACCTCTCTACAAATTTTCTTAATGTTGCCAGAATATGAGCCAAATGTAACTCATAGGGGGGTACATTCCAAGGCTAGGAACAATGCAAGAAAATGTTCTCTCAACTTCTGATAAGGGAAATTTCTACAGATCTTAAGGGCTGGAGAGGTGTGTAACAGGAGGGGCAGTCCCTCAGATAATCAGACCTTGAGCTTTTTAGTGTTTTTTAAAAGGCTTTAAAAACTGTTACTTCAGTAAAAGCCAGTGAACAGCTGGCAACCACTGCAGGTCATGTGATTCCTTCACTTTGCCCTGGTTAGCAGGTTAGCTGATGCAAAAGCTTTTTAGATACTTGATTTTAGATACTTTTTATGAATGCATCATTTACTTTAGGAACCTTTATGGCTAGTTGGGAGAGGTAGTTTGGGGTAGTGTTTAAGGTATCAGTCTAGAAACTGGGAGACCATGAGTTCTAGTCCTGCTTTAGGCACAAAGCCAGCTGGGTTATCTTGGGCTATCCACTCTCTCTCATCCCTAGGAAGAAGGCAATGGCAAACCACTTCTGAAATCTTGCCAAGAAAACTACAGGGGCTAATCCATCTATTTGCCAGAAGTCAACACTGACTCAAAGGGATAGGGGAAAAAGTCGTTTGTTGGGGGCTGTATGCCTTTCAATAGGCAGGGTTAGTGAAAAAAATATAATTTAAATTTGCATTATATATCTCTTCTTATATGTTATATATATATATATATATATATATATATATATATATATATATATATATATATATATATATATATATATATATATATATATATATATATATATATATATATATATATATATATATATATTTGTCACATTTGGCTGCAGTCTTTGAAGAAGGTATGGCCAGGGTGGGGACGCAGGGACAGATTATGTATCCTAATGTACAGAATGTGTCTGAGAACCCCACAAGCATTCTTAACAAATAAAAATAATGTAGCTACAAGATCCTGCTTTGTTTGGAGAGAGTGATCACTTGCTGAGAAAAAAAAAGAGAGAAAGGTTAGGATAGTAGAAGCCATGCTGGCTAACTGATACAAAGTAATCTTAGGAGTTTGCCTTATAATAAATTGTTGCTTTATAACTGACCACACCCAAGATGGTAGTAATTTTGTGATACAGTAGCATCTTTAGCATGCCATCAGAATTCCAAATGTGCCACCTGTCCTTAAATTTCTTGGCAGGATTTCAATTACTTTTTATTTTTTCCTCCTTCCACTGTGCTCTTTTCCCACCTTCTCACAGGCATTGTTTATGACACGTTCATGCTGAAGCACCAGTGTACATGTGGAAACACTAATATTCACCCAGAACATGCTGGGAGGATCCAGAGTATTTGGTCCAGACTACAGGAGACAGGATTGTTAAGCAAGTGTGAGGTAAGAAATCTCAGAGTGAAACTTTTTTGCCAGCAGCTGGTAAGGCAGCTTCCAAAGTCAGGCTGAAAAAATAGCTGCTTTCAGGGAAATGATTTTATAGCAGAGGAAGGGTACAGTCTTAGAAGAATGTCTAAGCTTTGTGGCACCATAAAAAATAAATACAAAATAGGTCACTCCACATTATCAGGCATGTGGTAGGTTTTATTCTGTTCTTTAAGTCCTAATAAATTTGCTAATCTTTAAATTCCTGCAATAATATCTAATTTTGCTGCACCTAATACCCTTACCTGTTTTGAAAATGATCCATGGGGAAGAGTATTTTAAGAAACAGAAAGATAGTAAAGCATACCTTTCACAGTCTGTATCTCCAGCACAAAAGAGAATAACTGCAGTGGAACTATGAAAATAAAAGCTACTCTAAGTACTGTACATGTTGCTGTACTACAAGTCCCAGCAGATGTAGCCAGTTTGCACAGCGGTGAGAGGTGCTGGGATTTGTGATTCAACAAATACATGGAAGACCTCAGATTTTCTTCCAATTACCTGTAATACTTTGGGATTTCATAGAGCCAGGATTTCCCCAGCAAGGTCAGTCCATTCCAGGGGATGTCAACACTCTTATAAAGGTAGTACTCATAATCCTGTTGATACTTAGCATGAAAACAAATAGCCCATGTACATTTTGAAAGCTCATGTTCCTGCATGAAAAACAGTACCATACATGTCTTCCATCATTGCTATCCCACAAATTTTCAAAATACTGTAGGTTATTTTTTTTTTCCATTTTTCGTGCACGAACATGTATTGACTTTATAAGAGGGTTGACTCCCCGCTGGGGCTGGTCATCAATTATGTACTGAATCTTCTTGGGGAAAGCATCTATGTAGTCTCTTGATGTTTGCCACATCTGCAAATTTAGCTGTGAGGGCAAGTGTTTTGCTTATTTATTTTCTTATCATACTTAAAATCAAAGGGGGGAAGGGGGTAGTGAAAAATGTATTTGAATACCAGGCCATTGAACTCACAGCAGAAAGTAGATGAAATGAAATGATTGGCCAAAAATGTAAGATCCTTTTAGGCTTGGTAATAATTTTTGTTATTAAACATGAACATCTGTAATACGTTTTGATATAAATCTAATCAGCAAAGGAAGACCTGATATATTTAATTCATATCAACACAGTATTGGATACATACATCTGTAGATCAGAATCATGCAAGCCATGGTATTCCCTGTGACACTCTATGGAAGCAAAAGTTGGACTTTGAAGAAGCAACATGGGAAATGTGTTGACACTTTTGAATTGAATGTTGTGTATATCATGGACAGCCAAGAAAACAAATGGATTGTCACAGTAGTTATTTTGAAACAATTTAGAGTTTGTGTTTGACAATATCACTCCAAGATGTTTAACCTTCTTTTCCACCTTAATACTTGATTTTTTGTTAAATTTTCATGTTCATATGCAGCAATATTCTTTTTTTAAAAAAATTTTTTATTAATAAAACAGTTAAAACAAAAAAGGACATAACGTGACGTTCCAGTATATATAATCCTAACAATTTGTTCCTTGCCATACATATAATTCCTAATCTCTATATATACATGTTTTCCTATACAATACAGTCTCAAATTTGTTTCTCTATATACTAGCATACAGTTTTATATACCACAATCTTAACACTAACTTAAAGTCCGAGCAGTTCTCCTTGACTCATACCAGCAATAAAATTTGTCCCAGAGTCCGTTTCTGTCTTGTCCTTTAATTCCATAGTAAGCCTATCCATATCAGCACACGATAAGATTTTTATATAGAATCTCTTCTTCTGTTGGAATTTTTTTATTTCTCCAGTTTTGTGCGTAGGCCAGTCTGGCAGCCGTGAAAATATGTAACATTAAATAAAGTGCCCCTTTATCGTATTCCTGCATGGTAATACCTAGTAAGAGGAGTTCTGGTTTTAGCTCTACCTCTGTCATTAGTATTTCTTCTAGCCATTTTTTAACCTTGTTCCAAAAGTCACGGGCTTTCGGGCACTCCCACCACATATGATAATATGTCCCTCTTGCCAAATTACATTTATAGCACATAGGGGAAATGTTTGGGCCCATTTTAGCTAGTCTTGTGGGTGGGAAATGCCATCTATAAAACATTTTGTAAAGGTTTTCTTTGTAGGATGTGGCCAAGGTGAGCTTCCTATTTCGTGCCCATAGTTCTTGCCAGATATGCAGATCAAAGTTGAGATCAAAGTCCCTGCTCCACGTTAACATGGTTTCTTTTACCTGTTCTTCGTACATTGCCTGATCTAACAAATAATGATATACCTTTTTAATCATTTTATCCTCAGTACCTAATAGTATTTTATCCAACCCTATCAATTCTATTTTTACGCCTAATTCTTTTTTGTCTTTCCAATATCTTGCCTGTAATTGAAGGTATGCCCACCATTCTAATTCTAATTCTAACAGCTGGGCAATATTAGCTTCCCTCCACAATTGAGGCATTTTAGAACCCTGTAATGTAGAATTCATTACCTGTTTCAATGGTTGTAGCAGTTGATCTTCAAAGCATTTATAACATTGACTTGGAAGTCCATCTGGGCCTGGGGCCTTGCCTATTTTCATCTTTTTAATGGCATCTGATATTTCAAAAGTAGTTATAGGATCATTCCAATCATCTGTCGTGGTTCCGACAGATGTTACTCTTCAAAGAACTTTGAGGTATTGTTTACCTTAAAGAATCTTTATTCAAATAACATGGCATCGGCACGTACATGGTCAAAGCCAAAATCTGACTTCCCCTCCCCTCAGCACATAGATCAAAGCACAATTCCCTCCTACAACTAACAGTCATAAATCACATTCTCCAATTAGTTTGAAATGCTGGCTTTCTGCCCAGTTCTTCATCCTGCCATGCCTTATCATCTCTTATTATAATATTGTATGTCTAACTAACTCCCATCACATTCTTCCCCCTCCGCCGGTATCATCTAATTCTAAGAGTAAAGCATAAGAAAGAAAAAGGCTGCATCTCCATATGTTGTCAAAGCAAGAATATCCAATGTTAGCAGCATTGACATCCAGCCCCCTTACAAAAAGGACAGACCCTGTAGCGTAAACAAAAGCATATGTTAGGGACTGTCTCTCGGTTTGTTAGAGTGTTTTTTATAGAATCTTTTGATGAGTCGGCTTCTGGTTCCAGGTTGCAGTGCTGCAGTTGTGCAGAGAGACTCGTCTCTTCGCCGGCTGAGTTTCCCCCCCCCCCCGGTAGACCCTTGATTGGGTTGAAAGTCGCCCTGGAGGGGCGACCACAGTTGAGGAGGCTGCCTGTTTGACTGCAGAGGGGCGGCGGCACCCTCTGCAGTCCACGCGAGCTCCTTTGGGCCGACGGAGTAAAGATTGGTCAGTAAAATGGCCGATCACTTAGCTGCACCAGCCGTAAGCCACAAGAACATCTAAGCAAAATAGAACCACTGTGGAAGATTCGGTGAGACCTTTCCTTGCCTCTCCCTTTCCTATTTACTCCTGTGAAAAGCCTTTGGAATCATTTCCCTATCTTTTTAAAGTGGCTTTGTTGATGGGGGAAGAAAAGCCTGAATAAAAGAAAAATTAATTTTAACTTTTTCAATGGTTGATTTTATTTTTGAATATTTGGGAGTCCTAAAATCCCTGTTATAGAAATTTAATATGCTAGCAATTTGGAGAATTTTTTTTATTTTCTACTATTTTTATAACTAAAGAAAAGAAGGAAAAGAGGAAAGAAATTTTTTTTTTAAATTCTTTTATTAAAACCATTAACATTGAACATAAAAACATATTATGCAGTAATCATCATGACTCCTGGTATACAATACTAAGTATTAGTCCTTGAAAACGTCTGGGTTAGTAAGCCTTTTTCCCCCCACTCCCCGTGTCTAGCCTCAACTATACTCCTGTTACATTTTATTTTGATTGGTGTTTCCCCTATCCGTTTCAATATTAATGTGGTCGACATTAAACATAAGATCCTATTGCTAAGCAATCATCCTAGAACATAGCATACAACATTAGGTATTAATCTTTGTAAACATCTGTTTTAGTAAACGTTCTTCCTGGAAAGAAAATTTTTTATTGGGGGTCTGGAAAGACTGAACAACTGGTTAACCCTCTGGGGACATCTTGTGGTGAAATTCTGCACTGTTCCAAGATTGCATTCACCCTCTCTCTGCCCCCGTCGGTTTCGGGGTGATGGGAAGACAGACACGCCTGTACCTGCAGTTCCGTGAGTAGGGTCTGCCAGCAGCGTGCCATAAATTGCACCCCTCGATCTGACATGACTTGGTCCGGTAACCCATGCAGCCAAAATACATGGGCGATAAACAACTGGGCCATCATCCGTGCTGTAGGGAAACCCACACACAGGATAAAATGGGCCATTTTGGTGAGCATGTCCACCACCACCAAGACGGTTGTGGCACCCTTGGAAGGGGGCAACTCAGTAATGAAATCCAACGAGACTGCCCCCCAGGGTCTTTCTGGCGTGGGTAGTGGCTGCAAGAGACCAGGGGGTGCACCAGTAGCATACTTGGCCTGTCGACAAATGCTGCACGATGCTACATAACTAGACACCTCATGCCGGAGTCGCGGCCACCAAAACATTCTGGAGACAAGGTGCAGTGTTTTGAAGACCCCGAAGTGATCCACTGATGGACTATCGTGGCATTGTTTCAGAATGATGCCACGGAGGGGTCCCCCAGGTACATAGATGCAGTCTCGGAAACCCAACAGGTCATTTGTGTACATCCAAGGGGTCTTATCTCCCTCATCACCAGCCAACTCACGACGTTGAGCTGCCATGAACGGATCCTGACGCTGCGCTTCACGAATTCTGCCCCGTAGGTCCATGGGCTCCTCTGTGGCTACCAACTGTTCCAAGCGAATAACCGTTCTGGGCATGATCTTGTCCTCCTTTCGGGTAAATTCGGATGAATTCGGGCTTCCAGGACAGCACGTCTGCACACTGGTTCCGCCTGCTAGGGACATAGGTCACCCGAAAGTCAAACCTCGCAAAAAGCAGTGACCATCGCACCTGTCGCTGATTTAGCGTTCTGGCAGTCCATAGGTGCTCTAGGTTCCGATGGTCTGTTCGAACCTTGACTTGGTGACGGGCCCCCTCTAAATGGTGCTGCCATGTCTCAAAAGCGACTTTGACCGGCAACAACTCCTTGTCCCATATCATATAATTCCGTTCGGGGGCCGACAGTTTCCATGAATAATAGGCACATGGGAACAAGGTACCTGCGGGAGCATAGGCTTGCAGAAGCACAGCCCCGATGGCCACATCCGATGCATCCGTCTCCACCACGAACGGCCTTAAGGAATCAGGATGCTTGAGGATAGGCTCAGAGGTGAATGCGGTCTTAATGGCATCCAAGGCCCCCTGCTTCTCAGCGCCCCAGCGGAACTTCACCCCTTTCCTTAACAGATTGGAAAGGGGAGCGGTCAGGGTCGCGAAGTGAGGAATGAACGTGCGGTAATAATTTGCAAATCCCAACAGTCGCTGCACGTTCTTGACCCTCCGCGGAGGCTGCCATTCCTGCAGCGACTTTACTTTCTCCGGATCCATCTCCACACCCTCGGGCGAGATGCAATGGCCCAGAAAATCAATCATGCTTCGCACAAACTGGCACTTCTCAGGCTTGGTAAAGAGATGATTATCCCGCAATCGTTGCAATACAAGCCGAACATGGTTCCAATGCTCTCGTGGGGAGGATGAGTAGATCAGGATGTCGTCAAGGTAGATGACCACAAACCTATCATGCATAAAGTGCATGAACACTCCCGGCACATTGGTCAAGCCAAAGGGCATAACCGTGTACTCAAAATGTCCATAATGCGTCCGGAAGGCCGTCTTCCACTCATCTCCCGCTCGAACTCGGACTAAGTTGTAAGCTCCCTGTAAGTCCAACTTAGTAAATATTTTGGCCCGGCGGAGTGTCTCGATGAGTTCGGGGATGAGCGGGAGTGTGTACCGATTATGGATCGTGATGGCATTCAGTTTCCGGTAATCACAGCACAGTCTAAGCTCCCCTGACTTCTTCACGAAGAGCACTGGCGCAGCCAACGGGGAGGTGGAAGGCCGTATAAACCCCTTCCAGAGGTCCTTGTCGATGAAGTCCCTCAAGGCTGCCAACTCCGGTTCTGATAGAGAGTAAATCCGGCCAACCGGCAATTTGGCATCGGGCACTAAATCAACCGGGCAGTCATAAGACCGATGCAGGGGCAACTGATCTGCCTCTTTTTCCCCAAAGACATCGGCACAATCCCCCAACTCTGCCGGTAGGTCCAGGTCCACATAGGTAGCCACATTCCCTGCACAGACATGCAGGTGATGGGTAGCATACTTCTTGCCGGGGAACCGCACTGCCCCAGATGACCAAATAATCTGTGGATCATGAGCCCTTAACCACTCCAATCCCAGCACCACTGGAAAGTGGGAAACGGTAGCCACATAGAACACGGCTTTTTCCACATGCGGCCCAATACGCATCTGAATGGGTCTGGTTGCAGCAACCACTGGGCCGGAACGAAGGGGCCGCCCATCAATCATCTCCACCAAGACTGGCGGAGACAACTGCTGCCGGGGAATGGACCACTGTGCGGCAAAAGTCGAGTCCATGAAATTGGCAGTAGCCCCCGAGTCCACCAAGGCCTGGACCTCCACCGCTCCTTGACCAGGCACGAACACAGTCTCTGGTAACACAAGGTGCTTAACAAGAGTCTGCTGAGGTGGAGGTACTGGACCCATTTCCAAGCGAGCCCGGCCTATGGAGCCCTCTAGGCTGGGCCTGGTCCGTTTCCTGTCGCTGCTTTGGGTGCCTTCACAGGACACTTGGCTGCCATATGGCCTGGACCGCCACAATACAGGTAAAGGCCTTCGCGGCAACGGCGATCTTTTTCAGATTGGGTCAGTCGAGGTCGTGCAGCCCCCAACTGCATTGGCTCATCCGGAGGCGGTGCCAATGGTGCCACTGTCTTAACAGGTGTGGGCAAGGCCTCCGTCCATCACTGCGCCTGTCACTGCTGGAGTCTTGCATTGATACGGAGACACAGGTGCATGAGCTCCTGCAAGGAGCGAGGGCATTCAGTGCGTGCCAGCTCATCCAGGAGTTCGGACGAAAGTCCATCCTGAAACTGGTCTATAAGCGCCGCCTCGTTCCACTGCAGTTCCTGACAAACCAGCTGAAACGTAGCAATGTAGTCTGTCAGCGAACCACGCCCCTGCCACAACTCTCTCACCTGACGGTTTGCAGTCTGGGCCCTAACCGGGTCCTCAAACATGGCCTTGAGTTGCCGGCAAAACTCTGCATAACTGTCCAGCAGCTGATTGGGCTGGGTCAGCAGGGGTGTTGCCCAATGTGCTGCTGTTCCTGTCAACAGGCTTGTCACAAACCTCACCTTATCCCGGTCAGTGGGGAAGTCCTCAGGCCGAAGGCTCATACACAACTGGTACTGCCCAAAGAATGATGGGAATCATGCCTGTGAGCCATCAAACTTTTCTGGCACTGTAACAGGGCTTCTGTGGCGTGGCCGAGCTGCTTGCATCTGTGCCATCTGTGCAGTCAGGAGGGCCACCTTCCCAACTTGGTCTGGAGGAGCAATTGGGAGTGGGCCAGGAACAAAATGTGATGACCCAGGGCCCCGAACGGAGGCAAAGCAATCAGTTGGCCAGAGCAATAGTCTTTTTAATCACTGCCAATGTTCACCCAACAGCCCCCACATATGCTGGCACGAGTTCAAACAAAACAGCCAGGGAAATTTACACTGTTCTTAAAGCAAGACAGATAACAAGCAAACGTATAATCCTTTTAACTCCCAGCTTGCCTGTGAACTGCAAACTGCAGACTGCAAGGAGAGATCAGCAGGAGTCAAACTGGTCCAGAATACAAAGTGTCCAGGTTACAAGAGCACACTATCTCAAGATTTCACATTTGTTCCCGGCAAATGCCCCACCCCACAGCGCCTCCTTAAATCCTACTCCCCAGGTGTGCCTTGTGGAGTGGGGCGGGATGCTCTCCTCCCGAGAAAGTGAGTCTGCCTCCGTTGTTCCCTCCTCCTCTCTGCTCTCCTTGCTCTAGGATCAGGCGGGGAGGGGCCTTGCTCCTCGCCTGAACTCTGCCTTCCCTGTTCCAAACCTGAAGGGCCCTGGCCTGCCTCAGCCTGCTCCTCCCCGCAGTCCTCCGAAGCCACAGACACCCCCTCCTGGGCCTCAACAGGGAACTCCATATCTTCCTCAGAGTCAGGCTCGGACGGAGGCATGACATGGAGGGAGTTTTATTTGCGGACTTAGAGGCCTTACTGCGGAAACCCATTTGGAACAGAGAGAAAGCTAGAATAAGATATAAATATGGAATTTAAGATTACATTTATAGGTTGCAATGGCTTTATAGAGATGTGGATTGATTTGGATTTAGATTTTTAAAAGGTGTTTTTAGGATAAGATTTAGAATTTAATATTGAAATATAGTAAGAATATATTTTTTGGAATAATAGATCTTCCTTCTTTTCTCTTTCTTTTTCTTGGTTTCTTTTTGTTTCTTTTTATTATTATTATTTCTATTTTTCCTATGCTTTTTTATTATTAGATATGATAGCTAATTTGTGGAGCTATAATGATAAAAAGATTGTAATTATGGAAGAGATGAAAGTAATAAATGAAGAATTACTGAATAAGAAATAGAATATAGTTGAGAAATGTAAGAATGTAATTATGGAAATAATATGCTTAAATAAGAGAAATTATGAACACCCGAATTGTAAATAATATTTTTGTTTAAGGCTAAGTTAGATATGGTATTTGGAAATTAATAAACCTAAAAACAGGGTTTGATTTACATTGATGAAAGGTTGCTGATAACTTCTATTGATTAATTGAATTCTTATTTAGGAATGTATTAATGAATTAATTTTACTTAGAAATGTATTAGTTTGACTATACTATTCTAATTGTTAGAGAGGGAAATTTTAAGGAGCATTATTTGAGCTATATATGTATGATGTTATTGTACCTAACTGATTACCCTATCTCCACGTTGTTTCTTAAGCGTTCTGGTGTAAAAATGGAAAAATCAATAAAATTGTTTGGGGGGAAAAAAACAATCTTTTGATGGGTCTGTTGGCTTTCACATTGCTAGATTTCACTCAAGTGGCTTCAGATAGTGAGTATCCCTTTCATTGTACTAGGTCAGGGGTAGGCAACCTTGGCTCTTTTATGACTTGTGGACTTCAACTCCCAGAATTCCTGAGCCAGCATGGTTGGCTCGGGAATTCTGGGAGTTAAAGTCCACGAGTCATAAAAGAGCCAAGGTTGCCTACCCCTGTAGTAGGTACTGCAATTTCCCTTTAAAAATTCTAGAATCAAGAATATGCTTTACTTCATAGTGAGTTTGACCCGCCACTACAAGGGGTCCGGGTGTCTTCTTAGGGGGAGGTCTTAAAGTGGATTCTCGCAAACGTTTCAACAAGCTGCAATGGAAGACAGAGTGAATTCTCCCTAAAAGCCTAGGGAGTTTTAATTCTACTGTGACCGGGTTGATGATTCTTACGATGGGGAAAGGCCCCAAGAATTTCAGTCCTAATTTCTTACTGGGTAATTTAAGGCGTAAATATTTGGTCGACAGATAGACCTTTTCCCCAACTTGGAACGTTCTTTGAGGGGCTCTCTTTCTGTCTGCCTGCTTTTTATAAGTCTGGTTAGTCTTTTTAAAAGCAGTCTTTGTGGCTTTCCAAACCTCTTCCCACCCCCTCACCCATTGATCAAGTGTCTGAGAAGCGGAGGGCGCTTGAGGGTATTCAGGTATTGGACTGAACTCTTTTCCTGTAGCAACTTTGAAAGGCATGAAGCCAGTGCTGCTGTGAACAGAGTTGTTGTAAGCCACCTCTGCAAAAGGGAGGAGGTCGGTCCAGTTGGTTTGTTGGTAGGAAATATAACATCTGAGATATTGCTCCACCATCTTGTTAGCGGCTTCCACGACCCCATTAGTAGATGGGTGAAAAGCAGATGGTAGACCTTGAGATGATCCAATTAGTTTAAGAAAGCTCCTCCAAAACCTAGCTGTAAACTGCACCCCCCCCTGTCCGAAATTATTCGTTTAGGGGCTCCATGCAGCCGGTAGATATGTTTCAAGAACAGTTTAGTCAGTCGTTGGGCAGATGGGAGTCCTTTGCAGGTGATGAAGTGAGCCTGCTTTGAAAATAGGTTTATATAGAAAACTATTTTGTAATAGCAGAAGAATTAGAGAGATCTATGATAAGAGAAGAAAGGGTATTAATTAATGATGTATTAAATTAAGAGATGGAATATATGTGAAAATATTAGAATGTTATTCTTGGAATATTATGTGCGTTGTAGAAGGGATACCCAAAGTTTTATTAATATGTTTGTTTAAGATTAATTGGAATATGTTAATTGAAATTAGTGGAGCTTAAAAGCAGGAGTGATTTATATAGATGTAATAGTAGGGATGATTCTGTGGATTGATTGAATTTTAAGAAGAAATAGATTAAACTAAATTTGTTATATCATGTGAGGAAATAGAGGGGGGAATTTTTAAGGTATTAATTTTAGTTATATATATACGACTTGTTTTGCTATGATTGATTACCCTTTCACCACGGTGTTTTCCTGAGCAATAAATAAAATGTGTATAAAAAAAGGAAAAAGAAAATAGGTCTATCACAGTGCAGATGACTGTATTTCCTCTACTTTCGGGGAGGTCTACTATAAAGTCCATAGCAATTTCTGCTTCTCTGTCCTAGCCCTTCAAATCTCTCCACTGACAGGCATTTCCACTCACCCAAGTCCTCAGTGGCAGACGTCCTGGTAGCTCTCCACCGGTCTGCTTTTGAAGCCTTTGTGGGTGGCAAGGCAGTCTCGAGGCATCTGGAGTCTCCGTTGGGCTGAGCCCAATCTGACGACCAGATCAGCTCTCCTAGCTGCTTGGATTTTGCCTCCAGCTGGGAGTCCTGCAAAAGCTCTTCCTCCCCTGGCTTGTTTGCTGTTGCTTCCCTCCATGGGGTAGCAGCTGCTGCCGGGTTGCTGGCTTCAAGCAATTTCTTTTCCTCCATGATGAAATCTTCTCCCGAATCTTTGTCAGCTTCCCTCAAGTCTGGGGACAGCAACTAGGGCTCAGGACCCCTAGAAAGTTTGGAAAGTTTGTAGATTTTGGCTTAATGTCATGGTTCCAACAGATGTTACTCTTCAAAGAACTTTGAGGCATTGTTTACCTTAAAGAATCTTTATTCAAATAATATGGCATCAGCACGTACATGGTCGAAGCCAAAATCTGACTTCCCCTCCCCTCAGCACATAGATCAAAGCACAATTCCCTCCTACAACTAACAGTCATAAATCACATTCTCCAATTAGTTTGAAATGCTGGCTTTCTGCCCAGTTCTTCATCCCGCCATGCTTATCATCTCTTATTATAATATTGTATGTCTAACTAACTCCCATCACATTCCTCCCCCTCCCCCAGTATCATCTAATTCTAAGAGTAAAACATAAGAAAGAAAAAGGCTGCATCTCCATATGTTGTCAAAGCAAGAACATGCAATGTTAGCAGCGTTGACACCATCATCTTAGAACAGAATAGAATAAACAGAGTTGGAAGGGATCTTGTAGGTCATCCAGTCCAACCCCCCCCCCGCCCAAGCAGGAGTCCCTACACCATTTCTGACAGATGGCAGTCAAGTCTCTTCTTGAAAGCTTCCAGTGATGAAGCTCCCACAACTTCTGAAGGCAAAAACTAGACATCCCCCCCCAATTTTTTAAATGATCTGTTAGAATATGAAATCTCCAAACTGGACATTTGTCCCATTTAATAATCTGTGGTAAAACCTTCTACACTCTCATTTTCATTTTTTCTCATTTTCATTTTTTCTCATTTTCATTTTTTAATCCACTCATGGAAAAAGAAACTGATGCTATTGTGATCTGCAAAACATGTTCCATGTATACGCTTATGCCCATAGAAGAACCAAACTATAAATGTACCAAATGTAAACTAATTGTGCTACTAAAGGAAAAAGTAAAAGGTCTAGAGAAAACTCTAACCGCTTTGAAACTCAACCCACAAAATGAGAAACCCCAAACCTTGCAAGAAGAACTGCCCAAATTGAACATAATAATGATCAAACAACTTTTAAAAGAATTGACCCCTTAGAAGAAGAAAAGAGATGGAAACATGTCACTCATGGGAAAAAACACAAACCTAGAACAAAACCCGTGTCCAACCCAACCCACTCTGATGCAGCCCCACTAGTGCTGAGCATTCGATTTCATAGACTGTCCCTGGACGAAAACATGCAGACACCTAGAAAAGAAGCATCATCAAATGTCCCTAAAAAAGTAACAATATCAAGTGCTCTTGTGATAGACAGAAAAGTACCCAAAAACTCCCTAGGAAAAAAAAGACAACTGTTGGTAACAGGAGATTCAATTCTCAAAGGAACAGAATCAGCCATCTGTAGAGCAGACAGTCAATCCAGAGAGGTATGTTGTCTCCCTGGAGCAAGAATCAAAGATGTGGCCAAGAACCTAACCAAAATAATAAAACCCACAGATTACTACCCTTTTCTACTACTATCCGTGTTTCCCCGATAGTAAGACACCCCCGATTGTAAGACGTATCGGGGTTGTCAGGGGGTCGGCTAATGTGAGCTGTGCCCCGAAAGTAAGACGTAGTGGGGGTTTTTGGGGATAAAAAAGAAAGTAAGACACTGTCTTACTTTCGGGAAAACACCGACATGTAGGGGCGAACAACACGAAAATGGAGCTGAAAACAATATTGAGGGATTACAAACAGCTAGGCAAGAATGTCAAGGAGTTAGGTATACAAGTAGTTTTTTCATCTGTACTGCCAACGAAAGGTCAACATCCAGTAAGAGAACAAAGGATACTAGAAGTGAACCATTGGCTAAAGGTATGGTGTTGTTAAAAGAACTTTGGATTCCTGGACCATGGCCTGCACTACCTCCACAATGGATATTTGGCAAGGGATGGGCTGCACCTCACAAAAACTGGGAAGAATGTTGCTGCCCCAGCCCTCTGGAACCAGCTTCCCTCAGAGGTTCGTACTGCTTCCTCCCTCCTAGCTTTCCGGAAACTGTTGAAGACACATTTATGCAGACAGGTTTGGGGCGTGTGAGCTGCACTCTGCCCCTGGGCCTTTGACTGTGATTGTGTGTTGTATGAGTGCAATAAATTATCTAGTTTTTATATAGTATTGTAATTAGTAATTTTAATTGATTCTATGTTTATGTTTTTACTTGTATTGTTATTGTGAGCCGCCCTGGGTCTTAGGAGAAGGGCGGCATATAAGTTTAAACAAATAAAATAAATAAATAAATAAATATGTAAAAGTCCACTATATTGCTACAGAAATGCATGAGACCAAAGACGAAAACCTCCTAGAATGTGTACGGGTCATTATAAAAGAAAAAAAATGACATTGCCATAGGTAGTATACTACAGGCCACCCAACCAAGCAGAAAAAATAGGTGTACTTTTTGCTAACCAATTAACAAATATATGTAGGAAACACACTACAATAGTAATGGGAGACTTGAATTACCCTGATATCAGTCCACACAAAATGAAATTATAGCACAATCTACCAAAAACATAACTGAAAAAGACAAACTAGAAATAAAAATTAAAATAAGCAAAAAAAATGGTAAGAGAACACCTGTCTGATCTTGACGAATATAAGTCACTGGGACCTCACGGATTACATCCCAGAATTCTAAAGGAGCTGGCATATGTCGTCTCAGAACCACTGTACCATATCTTTCAAAAATCCTGGAGCGCCGGGGAACTACCAGAGGATTGGAAAAGAGCTGATGTGGTTCCCATCTTCAAAAAGGGGGGAAAAACAGACCCAGGAAACTACAGACCAACTAACATCAATACCTGGGAAGATACTAGAAAAGATAATCAAAAAACAGATCTGCAAACATCTAGAAACAAACAAAGTTATAACTAGAAGCCAGCATGGGTTTGTTAAAAATAGATCATGCCAAACCAATCTTATTTCATTCTTTGATCAAGTAATTAAATTAGTAGACCAGTGGAATGCTGCGGACATAGTATACTTAGACTTCAGCAAGGCATTCAACAAAGTAGACCACAACCTACTTCTTGGAAAGCTTAAAAAAGTGGGATAGACAGCATCACCATCAGATGGCTGACAAACCGCACTCAACGAGTAGTCCTTTTTCTTTTTTTTAGGAAGAAAGTTTATTGTTTTTTTAGTTTTTCAAACAAAATGCTCAAGATGCACCATGGTGTTAGGGTAGTCAAACATCCAAAGACAAAACATATATAAATAATTCAGTCAATGCATCTAATATTCCCTCTCTTTTTCCCTTGAGTAACATAATTTATTTAAAATAGTCCAATTCTAGCTTAAATTTATTCAACCTATACCTGTTTTTAAAGCTTTAAAAATTTACACTATCATAATCAAATTAACTTTAAGTACAAACAGTATGAATTTGGGTATCCCTAACGAGTAGTCCTTAATGGTACGTCTACATGGAGGGAAGTAAGCAGTCCTCTGGTAGTTCCCCGGTGCTCCAGGAGTTTTGAAAGATATGGTACAGTGGTTCTGAGACGACATCTGCCAGTTCCTTTAGAACTCTGGGATGTAATCCATCAGGTCCCGGTGACTTATATTCATCAAGATCAAACAGGTGTTCTCTTACCATTTTTTTGCTTATTTTAATTTTTTTCTAGTCTGTCTTTTACAGTTATGGTTTTGGTAGGTTGGGCTATAATTTCTTTTTGCATGAAGACCAATGCAAAGAATGAGTTAAGCAGCTGTGCTTTCTCTCTGCTGCCTGTTACTTCCTTGCCGTCTTCTCTCTTTAGTGGACTGACTGTTTCCTTGATTTTTTTCTTTTTATTTATATGTACAAAGAAACTTTTTTTATTATCTTTGACTTTTGTTGCAAGTCTTTGTTCATTCTGAGCCTTTGCTTTTCTGACTTCATCTTTTCAGATTCGGGCTTTAGTTATGTGTCCCTCTCCATTTTTTGTACTTAATCTTTTTTTTCTTTCAGTTTATCAGAGAGATCTTTGTGCAACCATGCTGGTTTCTTCTTGGATTTCTTGTTTTTCTTTTTCAGTGGTATTGTGCTGGACTGGGCTTTTATGATCATATTTTTCAGTGTTTCCCACACTTCTTGAGTCATTTTCCCCTTTAGGATTTTTATCCATGGAATTTTTCTTAGGCTCTCTTTGAGTTTGTTAAAATCAGTTCTTTTAAAATTTAAGACACTGGTTGGATTATATTCTGTTGCTTGTGTTTGCATTATATTGAATTTCAGTATGACATGGTCACTCTCACCCAAGGTTCCTGCAGTTTCAATTCCTTCTATCACTTATTCTCTGTTCATTAGAATTAAGTCCAGTATGGCTGTCCCTCTAGTTACTTCCTCTACCTTTTGGACAACAAAGTTGTCAGTTAGGTTGGTCAGGAAATCTATTCAATTTCTCACTTGGTGCAGAATTAGTCTTCCAGTTGATGTCAGGGTAATTGAAGCCTCCCATTACTATTGTAGTGTGTTTCCTACATATATTTGTTAATTGGTTAGCTGAAAGTATATTTTTTTCTGCTTGGTTGGGTGGCCTGTAGTATACAACTGATGACGATGTCATTCTTTTTTCCTTTTATGTTGACCCATATGCATTCTAGGAGGTTTTCGTCTTTGGTCTCATGCATTTCTGTAGCAATATAGTGGTTTTTTACATATAGTGAAACTCCACCTCCTCTTTTATGGGGTCTGGGTTTTTTTAACGTCTTTTCTCTTTCTTTTCTCTATCTGTATGCCAACCATCTTCCTGGCTTATTTGAGAACTCAAAATGTTTTTGTTTCAAATAATTCAATTTTATTTCCACTTCCCAAACAGTCAGCATAGATAGTTGTTGGTGTAATAATTTCATTTGATGTAAAATTTTAGAGTCTGTTGGCGTCCTTTGTAAGTCAGATTTTTTGTTTTTAAGTTCATCCAATATCTTTTGCATCTTATTTTGAGTTTTCTTCTTTTCTAAACGATTGTGTTGGATGAAATAGCCTGTCATAAGGTCTTTGCTCACTTCCCAGTCATTAAATCTGTCCTCAAATTGTTGTTAAAATACTAATTCAATTTCTCTTTGCAGTCTTTTAAAATCTTCTCTTTGTGTAGAATAGTCTAATTCAGTCTCCATCTGAACTGTGCGGTCCTTTTTCTGAACGTCAGAAGAACTGGATTATGATCCGCAAAACTTTTAGGCAGAAGATCCACTTTTGAAATTTTATTAGCAAAGTTCTTGGAAATCCATATCATATTGATTATTGAGAAGGATTTTATGGCTTTCTGAAAAAAGGTATAGTGTCTTGCTAATCCATTTTTGTGCCTCCAAGAGTCAACCAACATTAAGTTGCCCATCAGCTCAATGAACACTTGTGGTAGTTTACCTTGTGAGGGTTTTATCCCTTTACTTGATGTTCTGTCATGAGTTGGTGAAGTTACTCCATTCCGGTCGCCAAGCAGGCACCAATTTTCATAAGTAAAAGATGTTAATTGTTCCATAAGATACTAAAAAAAAATCAATTTGTGTTCATTTGGTAAATAAATTCCAACTACCATTGTCTTTATCCCATTCAAGTCCACTTCTATTGCTATGAATCTACCATATTCATCTGATACTACTAGCTTAGGTTTAAGCTGAGATAAGACAGGCATTCAAGGTGGGTTGGACTTAGATCTCTTGTGGGAGTGCAAGGACTTGTGACATATGACATGTTTGACCCCTCCCTCAGGCTCAGCCTGGTCATCTCCTACACATACTGTATAATTCTAATAATCGAATCCCAAAATCAAATTTTCATGTCAGTTTCTCACAAAATGTCCAACATTGGTTTCCAAGTAAAAATAAAATTGGTCAAAGTGTTTTCTTTAATCAAAGCTGTAAGTTTCGACTCCTACCCAAGATGGCTGCTGCATGGTAAGAGCCTTTCTTCTCTCTTACCAACAATCTGTCAGTCCTGGCCCAGCTTGGTCTTCTAGGAAAGCAAGACTCTTGATTCCATTTGTAGTGAAAATAATACTTTTACCAGTACGTACCACTGTCAGAGGATCCTCTTGATCCGTGAGACAAGCAGGTGTAGAGCAGTTTGCCATTCAATCCATCTCAGAAATACTCGATCAGTATCTCCTGGGGCAAGTGTACTAGCTGGCCGGCTAGGCTCCAGAATTCCTAGATGTACACAGCCACGGGTCTCCTTCCTTGTTTGATGATTTGGACTGCCAAATTTGGACCTTCATTGCTTTACGCTCATGTTGCAGCGATGTCACCGGAAACTCCAACCTTCAGCCTATCTTTTCAAGTGTTAGCAATTCCCCCCAGCTTTGTGTCACCTGCAAATTAGATGAACACTCCTTTAATCCCCTCATCTAGATCATTTATGAAGATGTTGAAGAGCACTGGCCCCAAGACTGAACCTTGAGGTACCCCAGTACATGCTTCCCTCCATGTAGATATAGTTCCATTGAGGACTACACACTGAGTGTGGTTTGCAAGCCAACCGCAAATCCATCTGGTGGTGGTGGTGTTGTCTATCCCACATTGTTCTATCTTACCAAGTAGGCTGTGGTTTACTTTATCAAATGCCTTACTGAAGTCTAAAGTATACTATATCCACAGCATTTCCTTGGTCTGTTAATTTAGTCACTTTACCAAAGAAGGCAATAAGGTTTGTTAGGCATGACCTGTTTTTAAAAAACCCATACTGGCTTCTAGTGATCAGCTTGTTCATTTCTAGGTGCATACAAATCCACTGCTTGATTATCTTTTCCAGGATTTCCCCAGGTATTGATGTCAAGATGATTGCTCTGTAGTTTCCTGGATCCACTTTTTTTCCCCTTCTTGAAGATCGGAATCCCATCTACTCTTTTTCAGTCCTGTGCCATTTCTGTCGTCGTCATCATCATCATCATCAAGTTGGAAGGGACCTTAGAGGTCACCTAGTCCAACCCTCTGCTCAGGCAGGAAACCCTATACCATTTCAGACAAATGGCTGTCCAGTCTCTTCTTAAAAACTTCCAGTGTTGGAGCATTCACAGCTTCTGGAGGCAGGTTGTTCCACTGATTAATTGTTCTAACTGTCAGGAAATTTCTCCTTAGTTCTAGGTTGCTTCTCTCTTTGGTTAGTTTCCATCCGTTGCTTCTTGTCCTGCCTTCAGGTTCTTTGGAGAATAGCTTGACTCCCTCTTCTTTGTGGCAGCCCCTGAGTGTCATAACTTGTGTGTTCGTGAGTGTGTTCGTGGCGTCCCGGCAACCATGATTAATGACAGAGACTTGAGTTTCTGTCGGGATGGAAGCCCCGGCCGAAGCCAGCCATTCCCTTTTATTCCACATCAAAGGTCTCTCCCACAAATTGTCACCCTACTGATTTACAGCCAATTACATTACACAGATAGTTAAAACATACACTTTGAAAGCATGACGTCTTTTTCAAGAAACGAAACTTTTCCCTGCTTTCTCCTCCACCCCCTTAGTACAGCTATCAGCTGACAGCCTGTAAGGGAGGGAGAGAGAAGCCCATCCAGGCAGAGAAGGATTTCTTAAAGGAGAAATGGACATTTATCACAACATCTCATCCTTTTTTGTTTTTGTTTAGAAGCGAAGGCTTTCAGTCCATGTATTCGATTTCATCCAACTGAGGTGGCTGTTTATCCATTGGCATCCGCTCGAATCCTTGTTGACTAATGTTCACTTGTTGAGACAATTTTTTCTTTCTTTGGTATAAAAGATTTCATCATAGTAAAAATATCAGGCAAACATTGTATATAAAAGCATCCACAATGGAATAATATAACAATACAAAATAATACTTATCAAATTTCTTAACCATTGAAAATTTTGTAACCAAAACCAGAATGCATTCCAAATATCCCCAATGCTTATGATCTCCGGACATTGGTGGAGGGATTTGTCCTTGTTCTTCATTAAGCATTTCAACGGCCATCACTGTCATTGGCTGCAGTCCAATTCCGTGTGCCATTCAAATAGCTACAAACCCCATACACTTGCATTGTACTCTCCATCCTCACATTTTGCATACACTTTGTTATTACTTTGATCACAATGATCAGACATATTAAAGGTGGTATTACAAGAGATATATATACTTAAAAGAATAATTCCCTTAGAAAAATTAAAACACACTAATACAAAATCTACATAATAAAACCTAAATGGCAGTGTATAATGTCCTGCCTCATTAATATGTACAAAACTTTCGCTAGCTCCAGTGTTGTTCAAAGGAAGTCCAACTAAAGAAAAAGTCCTTGACTGGCATCCGATGGTGACATCATACACATCCAGCAGTCAGTATGGTTTGTTAAGGCACTAACTTTTTATTGTCCTTCCAAAATTATTGTCCATCCACTTTGGGCTCACCAGAGTCTTTGCAATCTTTTGGCTGTACACTGTAAGGGCGAATATTGCGGCCAGGAACCCATATCGTATTGCCTTCATGTTGCACCGCAGCATATCCACGACCCCAGGTAATAAGTTCAGCTGGTCCTTTCCACTGGGGGTCTGGTAGTTTACAATACCAAACTAGCGGTCGAACCATGGTTGCTGCATCTGGAAGGGGAGAAAAATGCCTGCTCGCAGCTGTATTAGTTGGCGTGCCAGGTGGTTTAAGAAATTGAGAGTATATAAAGCCAAATTAAGATGATTTTGCACTCCAGGTAGTCCGGGGGTATTTTTCCCCATTTTTCATTTTTAATTTGTCAAGCATGTGCTTAAGAGTGGAGTTGGCCCATTCCACTACTTTTTGCCCCTGTGAATTGTAAGGAATGCAGAATTTATGAATAATGTCCCACCGATTGCAGAACTGAGCAAAGCCATGACTACAATATGCGGATCCATTATCAGTTTTTAATTCTTTAGGAGTACCCAGAGTGCTAAAAGTTCGAATACAATGATTGATGACATGTTTAGTTGCCTCTCCACGCTGTGGAGTAGCAAGGATGAACCCAGAATATGTATCAATAGTCACATGTATATATTTCCACGGATTAAAAGATGCATATTGAGTAACGTCCATTTGCCAAATTTGACATGCCTCAAGTCCATGGGGATTCACACCCATTGGAATAGACAGTCCTTGTTGTGAACAACTGGGGCACTGTTGAATGATAGCTGTTGCCTCCCCGGGGGTTATGCCAAATTGTTTAGCCAAAGCCTTGGCGTTTTGATGAAAAGAGCTATGACTATCCCAGGGAGTAAGTTGTTGCATAGTCATAACGTGTGTGTTGCCATATCTGCCTGGGAATTCCCTTCACTGAGAATTCCTGAAAAATTTTGATGACTTCGGATATGTGCAATAAAATAAGGACAATATCTTATCTCAATAGATTTTTGCAATGTCAAAAATAGTGTCAACAAAGTCTCATCCAAACTAGGAGAGATATAAGCAAAAGGTAAATTTTTTATGGCCAAAAATCATGGATCTGTTGAAAAATGACAAAAAAAACTGACCAGGCCAATCACCAATCAATAATTGCAAAACCAAATTATTTTGAATCAAAGTTTCCCACAATTTTAAGGAAAATAGGATAAAAATAATTGCAAATTGAATTCCAAAAATCTGGCGCCATCGTGTGGCCACGATGTGTAATTTCAGCCAAAGTCATAGCTGGAGTGAAAACAATTTCTTGAAGGCATATTAGATTGAGTAATTGCCACTGTGGGTGGTCGATCAAAAATCACATTCAAATGCACAGGGTAATTGTCAACACACCGATCAGTCCACTGGGTGTTGAGGGCTGTTTGGACTTTCTCAACGACCAATAGCTGGTCGGAGTTCAATGTCACAACGTCTGTGGGATTTTTGAGGCCTTTTAATGCCATAAACAAAGAAGAAAGGGTCAAGGTAGAAAGACCTATATATGGCCTTAAGCAATTAATATTTCCTAAATATTGTTGTAGTTGAACCAATGTAGGTGCAAGTGTCTTTTGACCAGTGCCAATTAAGGGTTGCAAAACTCTTTTGCAGTCTGCATTAGCATTTTCATCAGCCAATTTCATCAAAATCTCTTTTGTAGTTAATTCATTAGCAATTTCTTTATCAATACTATCTTTTAGTCTATTTATAAATTCATCATAGGACTCAGTAGTTCCCTGTTTAATTTGAGTAAAACTTGTGCCAAATTTTCCACTTTCATCTATTACCTTTAAAGCAGCAAAAAAAGCCTGTAAAATTACACCATGTATAGCTGCATCTGGCTGTTGTCCAACAGCAGTGAACTGTCCAGAGCCATAAATTTGGTCTGGCACTAATTGAGCAGTGCCTCTCTGAATAGCTTGAATACGATACTGGGAGTCCCAAACTGCATACTGCGCAGGTGTTAAAATCATTTGCATTAATGCCTTCCAATCTGCTGGAATCATTTTGTGAGCAAATCCATTATCAATTTCTGCATCCATGCCCACAGTTACAGGGTATAAAATTGTCATTTCCTCCACATTCAATTCACCTATTTCATAATCATTCTGTAACGTTTCCTGAATAAAATTACTTGTTTTGGTCAGAGCTGGAGGATCACACAACTCAACATTGCTAGGAAAAAACTTGCTGTGATTTTTAATTGTTACTGAAGTTTCACTGGCAGGGAGAAGAAGTTGAACTTCATTATAATTCAATGGATTCAGTAATATTTTTAGTAGGAGCTGCTCCTGTGTCTCCAAAGCTTTTAACACTACTCTGCAAGATGTTAAAATAGAAGCGGGGGCCCTAGAATTTTTGTAACAACTCCTCCACTCTCCTCCAAGTTTCAACTTTAAGGCAGCCTGCCTCTGGGTAGAAAGGAATGTGTTTCCAAATAAATTCAAGGAGAGATCTTAAATCTTCTTCTGTCAGCTTCTGAGCTGTAAAACGAACATAATTCTTCCTGGTTATCTCTGTGAGCTTAGTCTTGCCTTTTTGAGAGATATCCCCACATACTTACGAGGGATCAGTCCTCGTCCAGCAATGAACTGATGAAGCGCGCTTTGCCACGTCCGGGCGGTAAGTATGAGGGTCCAGGGACGTATAACCTCTCAGGGTTATCACGTCGGGGTCACCACTTGTCATAACTTGTGTGTTCGTGAGTGTGTTCGTGGCGTCCCGGCAACCATGATTAATGACAGAGACTTGAGTTTCTGTCGGGATGGAAGCCCCGGCCGAAGCCAGCCATTCCCTTTTATTCCACATCAAAGGTCTCTCCCACAAATTGTCACCCTACTGATTTACAGCCAATTACATTACACAGATAGTTAAAACATACACTTTGAAAGCATGACGTCTTTTTCAAGAAACGAAACTTTTCCCTGCTTTCTCCTCCACCCCCTTAGTACAGCTATCAGCTGACAGCCTGTAAGGGAGGGAGAGAGAAGCCCATCCAGGCAGAGAAGGATTTCTTAAAGGAGAAATGGACATTTATCACAACACCTGAGATATTGGAACACTGCTATCATGTCACCCCTCGTCCTTCTCTTCATTAGATTAGACATACCCAATTCCAGCAACCGTTCCTTATATGTTTTAGCCTCCAGTCCCCTGATCATCTTTGTTGCTCTTCTCTGTACTCTTTCTAGAGCAGACATGTCAAACGCAAGGCCCAGGGGCCGGATGTGGCCCACGAAGTGGTTTCATGTGGCCTGCAAAGCCATCCTGGAAACAGTGAGGGAACGGCCCCCTCTGCCTTGGCCCTGGCTGGCCGGGAGCCAATGTACAATTTTCTGGTGGCCATCTATGCTGAAACGCATTCAGTCTTAGCTCCACAAGGCTGTCTGGAAACAGCGAGGAACCAGCCCCTGCCACATCGGCCCCGCTCCCTGGGTGCATGCTGGGGAGGTGTCACCCTTCGTAAGGAATAAAGAAATGCACCATTGCCTGGAAGTGGCCAGCAAATGGCCCTCGCCTACTTCACCTATCTGGCTTGATGGGCTCCGGGGGAGGGGGTTCAGCAGGTAGCAGGGCGCTCTCCTCACAGCGCCGAGAAGCTGAGCCAGGTGGTGCAAATCCAAAAAGAAGCCGCCCAGCCCCCAGCCTGCCCGGTTTTGGCAGGCAGTGGGGCGCTCTCCTCACAGCGCCAAGAGCTGAGCCAGGTGGCACGAATCTGATGAGAAGTGCAATGCTGCCTAGCCCACAGTTGCCTAGTTTCAGCAGGCAGCAAGGTGCAAAGCTGATGAACGTCGCACCACCCGGCTCAACCTCTCAGCGCTGTGAGGAGAGCGCCCCGCTGCCTGCCGAAACTGGGATCAGAGGATCCTCTTGATCCGTGAGACAAGCAGGTGTAGAGCAGTTTGCCATTCAATCCATCTCGGAAATACTCGATCAGTATCTCCTGGGGCAAGTGTACCAGCTGGCCGGCTAGGCTCCAGAATTCCTGGATGTACACAGCCACGGGTCTCCTTCCTTGTTTGATGGTCTTGATCTGGGTTACCGCTTTCTGATTCGCCAGGGGATCCTTGAATCGCTGCCAAAGGGCTAGCATGAAGTTGTCGAAGTGGCATGGCTCTTTGGTATCATTGTCATGCAGTGTTATGAGCCATTCAACGGTTTCACCCTCTAAGGCTCTGGCAACACAGCACACACTACCTACATTACCTGGGAGGTATATCCCATACTCGTCCATGTGGTTCCAGACTTGACCTAGGAAGAATGCCAACTGCTTCATGTCCCCGTTGATTCTCACTCCCAATCCCAGTGGTTGGCACTCCCCTTGACCTAGGATGGTGATTGGTGTCAATGGGGCAGCTGGTGTTGGAGCAGCTGGTGCCGGTGGGGCAGCTGGTACCTGGGGGTCCGCAGCAAGTAGAGTGATTACTATTGGTGGGTTTTGAATTGGAATTGGGACCAGTTGGTCAGGATAGTCTTGAAGCCTGAACTCTGGGAACTTCTCTCTAAGAAAGTTGATTACTTGTTTGAGCATCACGGCTTGGGGATCCCTCTCGGCTGGTGCAGGTTCAAATAGAGCCATGAGGCAGTGAGTCCTGATCCCAGCTCCTCGGATGCCATTCATTCCTGAAGGGGGATCCTCCAGTTCTTCTAGTCTCCCGATCCCCAATGACCATCTTAGGCTGGCCCCGTCTGGAGAGGGTGCTTTCCACCCCTCAGGCAGCAAAGGTGGAGGCATCAGGTTCTCTCCTGAAGCTTTTGGTTGGGTTCTGACTTCGAGTTGCTTCCCCAGGCTTCCTGTTGCTTTCCCAGGTTCTCGGTTTCTTGTTCCATCTCAGAGTTCTCTCCTCTACTTCCCAGTCTGCTTGCTGGCCTGGAGGCAGCTTCCTTCCAAGTCTCCATCTCCTCTTGTTCCCCTTTGGGAATAGACATGTTTGCACAGTCCCCATAGTAGTTGATTCCTCTGGGCAGACCAAAATTGCAGTTCTTGCTTAATGTCAGCCCTGCCCCAGCTTTGTCTTCTAGGAAAGCAAGACTCTCAACTCCATTTATAGTGAAAATAATACTTTTACTAAAAGCCAAGTGGTTACAGTAAAACAAAGCCAGAACTGAGGTTTTGCATGTGAAAGCTTCCCAGTTAACTTTCTCTTTCTAACCCCCTATTTTCTCCCACTTGTCCAGTCACATTCAAAAAAGTTCTTTTGGTAACTGTCCCTGCAAAGGTAGGCGAGATTGTGAGCCATTACATTCCATTTTCCAAGCCCATGACCTTGGAATGGTGAGCCGATGTCTCGGGATAGCACTAAGCTTAGTTTTGGTTTCCCTGTTCCCCCACTTCCTCCTCCCATAGTTTATGGCAGGCTGGCATCTAGCGAAGCAGGGCTGGAGCATTTCTGACAATCTGCTGTTTTCACTGCAAAAGCTGCCTCTCTGGCAGTGCCGCTCCCTGGATTTGAATGGGGGCACTCAGCAATAACCCAAGGCGACTTTTGGACAGCCATGGACCCAGTTGGGAAGGGGAGTCTTGAAGATTCCAGTTCCCTCTGAAAGTGGTTGAAAAGTCACTTGTGTCAGACATCCTTCTTCGTCCGTGGGAACAAATCCAGGAACGCAGGAACGAGTTGACAAGCAGTTTTATTCTGTGCAGTAATAAAGTCAGCGCTGGGAGTGATCTGCTCCCAGCGATTTACATAGCCTCCCCCACCCTGCAGTTCCGCCCCCAATCAGCAAGCCAGCATCCGGCCTTCGGAGATAAAATGCAGCATTAAAACGTCCGGCCTCCCCCTTGCCTCTTTGTGTTCCAATGGCTCCGGGCTGCTCTGGCCTCCCTCACGCTGGTAAGCTGCTCCAGGCGCCACCATGGAAGCCGCAGCCTGTGGAGCCTCCGTGGGATGCCCTGCCCGTTGCCGCCGCCGGGCCGCATCCCGCACTGCCAGGAAACTCGTGCTGAAGCCGGAGCCAGCTGAGACGGAACGCCAACCAGCCGACCCATCCAGCCGCCGATGGGTCGCCCTGGAGCACGTCAACGACGTCCACGGCTCGTGCTCAGTCGGCCCTGCCGAACCGACGCCACCGGAGCCGTCCACGTCGCCCAATAGGCTGCTGCATGGGCCGGGACAGCTGTACGAGCATTTCTGGCAGCCGGCTGCTTGCTTCTGCGGCCGGCTGCTTGAGCTCCCCCCCTCCCCTCCTGCAAATGTTGAGCCCACGGGTGAATCCATCTTCCTGTCAGCATTTTGTTTTCTTAAGCACACATGAGTTAACTTTCACTTTTTGAATTTATTGTTTTACTTTGTTTTTTGCTCTTAAAAGTTGCCCAGTGGTTGAATGCTGATTTATTTGAACCCCTTGCTGGAATCTTTTTTTTTTCTTTCCCTTTGATATATGTTGTTTTGAACAAATAGTCTTTGTTCTCTCTGTAAGGAAGCATGGTGTGTTTCTGGATGGTGAAGTGCTTTCATTTGATTTACATTAATACTGGACTCTCACCACAGGATTTCTGTACTTTTTGAATTTGCAAAATATTTGGAGTTTATCTCTTTTGAATTTTTCTTTTAATCTTGGATTGAAATATCCAGAAAATATATTTATTGTTTCCTTCTGTTTTAGTGTTCTTTGTTCCCTGATCAATTTTTACAGAGTAATAATGTATCAGATTACAGGCAAGCAACAGTGGCTGAAATCTAAGAAAATGCGATTGGGCAGTAGGCAGCTTTTAGCTGAAAGTTTTTTTAAAAATTTGGATGAGATTACAATGGCCATGGAAAATATGCAGAGGCATGTAGTTTTGGATTAAGATATACAAAAAGACTCTGTTCTGAAAGTTGCAAACAAAAGAAATATTCCCACATCCGGAGAACTAACTGAGTTGAGACCATGTGTCTCTTTGAAGTTTAAGCCTGCATATCCTTACAATACTATGAGTCTAACTGAATGGGGACGTGATAAATGATTTTTTTCCTATGAAGACTGAGGGAGATTGGAGAATGAATTAACAGGTAGTCCTTGATTTATGACCACAGTTGAGTCCAAAATTTCTGTTGCTAAGTGAGATATTTGTTAAGTGAGTTTTGCCCCATTTTACAACTTTTATTGCCACAGTTGTTAAGTGAATCACTGCAGTTCTTAAGTTAGTAACACGGTTGTTAAGTGACTCCAGCTTCCCCATTGACTTCGCTTGTCAGAAGGTTGCAAAAGGTGATCACATAAGTATGAGTCAGTTGCCAAGCATCTGAATTTTGATCACATGATCATGGGGATGCTGCAACGGTAGTAAGTGAGAAAAATGGTCATAAATCACTTTTTACAGTGTCTTTGTAACTGAATGGTCACTAAATGAACTGTTGTAAGTCAAGGACTACCTGTATGACACCTAACTGGAAACCACTTCTATATGGACTTTGTTGGGAAGATAGACCTACTGTGGAGACTGAATCTATTATATTTAATTAGACAACAATTGATAAGAGATGGCATTAAGAAAAAACATGGATATTTGATCAAGGGTGAATACATTTTAACTTTTGGGACAATTTGGGATAGATAAGATGCCATGGCAAACTTTCTATGAGTGGATTACAATAACAGTTTGTTAACAGAGAGTTTTGAAACTTTAATCCTGTCTTTTTTTATTCTTCTTCTTCCTGTTAACTATTTTGTCATTAATATAATATATAGAAGGCAGGTCAATAATTTGCAAATTAAATTTACTAGTTTAAAAATGGGGCTGTTTTGCAAGGGGTGGGAACCAATATTGTAGTAATGTATTAATCAGTATTCAATTAGGGGAGATAATATCTCTATACATGTTGGGTTTTTTATCTTTTTGATGCACTTTTTTAATGTCTTGATTGTTTTGTGTTTTCTTTTGTTTCCTGTCTTTTTTACTTTTTGGAGTTTTGTATTTTAACTTTCTTTTAAATAAAATAAAAAATAGAAAAAACCTATAAGTTTCACCATCTCTGCCAATTTCACTTTCCACTCAAATTCTTAGGTAGGACCTCTGGTAATGAGTGATGAAAATATATTTTTCTGAAACTTTGGCTGTTGGTAGTCCAAAAAACCCTGTACTTTGGCAAGTGGACCAGTGACCTGACTTAGTACAAGACAGGTTTCTGTGAATAATCATATAGGCATTGTACAGAAATATCCCCAGGGTCATGCTGCTAATAAAGCACTTGTCAGGAGAAGGTTTCTTGTAAAGACTTCAAAGCAAATCCTAGTGGGACCACAAAGGAAATTATATTGTAGGGATGGGCAATGCTTTTGCCAGGAGGGGGCCACACATTGAATTTGTGTGGTATGTCAGGGGTCCTACTAAAAAAACAAAGCCTGATCAGGATAGAAAAGTGAAGCCAGAAAAATGAACCCATTTTTTCCATAAAATCATTTAATATTGAACAATATTAAAGCAATCCTTGACTTTTGTCTTTGAAGACAGGCACTGAGCTTATGAATTTCAGTTACAATGCCCTAAGTCATTTGTGAATGTTCAGGAGGTGGAGGCTGTACAGCTGAAGAGTTGCCCACCACTCTTAACCTGAAATGAAATATGAAAAAGGCTGGGATGGAGAAAAGCTTGATTGTTAGTCCACATTTAGATGCTTAGCTTGAAATGTATCTAGACTGAAAATGACATGAAATGAGTAAACCTTACTATCAAAGCATGGACATCTGTGTTGGTAAATGTAACTGGAGGCATGACCTGATATTAGATTGCATTCTTGTTCAAAATACTTTCAAAATTCATATTATAAGTTTTTTCTGTAATGTCTTCACCCATTTTTGTTACTAGAGGATCCGAGGCCGGAAGGCAACATTGGATGAGATCCAGGCTGTCCATTCGGAACATCACACATTACTATATGGAACAAGCCCCTTGAACAGGCAAAAACTTGACAGCAAAAAATTACTAGGTAGACGATCTAGTGCTTCATGTAATTCTATTTTCATGATGCAGAACATTGCCCCCCCCTTTTCTTAAAAAATTCAAACATGTACAGAATTTTGTTTTATCTCTGTATATGGTAAAGGCAGAAAATGTAGGGTTACATATAAGGAAGGGCAACCTGCTAGGCCTTCTTTTAATATCATAATGTCTGGCAAAGTGTGTCTCCCTTTTCAAACTTCTGTATCAGATGGGAAACCTTTTGATGGCAGGGGACTGTGCTTTCCAGCATTGGAAGGTGAGATGAGTGAGGCAGCAATGCAAAACAATGTGGGCATGTTCAACATAATGGGTAGAGTCTCAATTTTTAGGGGAGGTTAGGTAGATTCTGGTGGGGTTCTTTGATGTATGCATGTTTAGCTGTTTTAGAGCTTATGCTTTTTCAAAATTGTGGGCTACTAAACTGATGATGTATAACACACTACAGGCAATAAAAAAGTAAGGTCAAGTTGCCCAATTGAATCCTGTATTCATGAAGATTAGAAGTTCTTTCTATGGCAGTAGAAATAGACATGCAAATGTGAGTGAAATGGATTAATCTTATGTACAATGTAACTGGTATATGATATGTGGCATTCATACTGTATCCTTTCCTCTTCTCTGTTTCTCTTTTTGCAGGTCCCCTTAGTCAGAAGATGTATGCTGTCCTCCCATGTGGTGGAATTGGGGTAAGTATACAGTTGCCAGGGAAGTCAGATGGCAGGAAATGAATGCTTCTCATATTCTGGCTTAAAACTTCATTTCTACTGTATCATTTATTTCATTTCTGGGAATGGGGCTGCAGGTCAGTAGCAAGCAGACGCAATTTTCATCTGTGATGGGGTATGACCCCTGTTTGAAAGCTTGGAGAACTGCAATATGAAACCAGGAGGAAAAATGTTTGCATTTGATATAAGATGGTTCCCTATGTTATTTTTAATTGCATGTTCCCAATCTTCCTCACAGAGGAAGCATAGTTACATCGTGGGAAGAGAACTTGCTATTAAACTAAGTTATCTTAAACTAAGACAAAACGGTAGGAGGAGAAGTGGAGAGGGAAAGTCAGAAAAATAAAAAAGACTGGAGAAGAGAAAAGGAGAAGAAAGACCTGTGGAGCAGAGAGGAGAATCAACTGTGGGGTAGAGAGGAAAGCCAACTGAGGGCAGCGCAATGACCAGCAGAGAGGAGAAACAGGCGAGCTGGTGAGATAGTGGAGCAGGGAGGAGAGCCAGCCAGGGAGAGAAGAGAAGAGCTTACTGTGAAACATCCAGGCAGCCCTGTTTGATGAAGGAAGCAGAACACCAGTGCTATGGACCAGCAAACAGGAACCACATGGCTGCAGAGCTGTTAGTGAGGGTGGTGGAACGCTGCAGCACAGTAGACTGGGTGCTACAAATGACAGTAGACCAGGGCCTGTGGATGGCAGTAGATTGGGAACTGCGAACGGCAGCAGCCCACTAGACTGGGGACTGCAAACAGAAGCAGACCAGTAGGCTGGGGACTGTGAATGGCAACCACACAGCAGACTCTTGGAAAAAGAAACCAAAGCTATTTTGACTTGCAAAACATAGGATAGAAAAAAAAATAGGCATAATTACATAGAACAGAGAAGGTAGAAACAAGGCTAGCAGCAAAGCACATCCACCAACCATAAAAGAAGGATTTTCAAACAACAAATTAATGGAACAGGTGACTGACACTATTGTGGTATGCAATACATGTTCCATGTATGTGCTTATACCCAAAGAACACCCAAATTATACATGCATTAAATGTAAACTATGTGAACTACTAGAGGAAAAAGTAAGGGATCTAGAGGCAACTCTAGCCAAACTCCAACCTACGGAAGAAAGCTATACCCAAACCGAACCAAACAATGGACAAATAACTCCCAGAGGATTTGACCCTACCGATAAACCCTTGGAGGAAGACAAATGGAGGTATGTCACACATAGAAGGAAACACAACAATCAAAGGAAGCAGCAGCATACATCTAACAAACCCCTACTGCCCAATCTAACCCAACCAAAAGCAGCCCCATTAAAACTGAGCAATCGATTTCTCCCCTTAGATGGAAATACACAGACCCACAAGCTCCCCCTCAAAGAAAACATGCAGACACCTAGCAAAGAAACAACACCAAATATCCCTTAAAAAGTCACATCAACAAACACACCTGAGATAAACAGAAAAGCACCTCAGACTGCACCCCGCCCCAAAAAAGAAGGCGAGTGTTAGTGATAGGAGATTCTATTCTCAAAGGAACAGAATCAGCCTTCTACAGTCCGGACATACGATCCAGGGAGGTATGTTGTCTCCCTGGAGCAAAAATCAAAGACATGGCCGAGAACCTAACCGCCCACAGATTACTACCCTCTCCTACTCCTTCACATTGGGATGAATGACACAACAAAGAACCTGAGCACAATACTGAGAGACTATAAGCAACTAGGCCATGGGTCCGCAACCCGCGGCTCCGGAGCCGCATGCAGCTCTTTGAGCCATCCCCTGTGGCTCCAGAGCCTCCTTTGCCATTTGCAGAGAGAGACAAGAAGAGAGAGAGAGGCACTTGAGCTTCCCCTCTCTCTCTCTCTCTTTCTTTCTCTCATGCGAACTTGCCCCCTCGCAGAGCTCCTGATTGGCCCTGTGCCCAGGTGCCCTGCCCCCTGGGAGAAGGGAAGCCACGAAGTCCCTTTCCCGGGCTGGCCCTGTCCGAGGCGCACGTGGCTGGGGAGCCGCGCAGGGAAGCCCCGGGATCCCCGCTGGGAGCGGCCCGCTGGAGCCTCCACTGAGCAGGCCAGCCCTTCTGCAAGCCGCAGCCCCGAGGGAGAGCAGCCCCTGCGATGCCCAGCCGGCGCGACCGTTGGCCAAGCAGCACCGGAGACGGAAGGTCAGTGGCAGGGAGAGGGAGGGGGCGCTGAGTCCACGGAGCACCGCTGTGAAGCGGCCGCGGGGCAGGTGGTGCGCCCCCCGGCTTACCTGTACCAGGTGGCAGTCCCGGCTGGGGCATCGCTTCCTGGGCTTTCCCCGGGCTGCTCCCTGGGCAGCCGAGCCAGCCACGC
Organism: Bothrops alternatus; assembly: GCA_034064705.1. Taxonomy (NCBI): domain Eukaryota; kingdom Metazoa; phylum Chordata; class Lepidosauria; order Squamata; family Viperidae; genus Bothrops; species Bothrops alternatus. The sequence continues at coordinate 613,046 of JARGCV010000175.1, read as the reverse complement.
GTCTTCCCGGGCCGGGCCAGGCCGGGCGGCAGTCCTGGCTGGGGCAGCGGACGGCGGGGGCATCACTTCCTGGGCCGTCCCCGGGCCGCTCCCTGGCAGCCGAGCCGGCCATGCATCTTCCCGGGCCAGTGGGGGCATCGCTTCCTGGGCTGTCACTGGGCCGCTCCCTGGCAGTCAAGCCGGCCATGCGTCTCCCCAGGCCGGGCCAGGTGGCAGTCCCAGCTGGGGTGGCGGCTGGTGGAGGCATCGCTCCCTGGGCCGTCCCTGGGCTACTCCCTGGCAGCCGAGCCAGCCACGGGTCTCTCCAGTCCAGTCCGTGGTGCCCCAGGCGCCTTTTGCTGCCTCCTCCCCCACCACGCTTGGCTTTCCTGGGACCTCCACCCATTTTCCCACGCCCAGAGCAGGAGAGGAAGCGCTGCTTTCTGGGCATCGGAAGGAGCTTCCCCTTCCCAGCCCCCTGTCCACTTGGGCGGGGTGGTCCTCTGGACCGGGACCGGGGCTGTGCGAATTGCAGTGCACCTCCTTTCCCGCCGCCCAGCCTGGCCCGGCTCGCCCTCCTGCACGATATGGCCCTGGAAAGGGTTGGCCGGCTGGCCGGGGAGGCCAAGCTGCCCCGGCGAGGGAGCTGCTCCTGCCCGTGGCCGGCTGGCCAGGAATCCCATCCAGCTCTGCGGGGAGCTTGGGGGCCACCTGACCGCCGCGGGGGTGTCCACGTCAGCCACCTCCTGTTCTATTCAGCTCCCTCCCCCCTGTAGTTAATTGCAATGCAGGGGGGAGGGAGCTGAATTGACCGGTAACACGGTCATTAGCTAAATGCTTGGCGTCACAAAGACTATAAGAACATGATTCTCAATCCTGGCTAGAACTCTGATGATGTTAGCAGACGCTGACGAAAGCTAAGTTTTTAATAAATTTTTAGTCTCAGTGATCTGTGTTTTAGTTTTTGAATATATATATATATATTTGGTTATTCAGGTTTTCTCCCGCGTAAAATTGGAAGTGTCTTGGCAACGTTTCGACGAAGTCCCATTCGTCATCTTCAGGCTGGTGTTTTCAGCTTCGTGCTTCTAGGAGCAATGTGTGATCGTAGCTGTTTCTTCCTTTTAACTGCCAGTGGGGGTATGAACTGATTGGGTGGGAGCTTGGCTGTGTTCTGATTGGGTGGAGGTGTGTTCTGATTGGTTAGGGGCTTGGCTGTGCTCTGATTGGATGGGGGAGTGTTCTGTTTGGGTGAGGGCTTTGTTGTGCTCAGGTTAGTCTGAGTTGCAGGGGGATTTGAGATGGTGAGCTGCCTTGCTGTTGTTTGGCTTCACGTTCGTGGTCGTGTCTCATCTTCATGGTGGGTGTCAGTTTGCTTCATGTATGGATTGGAGGGGTTTAAAGTGGCTAATGATGCAGCTGTGGTCTGGCTTCTGGTTTGTGGTCATGCCTCATCATCGGTGTGGGTTTGGGTTTGCTTTTTGCATGGATGTGTGGTGGTGACATCCTGTGTGGTTTTTCATGAGTGTGGGTCTGGTGTCACACAAACACCAGCCTGAAGATGACGAATGGGACTTCATTGAAACGTCACCAAGACACTTCCAATTTTACGCGGGAGAAAACCCGAATAACCAAAGACCTACATACAAACATCCACGAAAACCTCAGAACAATAAAGGTAAAAAAAAAAGGATATATGCAGTGTTATCTTCATTTTAGATATCAAAAGGGTTTTGCAGCTCCCAGTGTTTTGTTTTCAGTGGGAAATGGGTCCAAGTGGCTCTTTGAGTGTTTTGGGTTGCCTACCCCTGAACTAGGCAATAAAGTTAAGGAGCTAGGAGCACAAGTAGTGTTCTCATCTGTACTCCCAATGAAAGGCCAACACCCAGTGAGGGAAAAAAGAATTCTAGAAATAAACCACTGGCTAAAGAGTTGGTGTTGCCAAGAAAACTTTGGTTTCCTGGTCCATGGACTGCATTTCCTACATGAAGGACTCTTGGCAAGGGATGGGCTGCACCTCATGAAAACAGGGGAAAATGTACTTGGAAAAAGACTGGCCCAACTCATCAGAAGGGCTTTAAACTAAAATTGAGGGGGAAGGGTGACCAATCTTTAGAATCTTTAGAACCCCAAACCAAGCATAAATCCCAAGAAAACAAACCATGAGGTAGGCAGTGATGAGAAAAAAGAAAAACTCAAACAACAATCAGGAGATGCAGGAAACATACCCACGGACAGGCATAAAAGTCTTAAATGCTTATATATAAATGCTCAAAGCTTGGGGAACAAACAGGGCAAACTAGAAGCAATAGTACGTGAGGGAGGGTATGACATAGTTGGCATAACAGAAACATGGTGGGACGAAACCCCTGAATGGAATGGACTGATGGATGGATACAAATTCTTCAAAAGAAACAGGTCTACAAAAAGAGGAGGGGGAGATGCACTATATGTTAGAGAACACTGCATATCTACAGAAATGCACATGATCGAAGATAAAATTTCTCCAGAATGTGTATGGGTCAATATAAAAGGGGGGGGAAAGTGACATTGCCATAGGGATAAACTACAGGCCACCCAACCAATCAAAAGAAATAGATGAACTCTTTGCCAACCAGTTAACAAATGCATGTAGGAGGCATACCACAGTAGTAATGGGAGACTTCAACTACCCAGATATCAGCTGGGAGACAAACTCTGCAGCAAGCAGGAGATCAAACAGATTCCTAACCAACCTAGCCGACAACTTTGTCATACAAAAGGTGGAGGAGGGAACTAGAAGTAAAGCTATACTGGGAGTTGAAGTTGCTGGAACCTTGGGTGAAAGTGACCATGTCATACTGGAATTCAATATAATGCAAACACAAGCAATAGAAAATAATCCAACCAGTGTCTTAAACTTCAGAAGAGCTGATTTTAACAAACTCAGAGAGAACCCAGGAAAGATTCCATGGATGAAAATCCTAAAGGGGAAAACAACTCAAGAAGCATGGGAAACTCTGAAAAATATGATCATATAATCCCAGTCCAGCACAATAGCACTGAAAAAGAAAAACAAGAAAGTCAAGAAGAAAGCAGCATGGCTGCACAAAGTTCTCTCAGACAAACTGAAAGACAAAAAGGACAAGTACAAAAAATGGAGAGAGGGACACATAACTAAGGCTGATTATCAGCAGACAGCCAGAACGTGCAAAGATGAAGTCAAGAAAGCAAAGGCTCAGAATGAACAAAGACTTGCAACAGAAATCAAGGACAATAAGTTTCTTTCAGCATATTAATAACAAAAAAAGTCAAGGAAACTGTAGGTCCACTAAAGAGAGAAAATGTCAAGGAAGTAACAAGCAATAGGGAGAAAGCAGAGCTGCTTAACTCATTCTTTGCATCACTCTTCACACAAAAAGAAATTATAGCACAACATACCCCCCCCAAAAAACCCTGCAAAAGATGGACTTCCAGTTCCGTCGCATGGCGAGGCGGGCGGAGGAAATCAGGGCTCTGATTCCCACCCTCAGTTTTGGCCTGTTGTGGGTCCAAAAAGGACTGAAAGTCACCACGTAGAGGTGACAGACCAAAATGGGACCCTTGCAGATTGCGGGAAGGTGGTAGCTGACCCGCTTGATCCAAGGAGCCCTCAGGAATGGCAGGAGAAAGACTGGCTCCATCTACACAGCCAGTCAGAAGCTGTTGACAGCCGGGAGGAAAAGCGAGTTAAAACAAGCGTGAGCAACATTTTGGACTGGGGTGAGACTATTTTCCTTTTTTCTCTACAATGTGAGAACCTGTACTGGGGGGGGGGGAAACATCCCAAAACAATTTCCCAGAGTTAAGGGGGGGTTATCCCTCCCTCCAGAAAAAGGCGGCGGTTTAAGTGATTTGGAGGAAACAGAGAAGTCTACAACGTCATTGTAGATATAACAGAGAGAAACAGAAAAAAGAAAAGTTTGGGGAGTTTTAAATTTTTTCTTCTTTTTATATTATTCTATATTATTGCAGGAGAATATTGGATTAAACTTTGTCTAACTCTAAACTAACTGGAAAATTACAGAATGGGCATCTGAGGACATCTAGTGGCAAGAGCAAAGAACTACACTAAATCATTTACTGAACTTATCTATATTTTGTCTAGAAACCTAGAGTTTGGCTAGATGCCCAGACATAGTTTGCAGTTTAAACTCTTTGATGTTTGATGTGCCTGACCTTCATAGTCCTGTGGATTATAGCTGAAAAGAGAAGGCTTTCTCTGGGCTGTTTTTTTGTTGTTGTTTTTTTGCAAGATGGATTATAACTAAAAGATATAAACTACTTTGAAACCATCTGGTTTTTTCTTTGGATTATAAGTACTGTTTGAACTGCGATCTTACAAACTGCCTAAAGACAGAGTGAGCGTGGATTATAAATTCTTAATGCTGGACTGGAGAACTATTTATGGACAGTGGAAACTGAAATAGTGGGAAAACCTATTGGAGAAGGCCTATGGACTATTAATCCAAATAGTAGGTCTTGGTGGATAATAAATTTTGACTGAGGGGCAACTTTGGATGCTGAATAATTATTTTTGGAAGTGAGTCCCCTCCCTTTGGATTATAAATATTGTTTGAATTGTGATTTTTTTTACAGCCACTTAAAGACAGACTGAGCTAAGGAACTTCTGCTAGCAAGATAATTGGGACTAATTTTTGGCACAGGGGTAAAGTTGGACCTTGGGATAATTTTTTTCATTTTTTCCCCCTCTTCACTTCTTATCTCTCCCATTGGCTTGGGAGAGCTCAGTGGATTATAAATTATAAACGTTGGTTTGTAGACCTACCTATGGACAGTGGAAACTGAAACTGGAGAAATGTCTTGGAGAAGGTCTATGGATTATCAACTTGATTTGTTGAAACAGCTTTCGGAAATGGGCTCTGTCTTCAGAAGTGGACTATATTTTTTTCCCTTTTTTTGTTTACCCTTTTCCTGAGAGAACATACGGACCTAGAGACTATAGAAAAGGACTATAAGAATTTTTAGGAGGCTTCCGGTTCGTCACGCGGCCACCATGGACAGCTGGGAAACTTCCTGTCTCTCCCCCGTTCAGTTTCGCATCGCTGGGGGGGGGCCTGAAAAGGGCCAAAAGTTGCCCCAAAGAGGCGACCAGCAAGGAGGGGCTTTCGCTGGATCGCAGGAGAGCAGCAACTCTTCTGTCAGAGCAGACGATCCCTCCAAACCAGCGGACGAAAGGACCGACCATAGAAATATGGCTCGTCCCTAGGCTGCTAACAGCCGAAGTCACATTACCATCTGGCAACTTCAAAGTACCGTGGACAGGACTGGGTGAGGTTTGCCTCTCTTACATCCTAATTACTTAATTACCTGCATAAGGTGCTAAAGTACTTTTCCCCCCTGTGATGAGGGAAGGGGAATTCTAGCCCTCCCTCCAGAAACAGTGGCAATTAACCACTCGAGAGTTTAAAACATTGGAAAAATACTGGGATCCTAATTGGAATTCTATTTCCTAAAATTGGTGGATTATAAGATTTGTAACTTTCTACTCTCTATATTTTTTTCTCTGATTTTCACTCTAATTACTATTGAACATGTGGGGTTTTTTTCCTTTAAAATAGAGGGGGGGGACTAAAAAGATCCAGCTAACTCTGAGACGTAACCTGCTATTCTTCAAGAGACTTGTTGACAGCTTTGAAAATAGATAAGATATAAAGCAACCTTGAAACACCATCTTCAAAAAACTCAGCTCAGCTCCCCATTTGGTGGACTTTCAGACTGTAAGTTTCTTTTTTTTTAGTTTAATATATGTACTACAATGGAAGAAGAACAGGAATGGATTTCTTCTACAGAGGAAGTACAGGAACAAATTCTTTGTATGTTAAAAGCGATGATCCAAACTTTACGTATAAGTCTAGATATGCAAACTCAAACTATGACTTCAACCAAAGAATTATCTATACAGAATTCTATAGAGAAAGTGAAACAACTAAATGCTATGACAGAAGACTTAGATACTCAACAAATACAGACAATGGAAAACACAAAAAAGAAACTGATAATAGAGAACAAGGAAAGGACTTTTCTTATAAACCAGAAGGAATTTGAAGATAAAAAAGAAAAACAGATGAAAGAGAAGATAAATACTTTGGGACAACTGCATCGAACTGGAAAAACAAAGAGACTACCAGCTAAATCAACTAGTCCTCTTAAGAAACCATCAACTGGATACTCTTATCAACATCAAACAATAGCCACAACAATACAAGGAGATTTTTTTTGATGATTTAAAGACAAAGATACGAAAAATGACCTGGCAGAGGAAAAAAGCTAGAATAAGATTGAAAAAGATTGGGGTTTTGATCTATACATGAGATCTAAAATAGAATATATCTAAAGGGATAAAATATGTATTCTGAATACAAGATATTGTAACGATTTGAGATAAAGAAAATTTTGGTCACATAAAATCTAGAAATATATTGAAATAAGAATATTATACTGTCTTATTAGATTGGTAAGAATTTATATACAAGGTGTGTATTTTAAATATTAGAATGTATGAGGAATTGTGATAAAGGAATTGTGTTTAATTAAAAAATCTGGAAAAAATAAATATTAAATGTTAAATTAAAATACTAAGGGAAAATTAACCATCAGGTTACTGATTGGCTAAAAGTTTGAATGTTTACAAATAACTAAGATTTGAATTTAAGATATTGTTATGAGTTGAGATAAAGGTTAAGTAAAACTTAGAAGTATAAATACTAATAATTAAATTTATATATGGGTTTGTGGTACAAATGGTGGTTTATTTTTATTTTATATTTTTTCTCTTTCTGGAAAGGAAGAAAGAAAGGAAGGAAGTAGAAGGAAGAAAAGAAAAAAAATTATTAGCCCCAAATGTGAGATACGAGACTTAGAAATTGGGATCATTTAAAATCTGGAAATGATAAAGATTAAACGTTAAACCTAAATATCAATGGGAAATTAAAGCTAAGAAAAACCTACTAGGTTATTTTCTAAAAGGTGGAATGTCAAATTAATTAAGATATGTATAGACTGAAGATTATTGATGAATATTAGAAAGATACTTTTTGTTTGATTGATAGAATAAGAACTGTATTGGTTCGACTATGACAGTAGATTTTATGGGGGAAAGAGAGGGAATTAGTTGTTGTAATACTTTGAGATTTGTATTGATGATATTCAAATGTAATGAAATGACTGTGCTCAGCCACCATGCTACTTTTCAAATATGTAAATGTAATATTGTAAAATTAATAAAAAAACTTGGGGAAAAAAAGAATGTTTAAAGATAATCTTGAAAGATATATTGTGTTGAATATAGTGTTAATGTTTGAAGGCGGATGTGGGGGGAAAGCCTTAGAGTTTGAAAAAGTAGTTTGGGAGGTAGAAATAAAATGAGTTTTCCGAATCTAAGTAAAACTGGTAAGAAAGCGCCTTCAGCCCCATCCTCCGCCTCAGCAAGCCCAGTGTATCAGAGATCAATTGAAACAATGCTCCAACAAGAAAAAGCTAGCAATTTCCAGAAGGAGATGCAAGCAACATTACAAGCGATTCAAGAAGCAATTTCCTCCCATAAGGAAGATACAAGGAAAAACCATGAGGAGACAAAAGACAACCTTGATAAAATGAACCAAAAAATTAACAACATAGACTCTCAACTAGAAAACTTTAAACAGATGGTCACAAAAAATGAACAAAGAATTCAAAAAGTAGAAGACAAGTCACTAGAGACTGATCAAAAGTTGGCAGAATTGAAAGACGAGAACCAAAAGCTGATGCAGATTAATAGAGAAATGGAAGATTCAATTGCAGTTATGGAAATGGAAAAGGCATCTTATTTCCTAAGATTTCAAAACATAATAGAGGGCAAAGAAGAGGATCTTGTGGATCTGATAATGGAGCTATTGGTTGAAGCACTGGAAATTGGGAAACAAGAAATGGAAGGAGAGTTAGATCAAATATTTCGAGTCAATTCAAGCTATGCGAGAAGAAATAAAGTCCCCAGAGAGGTACATGATAGATTTGTCAAAAGATCCATAAGGGCTGAGATTTTGAGAAGAGTGAGAGATGATCCTTTGAAATATAAAGAAAAAGAGATTGTAGTCCTGAAACAGATTCCAAGGAGAATAAGAGAGGTACGAAGAGAATATCAATTCCTGACTAGAAAATTAACTGGAAAAGGAGTGAATTTCAGAAGGCTGATTCCAGAAGGGATTCTAATTAATTGGGATGGGAAAAGATACAGATTGGATACACCACATAAGGCAATGGAGTTTTATGATAATCACAGAGCTTTTACGGAAGGGAAAAATTCGGAACCCCGTCCAGAAAGAGAAACAAAGAGACAGGAAGAAACAGCAACAGAAGGAGCAGCCAAGCCAAGGGAAGAACATGGGCCAGGCAACGGGTGGGACCGGAACCACGAGGGTGCGGATCAGGGAGGGGGCAGAGGTGATTTAGTTCCCATCGGTTTTGTAAGTGGGAGGGGCAGATATGGCGGGAGTAGGGGGCCACATCAATTTATGGGAGCGCGCCCCCGCTATCTTCGAGCGGTGCCGCGCTCCGACCCCCGCGGCTCTACTTGTGATCTGGGTTGTTTAGAGCCAAAGGGCCCGGGTTGTAGGCTGATGCTGTGCAACGCCAGGTCTGTGGTTAATACAGGGGTTAATACCCCTGATACAAGATTTAATTACGGAGGGGGCTGTAGACCTGGCGGGTATTACGGAGACCTGGTTGGGACCAGAGGGTGGTGTCCCTCTGGTGGAAATGTGCCCTCCAGGCTTCCTTGCATTTCACCAGCCAAGAACTCAGGGCAGGGGTGGGGGAGTGGCGGTTGTGATTAGGGAAGGTCTCAGGCCAAGGGAAGTCACTGTTCCTCAGATGGCAGGCTGTGAATCCCTCCTTGTGAGGTGGGACCATGGGGGTCCGAGGGCTGTGTTGCTTACGTACCTGGCTCCCTGCCACGTGTCAACCACCCTGCCCGAACTCTTGGGCATCATCGCTGCGGTGGCGGTTGAGGTCCCCAGGCTAGTGGTCATGGGCGACTTCAATCTGCCGTCTGTGGGCGAGGCGTCTGGGGAGGTTCGGGAGTTCATGGCTTCCATGACAGCCATGGACCTGACCCAGGTAATTCAAGGTCCCACACACACGGGGGGAAACACGCTTGACCTGGTTTTTGTCTCTGGTCAGTGTCTGAGTGATCTGGATACGAGAAATATAGTTATTACACCTTTGTCATGGTCAGATCACTCTCTCCTACGCCTGGACTTTTGGACCGCTACACCCCACTGCAGGGAGGCGGAACCAATTGTTTGGTACCGCCCCAGGCGACTGATGGAACCCAAGAGGTTCCAGACGGAGCTTGGGCCAATACCGGAGGCTCTAACATATATAACACACAACTCGGTCGGGGCGCTGGTAGCTGCCTGGGATAGGGCAGCTGCTGATGCCTTGGATAGGGTTGTGCCTTTGCGGCCTCTGAACCGGCGTGGTTCTCGTTCAGCTCCCTGGTTTAACGGGGAGCTGAGGGAGATGAAGCGCCGGAAAAGACGCCTAGAGAGCAGTTGGAGGGCGAGTCGCTCTGAGTCTGACCGAACACGAGTAAGAGACCATATTAGGACTTACTTAGTGGCAATAAGGACAGAGAAGTGTTCTTATGTCACTGCCCTTATTGCGTCATCAGATAACCGCCTAGCCTCCCTGTTTAGGGTAACCCGCTCCCTCCTTCATCGGGAGGTGAGGGGGGACCCCTTGGAGGGAAGAGCTGAGGATTTTGTGCAATACCTGTATGACAAAATCGCTCAGATTCGGTAAGGCTTTAACTTCAACGAAGGCAGTCCAGCAGAAGTGGCTGAGGCCGGTCTTGAGACTACTATCTGGGCTGAGTTTGACTACGTGACACCTGATGACGTGGACAGGTTGCTGGGAGGTCTTAGAGCAACCACATGTTTATTGGACCCGTGTCCCTCCTGGTTGGTACTGGCCTCCAGTGAGGTGACGCGAGGCTGGCTCCAGGCAATTATCAACACCTTGTTGAGTGAGGGTGTCTTCCCCACCGCCCTGAAAGAAGCGGTGGTGCGACCCCTCCTCAAGAAGCCCGCCTTGGACCCGGCTGTTCTATCTAATTACCGTCCTGTCTCCAACCTTCGCTTTGTTGCGAAGGTTGTTGAGAGTGTGGTTGCTCGACAGTTCCCTCAGCACCTGGAGGAATCGTCGTACCTGGACCCATTCCAGTCGGGCTTCAGGCCGGGTTACAGCACGGAAACAGCTTTGGTCGCATTGGTGGATGATCTCTGGCGGGCCCGGGACAGAGGTTGCTCCTCTATCCTGGTGCTATTGGACCTCTCAGCGGCTTTTGATACCATCGACCATGGTATCATGCTGTGCCGGCTGGCGGGGCTGGGTATAGGGGGCACCGTGTTTCGGTGGTTCTCTTCCTTCCTCTCTGGCCGGACGCAGTTTGTGTTGACAGGGGGTCAGAGGTCGACCCCGAGGCCCCTTGATTGTGGGGTACCTCAGGGGTCGGTCCTCTCGCCCTTGTTGTTCAACATTTATGTGAAGCCGCTGGGTGAGATCATCCGAGGTTTTGGGGTGGAATTCCATCAGTACGCTGATGATACTCAGCTGTACATTTCCACCCCGAACCACCCAAATGAAGCTCTTGACGTGCTGACCCAGTGCCTGGAGGCCGTGCGGATCTGGATGGGGAAGAACGGTCTCAAGCTCAACCCCTCCAAGACCGAGTGGCTGTGGTTACCGTCGTCCCGGTACAACCAGCTGACTCCATCGCTGTCTATTGGGGGCGAGTCAGTGGCCCCCACGGGAAGGGCTCGCAACTTGGGAGTCCTCCTAGATTCACGGCTGTCCCTTGAGGACCATCTGACGGCCGTGGCCGGGAGGATGTTTTACCAGATTCGTCTGGTACGCCAGTTGCGCCCCTTCCTAGATAAGGACGCGCTACGCACGGTCACTCATGCCTTCGTCACTTCCAGACTGGACTATTGTAATGCTCTCTACATGGGGCTCCCCTTGAAGTGCACGCGGAGGCTTCAACTGGCGCAGAATGCGGCCGCGCGGGTGGTAGTGGGGGCACCCTGGCGGGTACGAATGGCCCCTATCCTGCGCGAGCTGCACTGGTTGCCGGTGGCTTTCCGGGTGCGCTTCAAGGTACTGGTTACCACTTTTAAAGCACTCCATGGCATAGGACCCAGTTATTTACAAGACCGCCTTCTGCCAGTAAATACCTCCCATCGACCAGTTCGCTCCCACAGAGAGGGCCTCCTCAGGGTGCCATTGGCTAAGCAGTGTCGGCTGGTGGCGCCCAGGGGGAGAGCCTTTTCTGTGGGGGCACCGACGATGTGGAACGAGCTCCCCCCAGAACTCCGGACATGTCATGATCTCCGCACCTTCAGAAGAGAACTGAAGACTCATCTCTTCAATCAAGCCGGCCTGGCCTAGATCTCCTCGGGTTTTAAAATTTTTAAACAAGGCTGTTTGGGTTTTAGAATTGGGTTTTTAACAGGTTTTTAGCAACAGCCTTGTATTAATATTAATTTAATTATTTTTAAATATTTATTGTTTTTATGTTTTTATTCTGTTGTGAACCGCCCCGAGTCCTACGGGAGAGGGGCGGTATAAAAATTTAATAAATAAATAAATAAATAAAGAAGAAGAAACTGAAAATACAAAGACAGAAGAAGTGGTAAGAGCAAGAGAACAGAGACAGATAAGAACAACTAGAAGGTTAAGACCTATATATAACTGAAGGAGATGGAGAAGGAAAATAGGATTCTTACAATGAATGTAAATGGATTGAACTCCCCTATAAAAAGGAAAAACTTTTTTACGCGTTTACAAAGATTAAAAATGGATATACTTTGTCTCCAAGAAACACATATTAAGGAACAACATTATAAACTGTTGGAGCAACCGAAAATTGGGAAACTCCAATGCGCATTAGCTCAACAAAAGAAACAAGGAATAGCTCTATATATTAAAGAAATAATCCCAAACAAATGTATGCAGACAAAGAGGGAAGAATATTGATGGTGGAAATAATGATAAACCAAAAACAGATATTGATCGTAGCAATATATGCACCTAATAACAAACAGGAAGAGTTCTATCAAACATTGCATAAAAAATAGTGGAATTGGAATACCAAAATATTTGTTTAGTGGGAGGTTTTAATGCAATAGCAGATGGAACACTGGACTGTAAAAGTAGTAAAATAGGGGGAAAAGGGAAGAATATACTCCCTAAAACTTTTTTTAAAATGGCAGAAGAAATTTGTATTCAGGATATACGGATAGAAAAAAATCCAAAAAAACTACAATATACCTTTTATTCAAATAGACACAAATCATGGTCCAGAATTGATATGATATGGATATCTCCTGAACTAAGTACGATTATACAAGAGATCAAGATAGAACCTAATATATGGGCAGATCACAATCCAATAAAGATGACTTGGAGAGGAACTGAGAAAAAATTAAGATGGTCTATGAATAAATCTTTACTAAAGGAGAAAGAATTTATCCAAACAGCAACAAAGGAAATGGAATTCTTTTTTAAAATAAATAAAAAAGAAGAAACATCCCTTCAAAATGTGTGGGATACGGCTAAAGCATACTTCAGAGGGTTGGCTATAACTTACATGGTGAAAAAGAATAAAGAAAAAAACAACAGTTAAAACTACAGGAAGAACTTAAGAAATTAGAATCAGAACTACAAATAGACGCACAAAAGAAAACACTTAAAAAACAAATGGAACTAATAAAACATAAAATAAATTTAGCAGAGACCGAAAAAATGGCGCAACAAATTAAAAGAGCTAAACAGAGGCTAAAATACCGAATACATGGACAGAAACTAATATCACTTTAATACCTAAAGAAGACTCAGACCTGACGCAAATAAAGAATTATAGACCAATATCTTTATTAAATGTGGACTACAAAATGTTTGCCTCAATAATAGCAGAAAGACTAAAGAAATTTTTGACTGAATTTATACACACAGATCAAAATGGATTCCCGCCTAAAAGGCAAATAAAA